>JARUHQ010000013.1:3118378-3621832 GCA_029955515.1 Chrysomela aeneicollis | reverse complement strand
GCACGTGGCAGAAGCTGCTGGAGGAAGCAAGCAAGCAAGCAAGCAAGCAAGCTACGTGAATGAAAGCTTTTCTGTAACACGGGCAACAGAAAATACGGGGGCGATTCCAAAAGCTCATACAGTGAGAGAAAATTTGACATCAGCGGTCTATGGCATTCCGCCAATGCCGCATCACCCTTCGCCAGCAGGTACTCCGGTATCATCTTATGCACAAGGTAGGAACGACAGTCTACCAGAGGTCTGCCCAAGATGTACGTACCACCTCCCACATATTTTCAAGCACATCACCTTCAAAATCACGATATTCAAAGAATGGTCGAAGAAACTGTTAGAAGAACAGTAACAGAGGCACTTGGTGCAGCACAGTCTGAAAATACTTCACAGTATTGCTCTAATCCAGGATAAGGACAACCCGGAAGAAATAATAGTAGTAGAATTGTACCTAACAATGTATGTATTATGGATATGCTTAGGGATTCAGTACCAAAATTTGAGGTGACTACGAACGTGTCTGGTGAATTCGAACGATTGGCTGTTGTTTACAATTTTTCCCCTCTGGAGCGAAATATTCAAGTATCACCCATCAGTTTTTTTTGTTCCGTGAGAAAACAGTCGAGTAGAAACATTCGTGAAGTCCAGACGTTCATTTAATGATGAGCATAACATAGGTTGATTTGTGAATCACGACGGCTCATTTATAAATTTCTCGATACGCCGCAAACAAACTGTTCTGGACCTGGCAACAGTGTAGGTGAAGCGCACAGGCGTATAGACGAATTTAGGACACCGTTCTAGAATGAACTGTAAAAGTGATCAAGTACCGGGTTATTAGGTTGAATAAAGAAACAAGCTATATCACAGTATTTTATTTCTAAACCAACATTTAGAACAATTGGCGACGAGGATACAAAGATTGTATACGCGGTATTGACGGATACCGATTGTGCAAGTAGTATAAAAGCAGTGAAACACAAAATAAAAAAAAAGTGTAAAAACGTGCTATTGATAGGTGGGTTGTAATGGCGACCACCACTACGAAATTTTTTGAATCCACTCCAGAGTCGGACGGATGGACGATTTAGAAGGAGCGATTGGATCAACTTTTTGAAGCCAACAAAGTTGAGGAAGGAAAAATCAAGACGGCAGTCTTACTCAGTTCCATCGGTCCATCGACGAACAAATTACTGAGTGACCTTTGCCATCCGACACTTCCCAAATTGAAATCGTACGAAGAGTTATGTGAATTGCTGAATAACCAATATAACATTCAGTTCAGTGTGTGGAGAGAGCGGAAGAAATTCTATGACCTAAGGCATAACGGTGAAACCATGAGCGAGTGGCATGCAAAAGTCAAAGACAAAGTGGGAGATTCCAGGATCAAAAGCGATTTGGCAACCATGATGGGCACGGATCATCACGAAACACCAACATGGAGCGGAACATCGGTTATTTGTCAACTTCAAACGGTCAGGTCAAAAATAAAATGTCAGTATCATATCATGAAAAAGGTAACCATAACCAAACTTGTAAAATTGTGGCAATTTTCATAAAAGTCCATGTAAATTTCGAAATTCCCAATGTATTATATGTAAGAAAATAGGCCATTTAACTAGAGTGTGTAGGTTGAATAGGAATATAAATTTTGTAGATGAAATTGACGAAACCAACTTACAAAATAATCAGAATGAGAATGATCAAGACTATATTCTTTACTGTAATAATGAAGAGGTAATTGAGAATTGTTTCAGCTTTGCAGACTCGAATGTTCTATTGAATCATAACCCTTTCAAGATTAAGTTGAGAATCAATGGAAACATTTATGAATTTTTAGTTGACAGTGGAGCATCTATATCAGCTTGTAGTAAAGAAACATATTACAATAATTTTTCTCATTTTAGATAAGAAAGAACAAATACTCTACTAGAAGCTTACAATGGAAACACATTTTTACTAAATTTGTATTTCAAAATAAAAGTATTATAAGAGAAATGAAATTCAATGTGGTCGACAATCGTGGACCTAGTTTGCTGGGTAGAGATTGGTTAAACATTTTTCAAGTAAAAGTAAGTTTCCTGAATAATATTTCAGTCAATGAAGAGATCAGTAAATTAGTGGAGAAGGATCCATCTTTATTCAGAAATGAAATAGGTGTGTACAAATACGAGAAATTATCCCTAAAGCTGAAAGAAGATGTTGAACCAGTGTTTCGAAAACCCCGAACAACTCCTTTGGCATATAAAAATGCAGTAGAAAATGAATTGAATAGATTAGAGTCACAAGGTATAATTAGTTCTGTGGAACGAAGCAGTTCGGCAACACGAATAGTACCTGTTCAAAAAGCATCAGGTGGATGAAGATTGTGTGGAGATTTCAAAGTCACAGTCAATAACCAGACAACACAAGTAAATCCATTGAACAACCAATGGATGTCCAGCAATGTGAATCCTGTGCATCCATTGGATGTACAGCATTATCCAATATATGCCCAATGGACATCCATTGGGCCATTAACATTTGGTGACCTCAGATCACCAAACTTTTGCGGAACGCGACAGTTATGAAAATAACTACAATATAAAAAGACTGGGAAATCAATTCAAAGGGATCACTCAATCAGACAGAGTCAGAGAGGCATAGTGGAGTTTTGAATAGTGATGCCGATCTGATCTTCGTTTTCTGAGATGGTCCATGGGCCATTCTCAGTTTTCGTTTTAAACCACTTCACGGAAATGTGACCTACCTCCAGGCCTCCATATAGCATATAATTAGACGATAGGATTATGTTACAAGGTATGTTAGTATTCTCTTGCTTTTTGTTAACACGAATTTATGTTCGTGTTGAATAAATGTGTATTGTATATTTGATTGGAACAAGTAGTTTCTTTCAGTTTGGCGTTCGAATTATCCCCATGCCATGTCGATATCAATGTGGTGGTTCGAATTCTACTTGTGTGAGCTGTAAGTACATTTAATATGAGAATTACTAAATACTTAGTGACCTTGTGATATCAGCATTCATTTTGAAATGATGGTGTCATACGTCAGATGTCAAATACCCAACTTCAGGCAGCCACACCTTGTCATACGTCAAATTTTATTCATAAATTTGGAGTATTCAGACGTGGTGATCAAAAAGTGCATAATTGCATATCGAGCTGTTATTCAAGGATATAAAAAAATCGCAATCTGTAAACAATTGAATTCATGATTTATGATATCATCGCCGGCCACGTGCAAACTTATGAAATACGCCATTGTTCATTAATGTATTGACCGAAATGTTGGGATAAGCATGACATCATCATCGCTATCTATGAATAATTATGGCCGTGACCTCCTGCATAGTTATGGAAGGCCCCATTCATTGTTGATATATCGACGAAATGTAGAGATTGCATCATCTTGTGCAATTTGGATTATTATTACAACGCTTTTTATCACTTCTAATTGGAACGTCCGTAGCGTCATTGTTAGGGTGTGACCAAGAGATAGCGGCATTTGACATTTGACATTTGACATTTGACATTTGACATTTGACATTTGACATTTGACATTTGACATTTGACATTTGACATTTGACATTTGACATTTGACATTTGACATTTGACATTTGACATTTGACATTTGACATTTGACATTTGACATTTGACATTTGACATTTGACATTTGACATTTGACATTTGACATTTGACATTTGACATTTGACATTTGACATTTGACATTTGACATTTGACATTTGACATTTGACATTTGACATTTGACATTTGACATTTGACATTTGACATTTGACATTTGACATTTGACATTTGACATTTGACATTTGACATTTGACATTTGACATTTGACATTTGACATTTGACATTTGACATTTGACATTTGACATTTGGCTACCAAACGTTGGATGTCAGACGCCTAACTTCAGCAAGCACACCCTGTATACATCAATTCAGGGTATTCACACGTGGTGGTTCGGAGTGGTTCGGATTCCACTTGGGTAAGCTGTAGGTGCATCATGGTATATTTCCAGATACTTTCAAACGCCTGGCATCAATGCATCATTTTTTCAAACGTCTGGCAACAGTGTCAGTCGCTTTGTCGTCTCTTATCTTTGTAACGTTACGCGAAATATTGTATCATGTTGAATCATCAATGGAATGCAGCGAACCTGACCTTGAATGCAATTATGTCTATTAATATACTGATGTTTATTGAATGAATAAGCCATTGTTCCTTTCCCTGCTCCATGGATCTGCTCGAATACATCACGCTGTTGCATCATGGCGTGCTATGTTGATTCATTATTGGAATGCAGCGAACCTGACCTTGAATGCGATTATCTCTATTCATACACTGATGTTTAATGAATGAATAAGCCATTGTTCGTTTCCCTGCTCCCCGCTTGCCGAGGTTGCTACGTTCCACAAAGCACATAAAACCGCATCGGTTTATTTTTAGAAATATAAATTGATATGTCCCGCAGTGGCCGCGTGGACGAAGCGTTTGGTCTTGAAACTTTGCACCGTATTGGTGCGGGTTCGAATCTCGATTGTACTGGTTTTTTTAAATGAAATATGACGTCATGTCTTCGGATCTTGGAGCACTAATGGTCCAAAGGGGGGTACAGCGTAAAAGGCCCCAGGGGGTAGTGTGAGTTGAGGTCGTGGTCTGCAAGATGTCTTCAGATCGAAGATGTCTTCAGGTTGAAGATGTCTTCGTGACCTTCACTAGATCCCCCTACTGTATGGTCACTGCTGATGGACATGCCATCCACGGGGTTACTCGAGGTCAAAGTGAGCTAGAACCGGCTTAGCTATACTACTTCGGTACCATTGAATAATGAGGGTAGTATACACCCTGTGGATTTTGTTACTCAGCTTAATACTATTATAGAGAACAATATGTTGGATTTCATTGAGATTCGATTGTTGTTATCTAGGAAATTTGTAGGAAAAGCTAAACTTTGTGGTGAAGCTTTCCTGTCAACTTTTGAAAACTTTCAGCAATTTCAGTTATAATTCATGAAATATTTTTGGGATGAGACTAGACAATTGCATATCAAATTGAAAATCGAGGCAGGGCGATCTCATTTTGATCATTTCACGTACTTTGTGGCGATGGCGAGACATCTGAAACCCCCATTTACCGAACCAATGCTAGTAGGATTTATATCCAGACATTTTCCACCCACTATATCTGCTGTATTGGTCGGAGTACAAACTCTAGGAAAAGCACTTTCCCCTTTACAACAAGCTGATTGTTATAACAATGGCCGGCATAATATTGAAAATTTTTCCGAACAAAACCGTAATACGATGGGTGATCAAAATCGATTAAAAAATAACGGGTTCAACAGAGAAATTATAATATTTCTATCATAGATTAACCCTGTTACTGAGACGGGAAACGGCCTGACACAAAAACTCTAGGGTTCGGAGTTAATGTGGATGATACTTACAGGGTCACTATTATTAAGAATAACCCTATGGATGAATTGTTGAAATGTGATCATGAACACATAGTGGATAATAAACGCGCACCTCTTATATCAATATCCATATTTAATTTCAATTTTCCAGCACCTATAGATACATATATATATATATATATATATATATATTCTTGAATTGTATAATCTTCCGATGAGAATAATAATCTTTGATTGACCAAAACATTTTCTAGTTTCAACTAAGCGCGTTGTTTTCCTGTTTACGTAAATTTTCTTGAAATGGATTTGGTTGAACTGAATCATCCGCACTCTTCACCTCAGAAAACAATGTGAGTACCTAATATCAGTCAAGCATATTTTGTCTCGGCTCAAGAATATCGTTTCTTAAGAAAATAGGTTCTGATGACGGAAGCATGTACACGTGACCCGCTCGACCAATGAGCATAATTGAGAACTAGCGCCCGAGGCGCAGTCCGCACTGATCGAATGACCGCAGATTCGCAGAAATCGCAGACGCAGAACAAGCTACCAGCTAGACAACGCAAATACCACCATTAATGCTATTATCTGTGTGCTATTAGAAATATCTAATTACCTAATAAATGAAGTGAAGTAAATGAAGTGAAGTTTTCTTTGGTGGTAGTGCAGACTGCAGGATCGAAGATTCAAGATGGTGAAAAATTTCTTGATATTGAACAATTTGGAGCATATGTGGACAACTTGTGTGGGTATGTTTAATCAACTATGTATGCATGATGCATGGCGTCGTATCTCCGGCAATTGGTGTTGAGAATGCTTTGTTTTGTGTTGTCAGGTCATGTTAATGTGCTTGAATTAATAATTCATTGCTGTATCAATACTGCAGCCCCAGTTTGCAAAAAAAAAAGTACTTTTCATTTAAAATTTTCGGCATGCAGATATGAAATCCTTCAAAGGTCAATAAGAACAAGATATTTTCTTTTACAGGAAAAAAGAACAATAGTTATTACTTTTTATCATCATTTTTATCTTTCCAGTGTACATACTCTTCTAACAAACTTTGAACTGTCCAACAAGTATATTTTTACAAAAAACTACAGTATTGTTCAGCCTTGTATTTATTTATTTGAAATTCAGCATTATTCTTGAAATAGAATATGCCTGTTTCAAAAATAGAAGTTTGCAAAAATGTATCTCTTTTTATGTTTCAAAATGTATGTAGATACAGCAGATGAGGTAGGTCTCATTATGGACATTATGGACATATTATTTGTTAGATTTATGCAAACACAAAGACTGCTTGTGCTTGATATTTTCCAAAAATAAATACTCACTATTTTCTTTTGGAACAAAATATAACAAATTTAGAGATTTTAAAAAGTTTGAATGATAGTGAGATAAACTCACTAACAAAGGGGATCATAGGGGATACAATTCGGTTCAAAAAAGGACTCCTGAACCTCAAAAGTGTAAGTACCTACCAGATATACATAGGTTAGTTAGGTGTAGGTTGGGTAAGGTTGTTGGGTTAGGTTTGGTTAGGTTATATAATATTATATATGACCCACCTCCCACAGTCTTTTCAATATTACATATTATGACCTTGTCTTCAGTCTCTATTTTCCACAATCAACCAAAAATTTTTCTTCGTTTTTTCTGCATAAGAACTTCATTAAAATAATTGCTGAAATACAGGATGCTCCACAAATACATATACAAGGTGTTTCTTGAATACTAATATTTGAGGAGCTTACTTGTGAAGAAAATGAAGACTTTTGTACCTCAGAAAATGCACCTTGCTGCATAGAAGACATGTACCAAATCTGATGAATATGTCTATCAATATTACCTCAGTTATGATTGAAAAATATATTTTTTATAATTTTATCACCCTGTACCTCAAAAGTCTTTTAGGACATACGTTCATAGGAAGTTTTTCTTCTTATAATGAGTCAAAGAATCACCACCTTAAATATTAACATGTTTGAAAAAAACACCCTGTATAATTGATTTGAATTGCAATGGATACATTTTGTCATTAAAAGAAAATTGAATTTTTTAAAACCATTTATAGACACACATTTTTATTCATAATCACAAAATATGTGTACTTACAGTTATTTTTTTTTCGCTATCAAGGTGTCAATATAATTGAAAAATATAAAACATCAATGCATCATATACTTAATTAAATTCAATTTTTTATATTACAGTCTACCCATGAATCAGAATCACCACCTACCAAAAAATTGAGAGTGATTCATGAAGAAATAACTGATCAGGAACAAAACTCAGAAATTCCAGTAAGAATCGTGAGCAATTTCAGCTCAAAATTTGAACTCAAACTACAAGAGCGAAGCTCAACTTATTATATTGCACCAGTTTCTGAAAGAAATTCACTGAGGAATAGATCTGAATGTGCCAGGGGTAGATTGCCTGACAAATATAGAAACAGATTGCACCTTATTAAAACAACTTTAGGAAAAACTAAACAGAATAAGGCAGATTTTGTTGGTACCTCAAAAATAACTCAAAATAGAAAAGGTAAGTGTCACCAATCAAAAGTAAATAACTACTTACCCACATTTTCGAAATGAACAAAAGAATATGAAATAAATTCTATATGCTTTTCAACCAATGTCATGAATGATACATGCATGACCGCTTTCAAAATGTGTTAGTTTTTCGAATGTCATATCAGGAGAGGGAAAAAATCAATTTCGCAATAGTTATTTCCATTTTTTATATCATTTCAAATGCTGGATTATTTTATCCTACCTCACAAAAAACTTACAATTGAAAACTAAATAATTTTCTTCCTGAAGTAGTTTTTAGTTCTCAATCTCTATGAGTAACATAAAGATAAGTACCTACTTTGGGAGTTTAATGAATAGTCAGACTGACAGACAGGCACTGTTCCAATTCAGATATAGAACACTTGAGAGGAACCTGCATTTTTTTCAAATTTTATTAATTCCAGACATACCTCAAAGTGCAAAAGAAAGCCAAATATGGCTGAAGCAGAACTCTGGGCCTGCATCAGATGTTCTACATCATTGGAAATCATCCTATCAGATTCGAAAGAATAAATCTTCAAGAGAAAATTTGACGATTTCATTGATATTTGAAGAATGGCCAATTCTCAAATCACCTTTGGCTCCTGAATTGGTAAATATCATTGGTCTGAACAGTATAGTGAAACACAGTGTAACGAAATCCGGGAAAATTCGCTTTTTTCGCTGAGGAAGGTCATTTCTAGATATGAGACAGGTATACATCCAGCGAAATCTACAACGACAAGATCGTACCAGATCGTATCTGATCGATAATTTTCGCCGCTGATCTCGAACAATAGTCAGACAATTCGTCTCATTCCCGAAACAAGTCGAAAGAAACCTAGCGATAAGCTAGATAGAAAGGGCAGTCTCTCGATAACACTTGGAACGGTCGGTTGAGTTGAGTACCAAGTGGTACACTGCATAGAACCTCCCTTCCCCTTTTCCGTTGCGCCGCGCCTAGGTGAGCATCGCAATCCGGACAGAGTGGTTTTGCAGCAGTCAGTCGGCCTCCGTTTCTGAAAGTGTCCAGTTGGGTCTCCGGATAATAAAATTTCTCGCGCACTGCGCCTCCAGAATCACTGATAAAATTGAATATTTCTTTCATCTTGAATGAACACAATTTTCCTGTTTCGAATATCTTTATGATCGGGATGCTGTGATAAACACAAGGAAGGACACGTCAGATAATCATTACACAAAGAGACATGAATAGGTACGTTTAACTTCGAAGCTATTCGCCTCGAGTGGGCATTGTTTCCGTGTTCGTGATTTTAGGTACGATTAACTTCGACGCTGAAATCACGCCGCCCCACCGACACCCGATTCGGAAATAATCTTTTCCAAATCCGTGAAGAGCATTTTCCGCACATTTGCGGAGAATCCTGTTTCCGTGTTGGTGATTTCGAGTACGATTAACTTCAACGCTAGAATCACGCCGCCCCCGCCGCCTGCTATTCTGGAAATCATTTTCCAGAATCCGGGAAATATCTTTTCAACGCATAGCCGTATCCGCGCTCGTGATTTTAGGTACGATCAACTTCGAGGCTAGAATCACACCATCGTCGCCGCCCCCCTGTTTTTCTGAAAACACCGTTTCAGAACCCCGAATCGATTTCCACATATTTCCAGAGAGCCGTATCCGCGCTCGTGATTTTAGGTACAATCATCTTCGATGCTAGAATCACATCACCATCGCCGCCCCCCTGTTTTTCTGAAAACACCGTTTCAGAACCCCGAATCGATTTCCACATATTTCCAGAGAGCCGTATCCGCGCTCGTGATTTTAGGTACGATCAACTTCGATGCTAGAATCACATCACCATCGCCGCCCCCCTCTTTTTCTGAAAAAACCGTTTCAGAACCCCGAATCGATTTCCACATATTTCCAGAGAGCCGTATCCGCGCTCATGATTTTAGGTACGAGCAACTTCGATGCTAGAATCACATCACCATCGCCGCCCCCCTCTTTTTCTGAAAACACCGTTTCAGAACCCCGAATCGATTTCCACATATTTCCAGAGAGCCGTATCCGCGCTCGTGATTTTAGGTACGATCAACTTCGAGGCTAGAATCACACCATCGTCGCCGCCCCCCTGTTTTTCTGAAAACACCGTTTCAGAACCCCGAATCGATTTCCACATATTTCCAGAGAGCCGTATCCGCGCTCGTGATTTTAGGTACGATCAACTTCGATGCTAGAATCACATCACCATCGCCGCCCCTTGTTTTTCTGAAAACACCGTTTCAGAACCCCGAATCGATTTCCACATATTTCCAGAGAGCCGTATCCGCGCTCGTGATTTTAGGTACGATCAACTTCGATGCTAGAATCACATCACCATCGCCGCCCCCTGTTTTTCTGAAAACACCGTTTCAGAACCCCGAATCGATTTCCACATATTTCCAGAGAGCCGTATCCGCGCTCATGATTTTAGGTACGAGCAACTTCGATGCTAGAATCACATCACCATCGCCGCCTCCCTCTTTTTCTGAAAACACCGTTTCAGAACCCCGAATCGATTTCCACATATTTCCAGAGAGCCGTATCCGCGCTCGTGATTTTAGGTACGATCAACTTCGATGCTAGAATCACATCACCATCGCCGCCCCTTGTTTTTCTGAAAACACCGTTTCAGAACCCCGAATCGATTTCCACATATTTCCAGAGAGCCGTATCCGCGCTCATGATTTTAGGTACGAGCAACTTCGATGCTAGAATCACATCACCATCGCCGCCTCCCTCTTTTTCTGAAAACACCGTTTCAGAACCCCGAATCGATTTCCACATATTTCCAGAGAGCCGTATCCGCGCTCGTGATTTTAGGTACGATTAACTTCGACGCTGAAATCACGCCGCCCCACCGCCACCCGATTCGGAAATAATCTTTTCCAAATCCGTGAAGAGCATTTTCCGCACATTTGTGGAGAATCCTGTTTCCGTGTTCGTGATTTCGAGTACGATTAACTTCGACGCTAGAATCACGCCGCCCCCGCCGCCTGCTATTCTGGAAATCATTTTCCAGAATCCGGGAAATATCTTTTCAACGCATAGCCGTATCCGCGCTCGTGATTTAAGGTACGATCAACTTCGAGGCTAGAATCACACCATCGTCGCCGCCCCCCTGTTTTTCTGAAAACACCGTTTCAGAACCCCGAATCGATTTCCACATATTTCCAGAGAGCTGTATCCGCGCTCGTGATTTTAGGTACGATCAACTTCGATGCTAGAATCACATCACCATCGCCGCTTCCCTTCTTTTTCTGAAAAAACCGTTTCAGAACCCCGAATCGATTTCCACATATTTCCAGAGAGCCGTATCCGCGCTCGTGATTTTAGGTACGATCAACTTCGATGCTAGAATCACATCACCATCGCCGCTTCCCTTCTTTTTCTGAAGAAACCGTTTCAGAACCCCGAATCGATTTCCACATATTTCCAGTGAGCCGTATCCGCGCTCGTGATTTTAGGTACGATTAACTTCGATAATAGAATCACACCACCATAGCCGCCCCCCTGTTTTTCTGAAAACACCGTTTCAGAACCCCGAATCGATTTCCACATATTTCCAGAGAGCCGTATCCGCGCTCGTGATTTTAGGTACGATCAACTTCGATGCTAGAATCACACCACCATAGCCGCCCCCCTGTTTTTCTGAAAACACCGTTTCAGAACCCCGAATCGATTTCCACATATTTCCAGAGAGCCGTATCCGCGCTCGTGATTTTAGGTACGATCAACTTCGATGCTAGAATCACATCACCATCGCCGCCCCCCTGTTTTTCTGAAAAAACCGTTTCAGAACCCCGAATCGATTTCCACATATTTCCAGAGAGCCGTATCCGCGCTCGAGATTTTAGGTACGATCAACTTCGATGCTAGAATCACATCACCATCGCCGCCCCCCTCTTTTTCTGAAAAAACCGTTTCAGAACCCCGAATCGATTTCCACATATTTCCAGAGAGCCGTATCCGCGCTCGTGATTTTAGGTACGATCAACTTCGATGCTAGAATCACATCACCATCGCCGCCCCCCTCTTTTTCTGAAAAAACCGTTTCAGAACCCCGAATCGATTTCCACATATTTCCAGAGAGCCGTATTCGCGCTCGAGATTTTAGGTACGATCAACTTCGATGCTAGAATCACATCACCATCGCCGCCCCCCTCTTTTTCTGAAAAAACCGTTTCAGAACCCCGAATCGATTTCCACATATTTCCAGAGAGCCGTATCCGCGCTCGTGATTTTAGGTACGATCAACTTCGATGCTAGAATCACATCACCATCGCCGCCCCCCTGTTTTTCTGAAAACACCGTTTCAGAACCCCGAATCGATTTCCACATATTTCCAGTGAGCCGTATCCGCGCTCGTGATTTTAGGTACGATCAACTTCGATGCTAGAATCACATCACCATCGCCGCCCCCCTCTTTTTCTGAAAAAACCGTTTCAGAACCCCGAATCGATTTCCACATATTTCCAGAGAGCCGTATCCGCGCTCGTGATTTTAGGTACGATCAACTTCGATGCTAGAATCACACCATCGTCGCCGCCCCCCTCTTTTTCTGAAAAAAACCGTTTCAGAACCCCGAATCGATTTCCACATATTTCCGGAGAGCCGTATCATCGCTCGTGATTTAAGGTACGATCAACTTCGATGCTAGAATCACATCACCATCGCCGCCCCCCTCTTTTTCTGAAAAAACCGTTTCAGAACCCCGAATTGATTTCCACATATTTCCAGAGAGCCGTATCCGCGCTCGTGATTTAAGGTACGATCAACTTCGATGCTAGAATCACATCACCGTCGCCGCCCCCCTGTTTTTCTGAAAACACCGTTTCAGAACCCCGAATCGATTTCCACATATTTCCAGAGAGCCGTATCCGCGCTCGTGATTTTAGGTACGATTAACTTCGATGCTAGAATCACACCATCGTCGCCGCCCCCCTCTTTTTCTGAAAAAACCGTTTCAGAACCCCGAATCGATTTCCACATATTTCCAGAGAGCCGTATCCGCGCTCGTGATTTAAGGTACGATCAACTTCGATGCTAGAATCACATCACCGTCGCCGCCACCCTGTTTTTCTGAAAACACCGTTTCAGAACCCCGAATCGATTTCCACATATTTCCAGAGAGCCGTATCCGCGCTCGTGATTTTAGGTACAATCAACTTCGATGCTAGAATCACATCACCATCGCCGCCCCCCTCTTTTTCTGAAAAAACCGTTTCAGAACCCCGAATCGATTTCCACATATTTCCAGAGAGCCGTATCCGCGCTCGTGATTTTAGGTACGATTAACTTCGATGCTAGAATCACACCATCGTCGCCGCCCCCCTCTTTTTCTGAAAAAACCGTTTCAGAACCCCGAATCGATTTCCACATATTTCCAGAGAGCCGTATCCGCGCTCGTGATTTTAGGTACGATCAACTTCGATGCTAGAATCACATCACCATCGCCGCCCCCCTCTTTTTCTGAAAAAACCCGTTTCAGAACCCCGAATCGATTTCCACATATTTCCAGAGAGCCGTATCCGCGCTCGTGATTTTAGGTACGATCAACTTCGATGCTAGAATCACATCACCATCGCCGCCCCCCTTTTTTCTGAAAACACCGTTTCAGAACCCCGAATCGATTTCCACATATTTCCAGAGAGCCGTATCCGCGCTCGTGATTTTAGGTACGATTAACTTCGATGCTAGAATCACATCACCATCGCCGCCCCCCTCTTTTTCTGAAAAAACCGTTTCAGAATTCCGAATCGATTTCCACATATTTCCAGAGAGCCGTATCCGCGCTCGTGATTTTAGGTACGATCAACTTCGATGCTAGAATCACATCACCATCGCCGCCCCCCTTTTTTTCTGAAAACACCGTTTCAGAACCCCGAATCGATTTCCACATATTTCCAGAGAGCCGTATCCGCCCTCGTGATTTAAGGTACGATCAACTTCGATGCTAGAATCACATCACCATCGCCGCCCCCCTCTTTTTCTGAAAAAACCGTTTCAGAACCCCGAATCGATTTCCACATATTTCCAGAGAGCCGTATCCGCGCTCGTGATTTTAGGTACGATCAACTTCGATGCTAGAATCACATCATCATCGCCGCCCCCCTTTTTTCTGAAAACACCGTTTCAGAACCCCGAATCGATTTCCACATATTTCCAGAGAGCCGTATCCGCGCTCGTGATTTTAGGTACGATCAACTTCGATGCTAGAATCACATCACCATCGCCGCCCCCCTTTTTTCTGAAAACACCGTTTCAGAACCCTGAATCGATTTCCACATATTTCCAGAGAGCCGTATCCGCGCTCGTGATTTTAGGTACGATTAACTTCGATGCTAGAATCACATCACCATCGCCGCCCTCCTCTTTTTCTGAAAAAACCGTTTCAGAACCCCGAATCGATTTCCACATATTTCCAGAGAGCCGTATCCGCGCTCGTGATTTTAGGTACGATCAACTTCGATGCTAGAATCACATCACCATCGCCGCCCCCCTTTTTTCTGAAAACACCGTTTCAGAACCCCGAATCGATTTCCACATATTTCCAGAGAGCCGTATCCGCGCTCGTGATTTTAGGTACGATTAACTTCGATGCTAGAATCACATCACCATCGCCGCCCCCCTCTTTTTCTGAAAAAACCGTTTCAGAATTCCGAATCGATTTCCACATATTTCCAGAGAGCCGTATCCGCGCTCGTGATTTTAGGTACGATTAACTTCGATGCTAGAATCACATCACCATCGCCGCCCCCCTCTTTTTCTGAAAAAACCGTTTCAGAACCCCGAATCGATTTCCACATATTTCCAGAGAGCCGTATCCGCGCTCGTGATCTTAGGTACGATCAACTTCGATGCTAGAATCACATCACCATCGCCGCCCCCCTTTTTTCTGAAAACACCGTTTCAGAACCCCGAATCGATTTCCACATATTTCCAGAGAGCCGTATCCGCGCTCGTGATTTTAGGTACGATTAACTTCGATGCTAGAATCACATCACCATCGCCGCCCCCCTCTTTTTCTGAAAAAACCGTTTCAGAACCCCGAATCGATTTCCACATATTTCCAGAGAGCCGTATCCGCGCTCGTGATTTTAGGTACGATCAACTTCGATGCTAGAATCACATCACCATCGCCGCCCCCCTTTTTTCTGAAAACACCGTTTCAGAACCCCGAATCGATTTCCACATATTTCCAGAGAGCCGTTTCCGCGCTCGTGATTTTAGGTACGATCAACTTCGATGCTAGAATCACACCACCATAGCCGCCCCCCTGTTTTTCTGAAAACACCGTTTCAGAACCCCGATTCGATTTCCACATATTTCCAGAGAGCCGTATCCGCGCTCGTGATTTTAGGTACGATCAACTTCGATGCTAGAATCACACCACCATCGCCGCCCCCCTGTTTTTCTGAAAACACCGTTTCAGAACCCCGAATCGATTTCCACATATTTCCAGAGAGCCGTATCCGCGCTCGTGATTTTAGGTACGATCAACTTCGATGCTAGAATCACATCACCATCGCCGCCCCCCTTTTTTCTGAAAACACCGTTTCAGAACCCCGAATCGATTTCCACATATTTCCAGAGAGCCGTATCCGCGCTCGTGATTTTAGGTACGATTAACTTCGATGCTAGAATCACATCACCATCGCCGCCCCCCTCTTTTTCTGAAAAAACCGTTTCAGAACCCCGAATCGATTTCCACATATTTCCAGAGAGCCGTATCCGCGCTCGTGATTTTAGGTACGATCAACTTCGATGCTAGAATCACATCATCATCGCCGCCCCCCTTTTTTCTGAAAACACCGTTTCAGAACCCCGAATCGATTTCCTCATATTTCCAGAGAGCCGTATCCGCGCTCGTGATTTTAGGTACGATTAACTTCGATGCTAGAATCACATCACCATCGCCGCCCCCCTCTTTTTCTGAAAAAACCGTTTCAGAATTCTGAATCGATTTCCACATATTTCCAGAGAGCCGTATCCGCGCTCGTGATTTCAGGTACGATTAACTTCGATAATAGAATCACACCACCATCGCCGCCCCCCTGTTTTTCTGAAAACACCGTTTCAGAACCCCGAATCGATTTCCACATATTTCCAGAGAGCCGTATCCGCGCTCGTGATTTTAGGTACAATCAACTTCGATGCTAGAATCACATCACCATCGCCGCCCCCCTGTTTTTCTGAAAACACCGTTTCAGAACCCCGAATCGATTTCCACATAGAGTAGAGTAGAGTAATTTATTTGACCACTTTACATACAAGGTACATTTATGGCAAGTCATTTATAATATTAGCCTAAAGCCTAATTTACTAAAGCCTAATTAAAAAAAAAAAAAAAAGTGAGCGAGAACGTCTGTGAATAAAAACAATAGAGTGAAGAGTAAATATAGAAGTTGCACAATTTAAAAATCTTAAAATGAGAACATTGTCACTTAAAAATATAATTGAAATCAACAAAGATTTATAAACATGAGTTAATCACAAGCATATCAAAAATATTTAATTCTCAAAAACTATGAATTGTCCAGCTACAGCAACATATTCCTCGATTGTGTAAAAACAATGTTTGAGAAGGTATCTCTTGATATTATTTTTGAAATTTCTGAAATCCAAAGATTTTACTGATTGATGGAGACAGTTATATAAATTTAGATTTAGCGAGTTTTTTTGAGTAACCGCTAATCGGTGTCTTGGATTATTCAATAAGAATGCAGATCTTGTTGAGTAATTGTGGTTGTTGGAGTGTTTTGGAAACATCTCGATATTTTTGTGAATTTCCAATAACACAACATAAATATATAAAGTAGGAAGTGGCATGATTTCAAAGTGAATAAAAAGAGGAAGACAATGTTCCCTATATCCTACATTTGCCATGATTCTTATGGCTTTTTTCTGGCATCTGAATATAGTTATGGAGTTTGTGGCATGCCCCCAAATCAAAACTCCATAAGAAATGACTGAGTGGAATAGTGAATAGTAGGCCATTTTCAGTGCCATCAAACCTACAGTATGCCTCAGTTGTCTAAGGACAAATAAAACACTAGACAATTTACGAGTAGTTGTTTCTATGTGACTAGACCAACTAAGTCGATCATCAATAGTAATACCTAGAAACTTAACATTATTCCCTAGAATAACATTGGAGTCTGAAGATATTATAGTATTCTGGGTTTTTTCATCGTTCAGTTTTAATTTATTTGCTGTAAACCAAGTATTTGCTAAATTTTTATTACTGTCCATTATTTGAGGTAAACTGGTGTGTGACTTATTTGAGCATATGAGGGTTGTGTCGTCAGCAAACAAAACACATTTAGTCGGTGCAATAAAACTGCACAAGTCATTCATATAAATAATAAACAATAATGGTCCGAGGACAGAACCCTGAGGAACACCATGACAATTTGGCTTCAGATCTGACCTGGTATTGTTTATATCAACGCACTGATATCTATTTTCAAGGTAAGAACCCACTAGATCAAGGGCAGTGCCTCTTACACCATAGTAACTTAATTTCTGAATGAGGATGGAGTGGGATACACAGTCGAAAGCCTTGGTCAGGTCACATAATGTCAAAGAAGTATGTTTACCCTGATCAAGACCCTCGACTATGTCCGTCACCACTTGGTATGCAGCTTGAGTAGTAGATTTATTTCTACGAAAACCATACTGGGATTCGCTAAAATAGAAGTGACTCTCGAAATAAGAATATAAGCGATTTTTTAACAAGATTTCTATTATCTTCCCTGTAGTTGGAATAATGCTAATCGGACGGTGGTTATCAGGTGAAGATCTGCAGCCCTTTTTGTACAAGGGTATAACCCTTGATATTTTAAAAATATCAGGAAATATTCCAGTTGAAAACACTTGATTAATTAGCGATGATAAGGGTACAGCGAGTATATCGGCCACCGATTTTATCATCGGACTATTTAAGTCATATATATCACGTGAATTTGAGTGTTTCATAGAGGTTATGGCAGAATACACTTCCTGTGGACACACAGGTTCCAAAAAAAATGACTGACATGGAGAGGGAAAAGATTTGAAGTTATTCAATTCGTCGGTTGATAAAGTAGGAAGACCTTTGATAGTTTTTTCGGCTACATTACAAAAAAAGTCATTTAGGTCATCTCCGGATATTTCAATTTGGGGAAGTTTGCGTTTTATTTTATTTCTTTCTGTATTTATTATTTCCCAGCAAGCTTTTGATGTATTACTGGCGCTCAAAATAAATTTTTCATTTGCGATTTTTTTCTGTTTCTGCAAGTTGAATTTGTAATCCTTTTTCAGTATTTTGTAGGCTTTGAAGTATTGAGGGTTTTGGGATACTTCTGCTATTGTTTTCGCAGCCTCAAGGCTATTTCTCATTTGTTTGAGGGAATCATTATACCAATTTAGTTTCAAAAAGTTATTTTTTGATACAGAAAAAGTTTTTTGACGAAATGAAGTTTGGATAGCAGATTGTAGGATATTAAGAAGAGATTCACATAAGAGATTTATCTCTATTTCTTCACATTCAAATATGCTCCAATCCACTTTGAGCATTGAATCTCTAAAAACTTTGAGCCCCTTTTGGGGCAGAGAGCCGTATCCGCGCTCGTGATTTTAGGTACGATCAACTTCGATGCTAGAATCACATCACCATCGCCGCCCCCCTCTTTTTCTGAAAAAACCGTTTCAGAACCCCGAATCGATTTCCACATATTTCCAGAGAGCCGTATCCGCGCTCGTGATTTTAGGTACGATCAACTTCGATGCTAGAATCACATCACCATCGCCGCCCCCCTCTTTTTCTGAAAACACCGTTTCAGAACCCCGAATCGATTTCCACATATTTCCAGAGAGCCGTATCCGCGCTCGTGATTTCAGGTACGATCAACTTCGATGCTAGAATCACATCACCATCGCCGCCCCCCTCTTTTTCTGAAAAAACCGTTTCAGAACCCCGAATCGATTTCCACATATTTCCAGAGAGCCGTATCCGCGCTCGTGATTTTAGGTACGATTAACTTCGATAATAGAATCACACCACCATAGCCGCCCCCCTGTTTTTCTGAAAACACCGTTTCAGAACCCCGAATCGATTTCCACATATTTCCAGAGAGCCGTATCCGGGCTCGTGATTTTAGGTACGATCAACTTCGATGCTAGAATCACATCACCATCGCCGCCCCCCTCTTTTTCTGAAAAAACCGTTTCAGAATCCCGAATCGATTTCCACATATTTCCAGAGAGCCGTATCCGCGCTCGTGATTTTAGGTACGATCAACTTCGATGCTAGAATCACACCACCATAGCCGCCCCCCTGTTTTTCTGAAAACACCGTTTCAGAACCCCTAATCGATTTCCACATATTTCCAGAGAGCCGTATCCGCGCTCGTGATTTTAGGTACGATCAACTTCGATGCTAGAATCACACCACCATCGCCGCCCCCCTGTTTTTCTGAAAACACCGTTTCAGAACCCCGAATCGATTTCCACATATTTCCAGAGAGCCGTATCCGCGCTCGTGATTTTAGGTACGATCAACTTCGATGCTAGAATCACATCACCATCGCCGCCCCCCTTTTTTCTGAAAACACCGTTTCAGAACCCCGAATCGATTTCCACATATTTCCAGAGAGCCGTATCCGCGCTCGTGATTTTAGGTACGATCAACTTCGATGCTAGAATCACATCACCATCGCCGCCCCCCTTTTTTTTTGAAAACACCGTTTCAGAACCCCGAATCGATTTCCACATATTTCCAGAGAGCCGTATCGGCGCTCGTGATTTTAGGTACGATTAACTTCGATGCTAGAATCACATCGCCATCGCCGCCCCCCTCTTTTTCTGAAAAAACCGTTTCAGAATTCCGAATCGATTTCCACATATTTCCAGAGAGCCGTATCCGCGCTCGTGATTTCAGGTACGATTAACTTCGATAATAGAATCACACCACCATCGCCGCCCCCCTGTTTTTCTGAAAACACCGTTTCAGAACCCCGAATCGATTTCCACATATTTCCAGAGAGCCGTATCCGCGCTCGTGATTTTAGGTACAATCAACTTCGATGCTAGAATCACTTCACCATCGCCGCCCCCCTGTTTTTCTGAAAACACCGTTTCAGAACCCCGAATCGATTTCCACATATTTCCAGAGAGCCGTATCCGCGCTCGTGATTTTAGGTACGATCAACTTCGATGCTAGAATCACATCACCATCGCCGCCCCCCTCTTTTTCTGAAAAAACCGTTTCAGAACCCCGAATCGATTTCCACATATTTCCAGAGAGCCGTATCCGCGCTCGTGAATTTAGGTACGATTAACTTCGTTAATAGAATCACACCACCATAGCCGCCCCCCTGTTTTTCTGAAAACACCGTTTCAGAACCCCGAATCGATTTCCACATATTTCCAGAGAGCCGTATCCGCGCTCGTGATTTTAGGTACAATCAACTTCGATGCTAGAATCACTTCACCATCGCCGCCCCCCTGTTTTTCTGAAAACACCGTTTCAGAACCCCGAATCGATTTCCACATATTTCCAGAGAGCCGTATCCGCGCTCGTGATTTTAGGTACGATCAACTTCGATGCTAGAATCACATCACCATCGCCGCCCCCCTCTTTTTCTGAAAAAACCGTTTCAGAACCCCGAATCGATTTCCACATATTTCCAGAGAGCCGTATCCGCGCTCGTGAATTTAGGTACGATTAACTTCGTTAATAGAATCACACCACCATAGCCGCCCCCCTGTTTTTCTGAAAACACCGTTTCAGAACCCCGAATCGATTTCCACATATTTCCAGAGAGCCGTATCCGCGCTCGTGATTTTAGGTACGATCAACTTCGATGCTAGAATCACATCACCATCGCCGCTTCCCTTCTTTTTCTGAAAAAACCGTTTCAGAACCCCGAATCGATTTCCACATATTTCCAGAGAGCCGTATCCGGGCTCGTGATTTTAGGTACGATCAACTTCGATGCTAGAATCACATCACCATCGCCGCCCCCCTCTTTTTCTGAAAAAACCCGTTTCAGAACCCCGAATCGATTTCCACATATTTCCAGAGAGCAGTATCCGCGCTCGTGATTTTAGGTACGATCAACTTCGATGCTAGAATCACATCACCATCGCCGCCCCCTGTTTTTCTGAAAACACCGTTTCAGAACCCCGAATCGATTTCCACATATTTCCAGAGAGCCGTATCCGCGCTCGTGATTTTAGGTACGATCAACTTCGATGCTAGAATCACATCACCATCGCCGCCCCCCTGTTTTTCTGAAAACACCGTTTCAGAACCCCGAATCGATTTCCACATATTTCCAGAGAGCCGTATCCGCGCTCGTGATTTTAGGTACGATCAACTTCGATGCTAGAATCACATCACCATCGCCGCCCCCTGTTTTTCTGACAACACCGTTTCAGAACCCCGAATCGATTTCCACATATTTCCAGAGAGCCGTATCCGCGCTCGTGATTTTAGGTACGATCAACTTCGATGATAGAATCACATCACCATCGCCGCCCCCCTCTTTTTCTGAAAAAACCGTTTAAGAACCCCGAATCGATTTCCACATATTTCCAGAGAGCCGTATCCGCCCTCGTGATTTTAGGTACGATCAACTTCGATGCTAGAATCACATCACCATCGCCGCCCCCCTCTTTTTCTGAAAAAACCGTTTCAGAACCCCGAATCGATTTCCACATATTTCCAGAGAGCCGTATCCGCCCTCGTGATTTTAGGTACGATCAACTTCGATGCTAGGATCACATCACCATCGCCGCCCCCCTCTTTTTCTGAAAAAACCCGTTTCAGAACCCCGAATCGATTTCCACATATTTCCAGAGAGCCGTATCCGCGCTCGTGATTTTAGGTACGATTAACTTCGATGCTAGAATCACACCATCGTCGCCGCTTCCCTTCTTTTTCTGAAAAAACCGTTTCAGAACCCCGAATCGATTTCCACATATTTCCAGAGAGCCGTATCCGCGCTCGTGATTTAAGGTACGATCAACTTCGATGCTAGAATCACATCACCATCGCCGCCCCCCTCTTTTTCTGAAAAAACCCGTTTCAGAACCCCGAATCGATTTCCACATATTTCCAGAGAGCCGTATCCGCGCTCGTGAATTTAGGTACGATTAACTTCGTTAATAGAATCACACCACCATAGCCGCCCCCCTGTTTTTCTGAAAACACCGTTTCAGAACCCCGAATCGATTTCCACATATTTCCAGAGAGCCGTATCCGCGCTCGTGATTTCAGGTACGATCAACTTCGATGCTAGAATCACATCACCATCGCCGCCCCCTTTTTTTCTGGAAAAACCGTTTCAGAACCCCGAATCGATTTCCATATATTTCCAGAGAGCCGTATCCGCGCTCGTGATTTTAGGTACGATCAACTTCGATGCTAGAATCACATCACCATCGCCGCCCCCCTGTTTTTCTGAAAACACCGTTTCAGAACCCCGAATCGATTTCCACATATTTCCAGAGAGCCGTATCCGCGCTCGTGATTTTAGGTACGATCAATTTCGATGCTAGAATCACATCACCATCGCCGCCCCCCTCTTTTTCTGAAAAAACCGTTTCAGAACCCCGAATCGATTTCCACATATTTCCAGAGAGCCGTATCCGCGCTCGTGATTTTAGGTACGATCAACTTCGATGCTAGAATCACATCACCATCGCCGCCCCCCCCTTTTTTCTGAAAACACCGTTTCAGAACCCCGAATCGATTTCCACATATTTCCAGAGAGCCGTATCCGCGCTCGTGATTTTAGGTACGATCAACTTCGATGCTAGAATCACATCACCATCGCCGCCCCCCTCTTTTTCTGAAAAAACCGTTTCAGAACCCCGAATCGATTTCCACATATTTCCAGAGAGCCGTATCCGCCCTCGTGATTTTAGGTACGATCAACTTCGATGCTAGAATCACATCACCATCGCCGCCCCCCTCTTTTTCTGAAAAAACCGTTTCAGAACCCCGAATCGATTTCCACATATTTCCAGAGAGCCGTATCCGCGCTCGTGATTTTAGGTACGATCAACTTCGATGCTAGAATCACATCACCATCGCCGCCCCCCTTTTTTTCTGAAAACACCGTTTCAGAACCCCGAATCGATTTCCACATATTTCCAGAGAGCCGTATCCGCCCTCGTGATTTTAGGTACGATCAACTTCGATGCTAGAATCACATCACCATCGCCGCCCCCCTCTTTTTCTGAAAAAACCGTTTCAGAACCCCGAATCGATTTCCACATATTTCCAGAGAGCCGTATCCGCGCTCGTGATTTTAGGTACGATCAACTTCGATGCTAGAATCACATCACCATCGCCGCCCCCCTTTTTTCTGAAAACACCGTTTCAGAACCCCGAATCGATTTCCACATATTTCCAGAGAGCCGTATCCGCGCTCGTGATTTTAGGTACGATCAACTTCGATGCTAGAATCACATCACCATCGCCGCCCCCCTTTTTTCTGAAAACACCGTTTCAGAACCCCGAATCGATTTCCACATATTTCCAGAGAGCCGTATCCGCGCTCGTGATTTTAGGTACGATTAACTTCGATGCTAGAATCACATCACCATCGCCGCCCCCCTCTTTTTCTGAAAAAACCGTTTCAGAATTCCGAATCGATTTCCACATATTTCCAGAGAGCCGTATCCGCGCTCGTGATTTTAGGTACGATTAACTTCGATGCTAGAATCACATCACCATCGCCGCCCCCCTCTTTTTCTGAAAACACCGTTTCAGAACCCCGAATCGATTTTCACATATTTCCAGAGAGCCGTATCCGCGCTCGTGATTTCAGGTACGATTAACTTCGATAATAGAATCACACCACCATCGCCGCCCCCCTGTTTTTCTGAAAACACCGTTTCAGAACCCCGAATCGATTTCCACATATTTCCAGAGAGCCGTATCCGCGCTCGTGATTTTAGGTACGATCAACTTCGATGCTAGAATCACATCACCATCGCCGCCCCCCTTTTTTCTGAAAACACCGTTTCAGAACCCCGAATCGATTTCCACATATTTCCAGAGAGCTGTATCCGCGCTCGTGATTTTAGGTACGATCAACTTCGATGCTAGAATCACATCACCATCGCCGCCCCCCTCTTTTTCTGAAAACACCGTTTCAGAACCCCGAATCGATTTCCACATATTTCCAGAGAGCCGTATCCGCGCTCGTGATTTTAGGTACGATCAACTTCGATGCTAGAATCACATCACCATCGCCGCCCCCCTGTTTTTCTAAAAACACCGTTTCAGAACCCCGAATCGATTTCCACATATTTCCAGAGAGCCGTATCCGCGCTTGTGATTTTAGGTACGATCAACTTCGATGCTAGAATCACATCACCATCGCCGCCCCCCTCTTTTTCTGAAAAAACCGTTTCAGAACCCCGAATCGATTTCCACATATTTCCAGAGAGCCGTATCCGCCCTCGTGATTTTAGGTACGATCAACTTCGATGCTAGGATCACATCACCATCGCCGCCCCCCTCTTTTTCTGAAAAAACCCGTTTCAGAACCCCGAATCGATTTCCACATATTTCCAGAGAGCCGTATCCGCGCTCGTGATTTTAGGTACGATTAACTTCGATGCTAGAATCACACCATCGTCGCCGCTTCCCTTCTTTTTCTGAAAAAACCGTTTCAGAACCCCGAATCGATTTCCACATATTTCCAGAGAGCCGTATCCGCGCTCGTGATTTAAGGTACGATCAACTTCGATGCTAGAATCACATCACCATCGCCGCCCCCCTCTTTTTCTGAAAAAACCCGTTTCAGAACCCCGAATCGATTTCCACATATTTCCAGAGAGCCGTATCCGCGCTCGTGAATTTAGGTACGATTAACTTCGTTAATAGAATCACACCACCATAGCCGCCCCCCTGTTTTTCTGAAAACACCGTTTCAGAACCCCGAATCGATTTCCACATATTTCCAGAGAGCCGTATCCGCGCTCGTGATTTTAGGTACGATCAACTTCGATGCTAGAATCACATCACCATCGCCGCCCCCTTTTTTTCTGGAAAAACCGTTTCAGAACCCCGAATCGATTTCCATATATTTCCAGAGAGCCGTATCCGCGCTCGTGATTTTAGGTACGATCAACTTCGATGCTAGAATCACATCACCATCGCCGCCCCCCTGTTTTTCTGAAAACACCGTTTCAGAACCCCGAATCGATTTCCACATATTTCCAGAGAGCCGTATCCGCGCTCGTGATTTTAGGTACGATCAATTTCGATGCTAGAATCACATCACCATCGCCGCCCCCCTCTTTTTCTGAAAAAACCGTTTCAGAACCCCGAATCGATTTCCACATATTTCCAGAGAGCCGTATCTGCGCTCGTGATTTTAGGTACGATCAACTTCGATGCTAGAATCACATCACCATCGCCGCCCCCCTGTTTTTCTGAAAACACCGTTTCAGAACCCCGAATCGATTTCCACATATTTCCAGAGAGCCGTATCCGCGCTCGTGATTTTAGGTACGATCAACTTCGATGCTAGAATCACATCACCATCGCCGCCCCCCTCTTTTTCTGAAAAAACCGTTTCAGAACCCCGAATCGATTTCCACATATTTCCAGAGAGCCGTATCCGCCCTCGTGATTTTAGGTACGATCAACTTCGATGCTAGAATCACATCACCATCGCCGCCCCCCTCTTTTTCTGAAAAAACCGTTTCAGAACCCCGAATCGATTTCCACATATTTCCAGAGAGCCGTATCCGCGCTCGTGATTTTAGGTACGATCAACTTCGATGCTAGAATCACATCACCATCGCCGCCCCCCTTTTTTTCTGAAAACACCGTTTCAGAACCCCGAATCGATTTCCACATATTTCCAGAGAGCCGTATCCGCCCTCGTGATTTTAGGTACGATCAACTTCGATGCTAGAATCACATCACCATCGCCGCCCCCCTCTTTTTCTGAAAAAACCGTTTCAGAACCCCGAATCGATTTCCACATATTTCCAGAGAGCCGTATCCGCGCTCGTGATTTTAGGTACGATCAACTTCGATGCTAGAATCACATCACCATCGCCGCCCCCCTTTTTTCTGAAAACACCGTTTCAGAACCCCGAATCGATTTCCACATATTTCCAGAGAGCCGTATCCGCGCTCGTGATTTTAGGTACGATCAACTTCGATGCTAGAATCACATCACCATCGCCGCCCCCCTTTTTTCTGAAAACACCGTTTCAGAACCCCGAATCGATTTCCACATATTTCCAGAGAGCCGTATCCGCGCTCGTGATTTTAGGTACGATTAACTTCGATGCTAGAATCACATCACCATCGCCGCCCCCCTCTTTTTCTGAAAAAACCGTTTCAGAATTCCGAATCGATTTCCACATATTTCCAGAGAGCCGTATCCGCGCTCGTGATTTTAGGTACGATTAACTTCGATGCTAGAATCACATCACCATCGCCGCCCCCCTCTTTTTCTGAAAACACCGTTTCAGAACCCCGAATCGATTTTCACATATTTCCAGAGAGCCGTATCCGCGCTCGTGATTTCAGGTACGATTAACTTCGATAATAGAATCACACCACCATCGCCGCCCCCCTGTTTTTCTGAAAACACCGTTTCAGAACCCCGAATCGATTTCCACATATTTCCAGAGAGCCGTATCCGCGCTCGTGATTTCAGGTATGATTAACTTCGATAATAGAATCACACCACCATCGCCGCCCCCCTGTTTTTCTGAAAACACCGTTTCAGAACCCCGAATCGATTTCCACATATTTCCAGAGAGCTGTATCCGCGCTCGTGATTTTAGGTACGATCAACTTCGATGCTAGAATCACATCACCATCGCCGCCCCCCTCTTTTTCTGAAAACACCGTTTCAGAACCCCGAATCGATTTCCACATATTTCCAGAGAGCCGTATCCGCGCTCGTGATTTTAGGTACGATCAACTTCGATGCTAGAATCACATCACCATCGCCGCCCCCCTGTTTTTCTGAAAACACCGTTTCAGAACCCCGAATCGATTTCCACATATTTCCAGAGAGCCGTATCCGCGCTTGTGATTTTAGGTACGATCAACTTCGATGCTAGAATCACATCACCATCGCCGCCCCCCTCTTTTTCTGAAAAAACCGTTTCAGAACCCCGAATCGATTTCCACATATTTCCAGAGAGCCGTATCCGCGCTCGTGATTTTAGGTACGATTAACTTCGATGCTAGAATCACACCATCGTCGCCGCTTCCCTTCTTTTTCTGAAAAAACCGTTTCAGAACCCCGAATCGATTTCCACATATTTCCAGAGAGCCGTATCCGCGCTCGTGATTTAAGGTACGATCAACTTCGATGCTAGAATCACATCACCATCGCCGCCCCCCTCTTTTTCTGAAAAAACCCGTTTCAGAACCCCGAATCGATTTCCACATATTTCCAGAGAGCCGTATCCGCGCTCGTGAATTTAGGTACGATTAACTTCGTTAATAGAATCACACCACCATAGCCGCCCCCCTGTTTTTCTGAAAACACCGTTTCAGAACCCCGAATCGATTTCCACATAT
This sequence comes from Chrysomela aeneicollis, assembly GCA_029955515.1. Lineage (NCBI taxonomy): Eukaryota > Metazoa > Arthropoda > Insecta > Coleoptera > Chrysomelidae > Chrysomela > Chrysomela aeneicollis. The sequence continues at coordinate 3,594,287 of JARUHQ010000013.1, read as the reverse complement.
TTCCAGAGAGCCGTATCCGCGCTCGTGATTTTAGGTACGATCAACTTCGATGCTAGAATCACATCACCATCGCCGCCCCCTTTTTTTCTGGAAAAACCGTTTCAGAACCCCGAATCGATTTCCACATATTTCCAGAGAGCCGTATCCGCGCTCGTGATTTAAGGTACGATCAACTTCGATGCTAGAATCACATCACCATCGCCGCCCCCCTCTTTTTCTGAAAAAACCGTTTCAGAACCCCGAATCGATTTCCACATATTTCCAGAGAGCCGTATCCGCGCTCGTGATTTTAGGTACGATTAACTTCGTTAATAGAATCACACCACCATAGCCGCCCCCCTGTTTTTCTGAAAACACCGTTTCAGAACCCCGAATCGATTTCCACATATTTCCAGAGAGCCGTATCCGCGCTCGTGATTTTAGGTACGATCAACTTCGATGCTAGAATCACATCACCATCGCCGCCCCCCTGTTTTTCTGAAAACACCGTTTCAGAACCCCGAATCGATTTCCACATATTTCCAGAGAGCCGTATCCGCGCTCGTGATTTTAGGTACGATCAACTTCGATGCTAGAATCACATCACCATCGCCGCCCCCCTCTTTTTCTGAAAAAACCGTTTCAGAACCCCGAATCGATTTCCACATATTTCCAGAGAGCCGTATTCGCGCTCGTGATTTCAGGTACGATCAACTTCGATGCTAGAATCACATCACCATCGCCGCCCCCCTGTTTTTCTGAAAACACCGTTTCAGAACCCCGAATCGATTTCCACATATTTCCAGAGAGCCGTATCCGCGCTCGTGATTTTAGGTACGATCAACTTCGATGCTAGAATCACATCACCATCGCCGCCCCCCTCTTTTTCTGAAAAAACCGTTTCAGAACCCCGAATCGATTTCACATATTTCCAGAGAGCCGTATCCGCGCTCGTGATTTAAGGTACGATCAACTTCGATGCTAGAATCACATCACCATCGCCGCCCCCCTCTTTTTCTGAAAAAACCCGTTTCAGAACCCCGAATCGATTTCCACATATTTCCAGAGAGCCGTATCCGCGCTCGTGAATTTAGGTACGATTAACTTCGTTAATAGAATCACATCACCATCGCCGCCCCCCTGTTTTTCTGAAAACACCGTTTCAGAACCCCGAATCGATTTCCACATATTTCCAGAGAGCCGTATCCGCGCTCGTGAATTTAGGTACGATTAACTTCGTTAATAGAATCACACCACCATAGCCGCCCCCCTGTTTTTCTGAAAACACCGTTTCAGAACCCCGAATCGATTTCCACATATTTCCAGAGAGCCGTATCCGCGCTCGTGATTTTAGGTACGATCAACTTCGATGCTAGAATCACATCACCATCGCCGCCCCCTTTTTTTCTGGAAAAACCGTTTCAGAACCCCGAATCGATTTCCACATATTTCCAGAGAGCCGTATCCGCGCTCGTGATTTTAGGTACGATCAACTTCGATGCTAGAATCACATCACCATCGCCGCCCCCCTGTTTTTCTGAAAACACCGTTTCAGAACCCCGAATCGATTTCCACATATTTCCAGAGAGCCGTATCCGCGCTCGTGATTTTAGGTACGATCAACTTCGATGCTAGAATCACATCACCATCGCCGCCCCCCTGTTTTTCTGAAAACACCGTTTCAGAACCCCGAATCGATTTCCACATATTTCCAGAGAGCCGTATCCGCGCTCGTGATTTTAGGTACGATCAACTTCGATGCTAGAATCACATCACCATCGCCGCCCCCCTTTTTTTCTGAAAACACCGTTTCAGAACCCCGAATCGATTTCCACATATTTCCAGAGAGCCGTATCCGCCCTCGTGATTTTAGGTACGATCAACTTCGATGCTAGAATCACATCACCATCGCCGCCCCCCTCTTTTTCTGAAAAAACCGTTTCAGAACCCCGAATCGATTTCCACATATTTCCAGAGAGCCGTATCCGCGCTCGTGATTTTAGGTACGATTAACTTCGATAATAGAATCACACCACCATCGCCGCCCCCCTGTTTTTCTGAAAACACCGTTTCAGAACCCCGAATCGATTTCCACATATTTCCAGGGAGCCGTATCTGCCCTCGTGATTTTAGGTACGATCAACTTCGATGCTAGAATCACATCACCATCGCCGCCCCCCTCTTTTTCTGAAAAAACCGTTTCAGAACCCCGAATCGATTTCCACATATTTCCAGAGAGCCGTATCCGCCCTCGTGATTTTAGGTACGATCAACTTCGATGCTAGAATCACATCACCATCGCCGCCCCCCTCTTTTTCTGAAAAAACCGTTTCAGAACCCCGAATCGATTTCCACATATTTCCAGAGAGCCGTATCCGCGCTCGTGATTTTAGGTACGATCAACTTCGATGCTAGAATCACATCACCATCGCCGCCCCCCTTTTTTTCTGAAAACACCGTTTCAGAACCCCGAATCGATTTCCACATATTTCCAGAGAGCCGTATCCGCCCTCGTGATTTTAGGTACGATCAACTTCGATGCTAGAATCACATCACCATCGCCGCCCCCCTCTTTTTCTGAAAAAACCGTTTCAGAACCCCGAATCGATTTCCACATATTTCCAGAGAGCCGTATCCGCGCTCGTGATTTTGGGTACGATCAACTTCGATGCTAGAATCACATCACCATCGCCGCCCCCCTTTTTTCTGAAAACACCGTTTCAGAACCCCGAATCGATTTCCACATATTTCCAGAGAGCCGTATCCGCGCTCGTGATTTTAGGTACGATCAACTTCGATGCTAGAATCACATCACCATCGCCGCCCCCCTTTTTTCTGAAAACACCGTTTCAGAACCCCGAATCGATTTCCACATATTTCCAGAGAGCCGTATCCGCGCTCGTGATTTTAGGTACGATCAACTTCGATGCTAGAATCACATCACCATCGCCGCCCCCCTCTTTTTCTGAAAAAACCGTTTCAGAATTCCGAATCGATTTCCACATATTTCCAAAGAGCCGTATCCGCGCTCGTGATTTTAGGTACGATTAACTTCGATGCTAGAATCACATCACCATCGCCGCCCCCCTCTTTTTCTGAAAACACCGTTTCAGAACCCCGAATCGATTTTCACATATTTCCAGAGAGCCGTATCCGCGCTCGTGATTTCAGGTATGATTAACTTCGATAATAGAATCACACCACCATCGCCGCCCCCCTGTTTTTCTGAAAACACCGTTTCAGAACCCCGAATCGATTTCCACATATTTCCAGAGAGCTGTATCCGCGCTCGTGATTTTAGGTACGATCAACTTCGATGCTAGAATCACATCACCATCGCCGCCCCCCTCTTTTTCTGAAAACACCGTTTCAGAACCCCGAATCGATTTCCACATATTTCCAGAGAGCCGTATCCGCGCTCGTGATTTTGGGTACGATCAACTTCGATGCTAGAATCACATCACCATCGCCGCCCCCCTGTTTTTCTGAAAACACCGTTTCAGAACCCCGAATCGATTTCCACATTTTTCCAGAGAGCCGTATCCGCGCTTGTGATTTTAGGTACGATCAACTTCGATGCTAGAATCACATCACCATCGCCGCCCCCCTCTTTTTCTGAAAAAACCGTTTCAGAACCCCGAATCGATTTCCACATATTTCCAGAGAGCCGTATCCGCGCTCGTGATTTTAGGTACGATTAACTTCGATGCTAGAATCACACCATCGTCGCCGCTTCCCTTCTTTTTCTGAAAAAACCGTTTCAGAACCCCGAATCGATTTCCACATATTTCCAGAGAGCCGTATCCGCGCTCGTGATTTAAGGTACGATCAACTTCGATGCTAGAATCACATCACCATCGCCGCCCCCCTCTTTTTCTGAAAAAACCCGTTTCAGAACCCCGAATCGATTTCCACATATTTCCAGAGAGCCGTATCCGCGCTCGTGAATTTAGGTACGATTAACTTCGTTAATAGAATCACACCACCATAGCCGCCCCCCTGTTTTTCTGAAAACACCGTTTCAGAACCCCGAATCGATTTCCACATATTTCCAGAGAGCCGTATCCGCGCTCGTGATTTTAGGTACGATCAACTTCGATGATAGAATCACATCACCATCGCCGCCCCCTTTTTTTCTGGAAAAACCGTTTCAGAACCCCGAATCGATTTCCACATATTTCCAGAGAGCCGTATCCGCGCTCGTGATTTAAGGTACGATCAACTTCGATGCTAGAATCACATCACCATCGCCGCCCCCCTCTTTTTCTGAAAAAACCCGTTTCAGAACCCCGAATCGATTTCCACATATTTCCAGAGAGCCGTATCCGCGCTCGTGAATTTAGGTACGATTAACTTCGTTAATAGAATCACACCACCATAGCCGCCCCCCTGTTTTTCTGAAAACACCGTTTCAGAACCCCGAATCGATTTCCACATATTTCCAGAGAGCCGTATCCGCGCTCGTGATTTTAGGTACGATCAACTTCGATGCTAGAATCACATCACCATCGCCGCCCCCCTGTTTTTCTGAAAACACCGTTTCAGAACCCCGAATCGATTTCCACATATTTCCAGAGAGCCGTATCCGCGCTCGTGATTTTAGGTACGATCAACTTCGATGCTAGAATCACATCACCATCGCCGCCCCCCTCTTTTTCTGAAAAAACCGTTTCAGAACCCCGAATCGATTTCCACATATTTCCAGAGAGCCGTATCCGCGCTCGTGATCTTAGGTACGATCAACTTCGATGCTAGAATCACATCACCATCGCCGCCCCCCTGTTTTTCTGAAAACACCGTTTCAGAACCCCGAATCGATTTCCACATATTTCCAGAGAGCCGTATCCGCGCTCGTGATTTTAGGTACGATCAACTTCGATGCTAGAATCACATCACCATCGCCGCCCCCCTCTTTTTCTGAAAAAACCGTTTCAGAACCCCGAATCGATTTCACATATTTCCAGAGAGCCGTATCCGCGCTCGTGATTTAAGGTACGATCAACTTCGATGCTAGAATCACATCACCATCGCCGCCCCCCTCTTTTTCTGAAAAAACCCGTTTCAGAACCCCGAATCGATTTCCACATATTTCCAGAGAGCCGTATCCGCGCTCGTGAATTTAGGTACGATTAACTTCGTTAATAGAATCACATCACCATCGCCGCCCCCCTGTTTTTCTGAAAACACCGTTTCAGAACCCCGAATCGATTTCCACATATTTCCAGAGAGCCGTATCCGCGCTCGTGAATTTAGGTACGATTAACTTCGTTAATAGAATCACACCACCATAGCCGCCCCCCTGTTTTTCTGAAAACACCGTTTCAGAACCCCGAATCGATTTCCACATATTTCCAGAGAGCCGTATCCGCGCTCGTGATTTTAGGTACGATCAACTTCGATGCTAGAATCACATCACCATCGCCGCCCCCTTTTTTTCTGGAAAAACCGTTTCAGAACCCCGAATCGATTTCCACATATTTCCAGAGAGCCGTATCCGCGCTCGTGATTTTAGGTACGATCAACTTCGATGCTAGAATCACATCACCATCGCCGCCCCCCTGTTTTTCTGAAAACACCGTTTCAGAACCCCGAATCGATTTCCACATATTTCCAGAGAGCCGTATCCGCGCTCGTGATTTTAGGTACGATCAACTTCGATGCTAGAATCACATCACCATCGCCGCCCCCCTGTTTTTCTGAAAACACCGTTTCAGAACCCCGAATCGATTTCCACATATTTCCAGAGAGCCGTATCCGCGCTCGTGATTTTAGGTACGATCAACTTCGATGCTAGAATCACATCACCATCGCCGCCCCCCTTTTTTTCTGAAAACACCGTTTCAGAACCCCGAATCGATTTCCACATATTTCCAGAGAGCCGTATCCGCCCTCGTGATTTTAGGTACGATCAACTTCGATGCTAGAATCACATCACCATCGCCGCCCCCCTCTTTTTCTGAAAAAACCGTTTCAGAACCCCGAATCGATTTCCACATATTTCCAGAGAGCCGTATCCGCGCTCGTGATTTTAGGTACGATTAACTTCGATAATAGAATCACACCACCATCGCCGCCCCCCTGTTTTTCTGAAAACACCGTTTCAGAACCCCGAATCGATTTCCACATATTTCCAGAGAGCCGTATCCGCCCTCGTGATTTTAGGTACGATCAACTTCGATGCTAGAATCACATCACCATCGCCGTCCCCCTCTTTTTCTGAAAAAACCGTTTCAGAACCCCGAATCGATTTCCACATATTTCCAGAGAGCCGTATCCGCGCTCGTGATTTTAGGTACGATTAACTTCGATAATAGAGCAATGAGAATCATTCTCTCTTGTGATAGAAGAACACATATAATCGAAATGTTGACTCAACTAGAATGGTTGTCAGTTAAAAATTACTTCCTATATTTGACATTAATATTTATTTACAAAATTAAAACTAAAATAGCATCATCATATTTGCTTGAAAAAATCTATTACAATTTTGAGTATCACGACTACAATACAAGAAATCGTTCAAAACTCTGTTTTCATCAAGGGATTGCAAGCTTTCAATGATCTACCAACAACACTCAAAAGTGCCAACACATTGAATGTGTTCAGGCGTGAGTTAAAAAGCCATATATTATCTACACAAATAATATGACAATTCCGTTAATCAGAATAAGACTAAATATATCTTCTATCCTCTTGATCGTTGTAAGTCTATAAATACTTAGTTGTGTGATATATTTATCAATGTTAAGTGTGATGTTAGTTTGATGTAACTCTATTTGTGTATTTTTTTATGATTTTTTGTGTATACTTTTATGACTTTATATTGTACCGAGTATTGTACCTCTTTATGATATATTAGCAATGCTAAATAAATGATTTATATAATAGAATCACACCACCATAGCCGCCCCCCTGTTTTTCTGAAAACACCGTTTCAGAACCCCGAATCGATTTCCACATATTTCCAGAGAGCCGTATCCGCGCTCGAGATTTTAGGTACGATTAACTTCGATGCTAGAATCACATCACCATCGCCGCCCCCCTCTTTTTCTGAAAAAACCGTTTCAGAACCCCGAATCGATTTCCACATATTTCCAGAGAGCCGTATCCGCGCTCGTGATTTTAGGTACGATCAACTTCGATGCTAGAATCACATCACCATCGCCGCCCCCCTGTTTTTCTGAAAACACCGTTTCAGAACCCCGAATCGATTTCCACATATTTCCAGAGAGCCGTATCCGCGCTTGTGATTTTAGGTACGATCAACTTCGATGCTAGAATCACATCACCATCGCCGCCCCCCTCTTTTTCTGAAAAAACCGTTTCAGAACCCCGAATCGATTTCCACATATTTCCAGAGAGCCGTATCCGCGCTCGTGATTTTAGGTACGATCAACTTCGATGCTAGAATCACATCACCATCGCCGCCCCCCTCTTTTTCTGAAAAAACCGTTTCAGAACCCCGAATCGATTTCCACATATTTCCAGAGAGCCGTATCCGCGCTCGTGATTTTAGGTACGATCAACTTCGATGCTAGAATCACATCACCATCGCCGCCCCCCTCTTTTTCTGAAAAAACCGTTTTCAGAACCTCGAATCGATTTCCACATATTTCCAGAGAGCCGTATCCGCCCTCGTGATTTTAGGTACGACTAACTTCGATGCTAGAATCACATCACCATCGCCGCCCCCCTCTTTTTCTGAAAAAACCGTTTCAGAACCCTGAATCGATTTCCACATATTTCCAGAGAGCCGTATCCGCGCTCGTGATTTTAGGTACGATCAACTTCGATGCTAGAATCACATCACCATCGCCGCCCCCCTGTTTTTCTGAAAACACCGTTTCAGAACCCCGAATCGATTTCCACATATTTCCAGAGAGCCGTATCCGCGCTCGTGATTTTAGGTACGATCAACTTCGATGCTAGAATCACATCACCATCGCCGCCCCCCTCTTTTTCTGAAAAAACCGTTTCAGAACCCCGAATCGATTTCCACATATTTCCAGAGAGCCGTATCCGCGCTCGTGATTTCAGGTACGATCAACTTCGATGCTAGAATCACATCACCATCGCCGCCCCCCTGTTTTTCTGAAAACACCGTTTCAGAACCCCGAATCGATTTCCACATATTTCCAGAGAGCCGTATCCGCGCTTGTGATTTTAGGTACGATCAACTTCGATGCTAGAATCACATCACCATCGCCGCCCCCCTCTTTTTCTGAAAAAACCGTTTCAGAACCCCGAATCGATTTCCACATATTTCCAGAGAGCCGTATCCGCGCTCGTGATTTTAGGTACGATCAACTTCGATGCTAGAATCACATCACCATCGCCGCCCCCCTCTTTTTCTGAAAAAACCGTTTCAGAACCCCGAATCGATTTCCACATATTTCCAGAGAGCCGTATCCGCGCTCGTGATTTTAGGTACGATTAACTTCGATGCTAGAATCACACCATCGTCGCCGCCCCCCTCTTTTTCTGAAAAAACCGTTTCAGAACTCCGAATCGATTTCCACATATTTCCAGAGAGCCGTATCCGCGCTCGTGATTTTAGGTACGATCAACTTCGATGCTAGAATCACATCACCATCGCCGCCCCCCTCTTTTTCTGAAAAAACCGTTTCAGAACCCCGAATCGATTTCCACATATTTCCAGAGAGCCGTATCCGCCCTCGTGATTTTAGGTACGACTAACTTCGATGCTAGAATCACATCACCATCGCCGCCCCCCTCTTTTTCTGAAAAAACCGTTTCAGAACCCTGAATCGATTTCCACATATTTCCAGAGAGCCGTATCCGCGCTCGTGATTTCAGGTACGATTTATTTCGACGCTAAAGTCACAGCGCCCGACGTTTCTTTCCGGAAAATCGCTCACTCGAAACGAGAAGTTTTTTTACCTGCACTCCCAGGGATCGTTGGCCTGGGCTAGTGATTTCAGGGTCCAGAAGAGAGCCTACGATAGTGTTTTCCGGTACTGCTGAGTTTTGACGCGTCGGACTACAAGACCCGGATTACGCCGCCCCGACACCCAGGAGGATCAGAAGATACGAAGGCTGACATAAATCAAATCTCGAATTTAGTACTGTAAGAATAGGAAATATATTTGTCATACGTAACACCTTTTTCACTTTATCAACCTGGCATTAAGTTTGACTCAAACCTGAACCCCGGACGTACTCATCTGTGCTGAGCTAATCCCGCAGACAATAAACGTCACAACAGAAAACATCCTATTTTATTTTTTCGTTGGGAACATTTTAATCAATTATAATGAAATTCAGATTTATGGCTGAAGGACTGTGCAATATGTGGCTCCACTATTGTCAGAATATCGTGAATTGGGTCTTCGAATTCGAATTTTTGTTTTATATTTGAAACTAATTCAATATAAGATTCCAAAATAGTCTTTAAAAATCTTTCACATTCTGTGGATTCAACTTCTCTGTTACTTTTCAAATTATTGAAACTCTTAGTGGCTGAGATACCAATATATATATATTTTCTATTGATACAAAATATCTTGGATTTTGGTGATCAAACTGGAAAATATCCTGATTGCGGATAAAAGATATTTGAATGAAGTTAGAACATAATGTTGTCAGAAGTTTTTGGGTTTCTGGCTTCATTCTATACAATAAAGGTTTCTCAGACTGAAATAACAAATTGAATTCAGTCATCAATCCCAGTGTATATGACATGAATTCTAAATAAATTACTCTGAACTTATTTTGCATTGTGCTCAACATTTGCTCTGTTGTAATGGAAGGATTCTAAAACACATTTTCTCTCAGAAATGCTTCTAATGAATTATACTGTTCAAGAACCCTGTATGTTACTGCAGGTGACAATATTTTATGAATATCTGTCTGGAAGAAAGTCTGAATTTTTTAAATTCCTGTCTTCTGGAAGAGCTACGATTGAAATCGCTTCCTGAATTACGAAGCAAATCTTCAACAGATCAGGCAAGCTTTAGATATAGCCAAATGAGCCATATGGCAAGATCGCACCATACAATATGTGGAATTTTCTCATTCAAAAGGGCGAACACAGAGTGGTATTGGTATAAAGATATTTGATTATTTTTCAACATATTCATCATAGATGAAAATAAATCATTAGCTGTGCATCTCTCAGTTTCGATAATATCAAGGAATTGGGTGACCACATTATTTTTATCACTATCAAAATATATAACTGTGAAAGCACATTGTTTTTTGATTGAGATATCGGTGGTCTCATCCATGATTAATGAAAAAAACCTCAAGCTGCTGAAGTTTCTTACAAAGTTTATCCATGAAAGTTTTTCCCAAACATTCACAACAGAAGTAGCCTTAGTTCTTTTAAGAGCATCTAAAATTATCCGCAAACCGGATAATTATCCGCAAAACGGTAACACTGCTATAAACATAAATGGGTCGGCCGATCGGCCTTACTGGGAGAATTCGCTATGCCATGGGCGGCGTATAGCGGGTGTTGTTTACAATATAATAAACTCAACATATCGGCCCCCTTGAAAGGCGGGACTTTCTAAACATACAATACAATTAACAATATAGTTTACTTAAAGGCACTCGTCTCCAATAGGGAGCAAACATATTTTTGTTACTGAGCATCGGATTATTCCGTTAGCCGTCTTTACACTCACAACTCTGATATTCCCATCATCACTGGGATGCACTTGCACTATTCTTCCCATGGGCCAATTCAGGGGTGGAAGATTATCGTTTTTCAACACCAATATATTCCGAGTTCCAACGCTTTCAAAAATGCTAGATTATCTGCTGCAGCCGGTGATAATGAGATAATCGTCCTGGTTGTATCTGGGTTACATTTTGTTGAGGCAGGTTATTCAGAACGTCTCCGATTAGGAAGTGATTGGGAGATAGTGCGGTTAGATCGTTTGGACTATCAGATATGGGAGTAAGCGGTCTGGAGTTCAGGATGGCTTCGATTTGCACAAAAATAGTATTCAAATCCTCAAACGTGAGATGCGCGTTGTCAACAATTCCTTTCATGTGATATTTGGCAAGCTTGACAGCGGCCTCCCAACTACCTCCAAAATGAGGAGAATTTGCGGGAATAAAAATTTCCATGTGATAAAATTTTGAGTCAGGTTATACCTTATGTTATACCTTTGTGTCCTTGAACTTTTGAATCAACAAATCGGAAATTTCTTTTGATTCATTATTAGCTCCACGAAAATTAGTACCGTTATCGGATAGGAGTGTGTTGCAAATTCCGCGCCTGGAAATGAAGCGTTTCAATGCATTCAGAAAACATTCCGTACTCTTGTTCCCACACAATTCGAGGTGTACAGCTCGTGTTGCTAAACATATAAATATGCATAAAAAACATTTTACTATTTTTCGATTGCGAGTTATTCCATCCTTGACAAAAAATGGCCCAGCGAAGTCTACCCCAGTATTAAAAAACGCTCTGACTGCTTGAACGCGTTCTTTCGGTAGATTTGCCATTTGAGGGAAAATATTTGTCGGTCTAGCCTTTGAACATGTAACGCAGCTATGTAGGATATGTTTTATTGTACTCTTACCCTTTAGAGGCCAAAATGTGTGCCTGACGGAGGCGAGCTTAGCTTGAGGATCAGCGTAAAAGTTTTTAATGTGTTCGTAAAAAACAATAAGACGTGTTAAGGGATGTTTACTTGAAATAATGATAGGATGTTTTTGATCAATGGTGACCTTTACATTGGACAATCGTCCACCAACTCTAAGTATTCTTTTCTCATCTATAAATGGGTTCAGTGAACTAAGAACGCTACTTTTAAGGATTCGCTTAGAGTTTTTCAGTCGGTTGAGTTCTTCCGGAAACATTTCCGATTGGACAATTTTTATCAGTACATCCATTGAATGACGTAATTCGTCAACTGATATACTTTCAGAAACTGTTTCATGCCTACATTTTTTTGTGAATCTGAATGAGTACGCTACGGTACGTTGTAATCTCATTAGTGAGGAATATCTGTGAAATATTTCATGATGAACAACTTCAGTTTGTTTTAAACTAACAGTTTTTCTTTCCGGTGTGATTCCTTCTGACTTAACAAAGGTATTTGGCCATGAACCAGAGCCTTCGCTCAACCAGGCTGACCACCATAAAGTGGATGCAATCAGTTTCTGGGTTGTAATACCGCGAGAAATTATGTCAGCGGGATTGTCTTCCGATTCGATATGACGCCATTGCTTATTCGAAGATAATTGTTGTATTTTTGCAACGCGATTACATACAAATGTTTTCTAATTAGAAGACGATGCCAATATCCAGTCTAAAGTGATTGTAGAGACACACCAATAGTAAGTGTCGGAAATATTTAATTTTAATGACTCGCATAAGTTTAGCCAGCACAAGAGCACCCGAAAGCTCCAACTTCGGTAATGATAAAGATTTCACTGGTGCTACTTTCGATTTTGCGCAGATAATTGCCACCGTGATGTGTCCGTGAGGGTCGCACGATCTGATGTGTGCGTATGACGCATGCGCTGTACACACTTTCGCTGGCATCACTGAATCCATGAAGTTGGATATTCTGACCATCATGGTTTTGTGCCAAAATAAGACGCAGTATCACTAGTGTCTTCAATATGTGAATTTCTGAATTGCTGCCATGTGACATAAGTTTCTTTTGGGACAGAATCATCCCAACCTATCTTGAGAAGCCATAACCGTTGCTGTAAAATTTTTGCTTTGATGATGACTGGACCGATTAGTCCAAGTGGATCAAAGACTTGAGAAATAGTAGATAATATCGTTCGTTTCGTTAAACCTTCCGACACTGGCTCCGTAGAAGTGATTACTTGAATGGTGTCTGAATTTGTATTCTATAACAAACCCAAAGTTTTTATGCATGATATATCTGAGATAATGTATTGATTTGTGTTTTCAGGATCATGTTCAGCAGCTATCAGTTCTTTGCGAGAATTTGACATCCATTTATGCCAAATAAACTTACCACCTTCGAGAATTTGGGTGATTTCACGTATTGCTCCTGTTAACAGGTCAACGACGTAAAAATCCGATAGGATGATTTTGCTAGTCTCAGGGTACATTTCTGAGTTTTTGTATGCTAATTGGTGCAAACTACGTATTGCCAACAATGAGGCTGAAGCTGTTCCATAAGTGACAGTGTTAACCAAGATCTGCCTTCACATTTTTTCTATGTCGGCAATTATTACAAAATTGTATTTTCGGAATCGTAATGAAATCGAGAATAGATCGTCTTGAATGACTGGCCCGATCATCAAAATGTCGTTTAATGACACTTTGCTGGTGGTTTTAGCGGAGGCATCGAATACCACCCTCAGCTTGGTGGTTTTACTGAACTCCTTTAGAACGCAGTGGTGCGGTAAATAAAATTTTATTGTTTCATATGATGATTCGTTTTCAATTTTTGTCATATGACTCAGCTCACGGTATTCGTTCATAAAATCGGTATATTCCTTTTTGAGCTTATTATTACAATTTAATTTCTTTTCAAGAGATAAGTACCGCGTGAGTGCCCTTTCTTCCGAGTCGCCTAGCTGTGAGGCTGGCTTGCGCAACGGAAACTCAACAATAAATCGCCCTGTAGGGCACGAATTGTGGTATCAACAAATAACTGTTCACACAGTACTTCTTCTTCCGAGAGCTTGCGTTCGAACTAGCATTCCTCTACTGCCCAAAATTTTTCCATTTGCTCATGGAGAGCATTTTCATTAGGTAGATTACACTGAGTTTTTGTGATAAGTGAGACACTGTTTGAGTGCATTACCCCAGCTACTATCCAACCCGACTAAAAATTCTGTAGTATTGGTGCATGAATTCCGATTTTTTTTGCCGTTCAACAATATATCCCAAAATATTCCCGCTCCTAGAAGCAGATCTATGATACCTGATGATTTAAAAGAATGATCAGCGAGACTTATGTCATCTGGAATATTCAGATAGGTACTATCGAAGTCCGAAGCTGGCATTTCTTCTGTTATTTTGTCAATCAGAAACGACAGTTCCTTGCGATAGTTATTTTGTCTGGAAGAAATTGTTGCGTCCGTTATGAGATTTATTTTTGTTTGCATTTGACCTATACCAGTGACTGGTAATTCAATTTTACGACCATTTAGGCCTCATTAAGAATACATAGCTCTGCTGACAAAATTCGATTGCGAACCTGAGTCTAATAGAGCTCTGCATGTAACTGGCTTGCCATTTTTATTCGAGATATTAACTAATGCGGTCGACAAGAGAACTTGAGAATGTTTTATGCTAGTATTGTGTGTCACTATGGACGAAATCCCACTCTGATTGTTGTTTGAATAAGATTTGTTTTCATTAAGGCTTGCGCCTCCCAATTGAGAGTTTTCTCCGCCCCTATTGACAGCCCTTTCATCTGAATGAATGATTGAGTTATGCCGCCCGTTACATTTTATACATCCACTCGATCTGCATTCAGCTGTTTGATGTCCAGATCGTAAACAATTTGTGCACAGCTTCAATTTTTTCAATTCAATTAACTGAGATGGGACAGGTAATTTCAATAATTTGAAACATGAGAAGATATGATGAGAACCCTTGAAAAATGCGCACCCTGTATTATGATATGAATTCGTTGGAGCGAAAGATCGCGTATCAGATCCCTTTGATGTAGGTTTGTTCTGTTGTCGATTGACATTTGAATCTAAAGTTTCCGAAATGTTACATCTCTCACTGAAAAAAGCTTCGAGATCTGCTAATTTAGGTACATCATTTAGTGTCGTGGAATATTTTCCCCAGTCGCGCTTCGTGGTTGTGACGAGCTTTCCAGATATAAAATATAAAAGAATAGAATCCCCTGTGTCAACTGATTCTCCGAGATTTTTCAATGCTCTTACGTGAGTGTGAGTGCTGGAATGTTGAAAAGAGATGCGATGTGGGCACGACTAATCAATCGTTTGTTGTCGAATCGAGATTTGAGAAGGTCTAATGCTACTATGTAATTTTTTATTTATTTATTTTTTTATTTTTTAAATTATACGCTGTTCTTTCCTGTTGAGTATATTGTTGTGATATTGATGTATGTTTCTCACAAACCTCAAAATTCTCATTGAGCTGGCCAAGTTGTCCTTTGTAAATGGCAGAGTTGATTATATTCTCACAAAAGATACGTTGGCGATTATCCATTTTCCTTAACTTGCTAGCTGTCGCTAAAGCGAGATAATCGAATTCATCATCTCCTTTACTCAAAGTGTCTAGAGCCTTCGCATATAAATCATCTTTCTTGAATTTTTCATTAGTTTTTTCTGGTATATCCCTACAAATATTTTTTTTCTTGCTTGTTATCGGAGACCTCACATCTGCAGATTCCGATTCTTGATCTGCAGATAATACTTCCTGGCTCAATTCTGACTCCTGATGATTTTCTATATAGATGACTGTTTCATCCTACAAAATATTTATTCCAGTTGCCAAATACCGAAGAGGAATGGAAGACAGTAGCTAGCGATTTCGAAAAACTTTGGAACTTTCCCAACTGTTGTGGTTCCATAGATGGCAAGCATATAAGGATTGTCAAACCAGCAAAGAGTGGATCTTACTATTTCAATTGCAAGGGATATTGCAGCATCATTCTCATGGCAATAGTCAATGCAAACTATGAGTTTATTTATGTGAATTTTGGAACTAATGGTCGGATTTCTGACGGAGGAGTATTCGAAAAAACTAGATTCTTCATAAAAATTCTCGACAAATAGATTGAATTCACCAAAGAACACAGAAGCCATCAATAATATGAATTTTGTATTTGTAGCAAATGACGCATTTTCCCTCAACAAACATATGATGAAACCATTTCCTCAGAAACAGGTTTCATATGAACAGAAAATATTTAATTATCTGCTTTCGAGAGCCAGACGTATTGTGGAGAATGTCTTCGGTATTTTATCAACAAGGTTTCGAATATTTCATACTGAAATCAATTTGAAACCAGAAAATTTGGATTATATTGTTTTATCAGCATGTGTACTACATAACTTTCTTCAAAAACACTGTAAGAAAACGTACACACCAGCTGAAATGATCGATATGGAAAATTTAGAGGATGGTGTATTCAATCCAGGAGAATGGAGACAAAATGTGTCCTCTTTCGATGAACTCGAACGTGGACTGCATAAAAATTCGAAAAACAACGCGAAAGATTCGAGAACACAATACATGAATTATTTCAATGGGCCTGGAAAAGTACCATGGCAAGACCATATGGTGAGAAATGGTCGGTAAATATATATTTGAATTATAAACATATTTTGATATCGTAAAATATATGGAATTATTAATGTATGATTGTTACCTGAATTTCATTAGGTGCTGATATTTCTGAAGCATTTTCATCAGTATCAATCGTGTCTCTACTTGTTTCCTAGTCGGCAGTGAAGAGAAGCAAATTGAAATACCATAGTTTTGGTTCATAATTTTCGTCCGTGCCACTGCCTGACTTTTTCAGTTCCTTCCTGAAGGCTGAAGGTAAACTGTTGATTTTTTTAACGACGAATGCCTTATCTGCTTCGGGTAGTACCGTTTTACACAAATCAACTAAGCAATCGTATGCCTGTTGTCTCAAATTCTTATTAGAATATTCTGCACTTTTAATCCTCCATAAACATGGAAAACTGCGATATAATTTGATGAACAGTGGACAAGGGTCGTGTCATTTCTGAAAGAAACTATCATCAAAGAAATAATTGAAAGAATTAATCAGTCGTGAAAACTCACCTGTTCAAAGTTTAAATGCCAAGAAAAATAAAGTCAACTGAAGGAAAACACATACAATCTAGTTGAATCAACTGTCTCTGTTCCACTCGCTATTGCTCTATTTGACTGTTCGTCTCCTGAGTCGGAACGGCGCGAGAATCGACCCTTCACGTTGGGTTTTGGTTGACTCTTCTGATGGTTTCGCGCCAGGAATTTAGGAAGGTTGGAACGTCTCGCGCCAACTCAGATGCGAGACGCGCCAGGCACGTATGAAAACTTCACGTTCGATTTTGGAGTGGAGCGATGGAGCGTCACTTCGGAAGTCGAAGAAAAGGGCACGTGAAGGGCCCAATTTAGGTTAGGATACCTGTCGTGTATGCTATGCGATGCGGCCCGAACCCAAGGATGGTAAATAAACTAGAGAAGGATGGTTCATTGCCATAAGACGCAATGTTGGCACATCGAACAGCGTTCGTGACGTCACTGACGGCCCTCAATATTTGTTTACTTTTATATAATTTATGTTTCGATATTCATATTGTGGCACAATTGTGGATTGTGGCTGTACGAATTGTTTTTTTTTTTCAAATAGAGTTCTTCAATAATTGTAGGTATAGACAAATTACTCAGTAAGAAGATTTAGTAGTGTCGATAAATATTAATAAATTATTACATCACCTCCATTGAAAAGTGTGTAGTGTTTATGAAATCATTTCCATCTAATAATCAGTATGCCAGGTAGCAGATTTGCTATTTTTGGACAAAAACCAAGAGGATTCCAGTATTATTCACCACACATTTCCAAAAGGCACTGATTTTGTTTGGGATACTTTTTGGAAAAGGTGGATAAGTTGTGAACATGCAGATGTTGTGAATCCTGATACAAGTCATACATCAGAGCTGTGATTTGTCCAACCAAATAACCAAATTTAAGAAAGAGATCTACAAAATGGGTATAAATGAAAATGTATTATGAAAAAGAAGTACCTATATTCTCATTATTTTATGATGTTCCATGTAATCAGATTCAGGGATTTTGTATACTTCGAGCTATAATGAGGATATAAAAACCTGCAAATAAAAGAAACAACCTGGATTGCATCTATAGTAGAGTCCAATGTATAAATTGTGATAACTTGATCACTTCACTCAAGTTATCGTTTGAATAAAACCATACGAAGTAAAACTTAGGTACGTTTATTCTCAAAAAGAGTTACGGAGAAACAAATCAATACAACTTACTCCGAATAGAGTCAAATTTCTAATCCCATCTACATTTTAAAATTAGTACATCATGATGTCCCACAAATGATAAAAATGCTTACTTTCATAATAATCAAAAGTTTCTATAACAATAATCACCTTTGAAGGTGTACTCGATATTTTCGGTGTTCTACTTACTGATGTTTTGCTTTGATTCATGATTTCAAGTATGTATAATATTTCATCATCCAGTACACCTCCCCTGGGAAAAAAAGAAAAACAATTTCCTAACGAATTTTTTTTTCTCTATACAATATTTCTTATTCATAGTAATGCTTAATTCTATTTTTATGGACTTCTACAATTTTATTACCTATATCTACAGCTACATTCAAACCTTTTTCTTCTGCTACTTTATAAGGACCTTTATAAATTGTCTCCAATTTATTACCTACGTTATTTCTCATAAGGACTTTGTCACCTTTCTTATAAGATTGAGATTTTGTACATCTTTTATCAAATAATTCTTTTCTTTTACATTTCGACAGTAATAAGTTATCTCTCGCATCTTTACAAGCTACCTGTAATCTATACTTCAGTTCTTTTGGATAATCTTCGAAATTATACAAAGGATCGTTTTGATCTGAAATATTGGACAGTAATTGGCTATGCTTTCCGAAACCTAGTTCGTACGGTGTGTACTTCGTTTCTGAGTGTACTGTATTATTGAATGCGAAGCACCAGTAAGGGACCCATTGGCTCCACGAGTCTGGATATTTTGATAGTTGTATTCTCAGATAAGCACCTAAATGCTTGTGCGAATTTTCAAGCGCGCCTAACGTTTCATGATGGTATGCGCTAGAATTGAGTTGATTAACTGATAAAAGTTTGCAACATTCTCGGAAGACAGCTGATAAAAATTCTGTTCCTTTGTCAGTCACAACCTGTTTTGGGGTTCCAAAACGCAGAATGAAGTTTTCTACGAATGAGTTCGCTACCGTAGCGGCTTCTTTATTCGGTAATGGATACCCTTCGACAAACTTAGTCAACTCGCATTGTATCGTCAAAATATATTGATTGCTATCCTCTGTTCGGTTCAGAGGTCCGACTAGATCTGAGAATATTTTTTGGAAAGCTGTAGTAGCTGTGGTTGTTATCGATAACGGTTCTTTATTAGGCCTTGAATGTTTAAATCGTTGACAGTCATCACATCTCTTGACGAATTTTTCGACATCTTGCTTTAGACCTGCCCAAAAATAATGTTTCTTTATGTTGTTGAACATGCGATTAACTCCAGCATGTCCACTTGTTGGCAACATGTGATAGTCATTCAAAATCAATTGTCTAGTTTCATTGTCTTTGATATTTTGTGAACTTTTTACGACACAGATATTTATGCCTGCATTCGTAAATTTACTTTTCATTCGTAACAGTTTTCTTAATAATTCTGCGCAATAATTATTTTTCTCTATGCATAGTTCTGTAATTTTATTTTTTGTGCACATTTCTATCAGATCTCCCAACGACGCATCGAGTGCTGACGCCGGTCGAGATTCATGATATTTCAAATATATTTTTCGATTTCCCCTATCGTATATATTATATTTTGTTTCGTACGAATATATATTTCTATTTTTAATAAGACTTGCGAAGTCAGTATCTGAAATTGACACTAGTTCTACGGACTCTTGAGGCCGTTTCAATAATTCCACGAATCCAGGGTGATCAGTCCTACTTTCGATGGAATTAGTTGAGTCATTACTCATTTCAATTTTTGCTGATTTCATGTTGGTTTTAGTTTGTGCTCTTGTCGTCACATATATATTGGCCGTTTCTGGATTATTGTTCGTGAGCTTCAGTTCATTCGAGTCTATAATAATACGAGATAAAGCATCGGCTGTCACGTTATCTTGACCTCTGACGTATTCTATCGTGAAATCGTATTCTTCTAATGCTAGTCTGAATTTTGTTAGTCTACTAGACGGGTTTGCCATGCCAAAAAGATGAATCAATGGTCTATGGTCTGTTAAAATATGAAATTTTCGACCGAATAGATATGGTCTGTAGTGCTTGACTCCGAAAACGATTGCTAGCAGCTCCTTTTCAATAACACAATAATTCGATTCCGCCTTGTTTAATGCGCGACTCGCGTAAGCTACTGGTCTGTCATCAGAATTAGAAAGGACTGCACCTATAGCGTGTCCTGAGGCATCTGTTCTAAGAATAAAGTGATTATCTTCTGAAAAATCGGGATATTGTAAAATGGGGGGGGTCATGAGTGCTTGCTTCAATTTTTCGAAAGAGCTTTGACAAGTTTCATCCCATTGAAATATGACATTTTTCCTGGTCATTTTATTTAGAGGATCTACGATGGTAGCGAAGTTTCTTACGAACTTTCTGTAATAATTAGCGAATGCGACGAATCATTTTGTCTCGTTTGAATTTTTTGGAACTGGATATTGCTTGATTACTCGGATTTTTTCTGGATCGGGTGATATTCCGGCCGGTGAAATCACGTGACCCAGGTATAATATCTCTTTCCTAAGGAATTCGCATTTACTCGGATTCAATTTGAGATTCACTTCTCTAAGTCTTTGCAAAACTTTCACAAGATTTTTATTGTGATTCGCTAGATTATTTCCGAAAATTATAAGGTCGTCCAAATAAATGAAGCATGATTCATAATTTAAACCTGCCATTGCTATTGTCATAACTCGTGAAAATACACTAGCGCTGATCTTCATTCCCATTGGCAGTCTTTTCAATTGAAATTGTCCGCGTTCTGTCGTAAAGGCTGTATTTGGTCGACTATTAGGTTCTAATTCTATCTGATAATACCCTTGTGATAGATCTAAATGTGAAAAATAAATTGCTCCCGAAAGTGAATCTAAAATTTCGGCTATGCATGGTAACGGGAATTTTTCGTCTTGAATTCGCCTATTCAGTAACCGATAATCGATAACTATCCTCCATTTTTTAATTCCACTTTGGTCAGCTTTTTTAGGTACAATTAGAAGTGGCGAAGACCACTCAGACCTTGCCTCTTCAATTATTCCATCTTGTAGCAACTTTTCGACTTGCTTATGAATTTCTATTTTTTGTGCATGAGGTAAACGATATGGCTTGACGTAAATAGGACTTGCGTCTTTCTGCAGGTGAATTTTCTGCTTCGTTATGTTTGTAACTGTTAGAGGATCTGCTTCTAAATGAAATACATCTGCATATTTAGCACATATTTTATGTATGGAGTCACTTTCTTTCCTATTCAATGACTCTACATTTATCAAATCTAATAACTTATCTACTCGATTAACTGTCATACTATTTTCATTAAACTGAAAAAACTGATATTCTGAGAATTTTTCTAATGCGGGTTTATAATTCTTCAGTTTAACATCATTATCGTTAACATTGAGAATTCTGACTGGCACTTTATTTTGCTCAGGCTTTGCTATGATCCCTGCTACATACACTCCTTCACACAATTCATTCGGTAAAATAACACACTCATCTTCACTATTGACGTTGAAATATTTGATAATTTCGCAACGCGCAGGAATATATGTATAATTATCGTATTGTGATTGTAATGGAACAGAAACCTTTTCGTCTTTAATCCAGAGGGAAAATAAAAATTTTTCGTAATTGATAGTAGCTGCATATTTAGTGAAAAAGTCGGATCCTAAAACCCCGTTCATATCGCTTCCGAATTCGTCAACAACTAGAAATTCGTGATTGAATTTTACATTATTCAAGTTCAGCGATATTGTAGAACATCCTTTAGAAAATGTTGAACCTGATATACCATTGATTTTAACTTTCCTAGATTTATCCAAGATTTCATTTTTATCAAGAAATTTTTCAAAAATTACACTAATAGATGCTCCTGTATCTAATAAAAATGTCAGTTCATTCATTCCATACCTCATCTTCACAAAATTCATACCATTCATATTCAAAACAATTTCGTTTGTTATATTTTTATCACATTCTTTCTGTATAGGCACGAAAAAACCTTTCATTCCTTGGCTCACTTTCGTTGTCTGTGGTATTACTACCATTTTCTCGCATTTCTTCTGACTGTGCATAATAAGCCCTATGTGTGTTATTTGAACTTCTGTTATTGTAGTTATTATTAATTCGTCTAATATTTCCGCGACCTTGACCACGACTACTCGAGTTTATAAACGTAGAAGTGTTATTGGGTCTATTTTGTCTATCATAATTATTATTAGCTGGCCTACCTCTGAATCCATTTCTTCTGTTGTTAGAAAATCCGCGATTGAATTGATTGTTTCGGTGATTATTATGGTTATATCCACGATTAGAGGTTGAACTATTATTTCTACCGCGCATGTGATATATTTGAGATGAAGGGCCAGATACTCTTGATCTTTCCTCATCTTTAGCACCACTTATGGCCTCTTTCAAGTTACAATAATCCCTTGCTTTAACTATAGTTCGTAGCTCACTATTTCTCAAGCCGTTAGCAAACGTATTAATTGCTATTTTCTCGTTGACTTTTCTCAAAGTTCCTAAAGCATTATCATCGTTGTCTGCTTGAGCTAAAGTGAGATTAACCATCAATTGTTCGATTGTTTTACCATAATCATCTATAGACTTTTCATTCTGTCTAATGTTGTGCAATTCAGTAGATAATGACGTTGCTGATTTTTTTGATAGTAGGTGTATTTTCATGTCTGTTATCAATTCTTGGACTGTGTTATATGACTTGTCTGGGCGTAACTTAGCGCTTTGAGAAATTTTTACCTTCAGAACATAGTTAACGAGAAGCTTCTTGCCATTATCATCCAATAATTCACTGTACAACTCTATAGCATCAATCAGTTGATTGGTTGCGTCCTCAGTACCGTCCATATGTGGCAGTAAGGACGTTGCCGTTCTAAGATCAAATTTTTCCGTCATATTTGTATTTTCCAGAGTTATCTTATTATCCGAAATATTATTCAATCTATCTAACAGTGTAGCACGTGTTTCGATAATAATAGTTTCTATATTTTTACATAAATATTTGGCTTGCTTAATCAAATCTGGGTCATTTGGTAGTCTGTTAAATCTTTCCTTAACACTATCTAAATCTGTAGCTACTTTCTTGACTTCATCAAGTTTTTCATTAACTAATGTTAAATTTTGACGCCTTTGCTGATTATTTTTATCAACGTTTCGTTTAAAAATTTTGATGTGTTCATATAAATTACTAAATTGCTCCAAATAGTTCATCAAAATGAATCCTACTTAACCTATTCAGTAAAATTTACGCTTACATACTATCTTCCCTTTGCAGCATCTTCGATCATCTTTTCTCCTTTCTTTCTTCTTTCGTTTCAGTTTTCGGCTGGTGTCGCATCATTTCGCAGCATCCCCAATCGTTCTTCTTCCTCTCTTCACTTGTTCAATTTGCGAATTTTCCTCACACTGTCTCTGATGGTAAGATCATCCAATCAATGTTTATGCACTCTGTCTATTGGATTTCACACTCGATGCAGGTGAACCTCGAGGTGAACACTTCTCGATAGGTGTCCTTCACTAACTTCGACAATCTATACTTGCTCTTGACTAAGTGCGATGACTCGGCTCCTGGATAATTCTCGACGAATCTTTCTTTCAAGCGATTTCTTCATTTTGTACCATAGTCCTGCAGCGATCAGTACAATCAAGAAGCAAACGGCAAAGATTCCAATTATTTCTCCAAGGGTGAATACGTGATTGTTGGCACTCTCGGCTGTTACTCCACCACTGTTTCCTGATTGAGCGATGATAACTTCTTCTTTGGATTGAGTTTTTCCCATTTTGGATTCAAAAACACTCAGTTCGTTAGCGGGTTCTTCATTTTTCTCAGGATTGACTAGGCACTAGCAGGATCGCCATGTGATAACTTGATCACTTCACTCAAGTTATCGTTTGAATAAAACCATACGAAGTAAAACTTAGGTACGTTTATTCTCAAAAAGAGTTACGGAGAAACAAATCAATACAACTTACTCCGAAGAGAGTCAAATTTCTAATCCCATCTACATTTTAAAATCAGTACATCATGATGTCCCACAAATGATAAAAATGCTTACTTTCATAATAATCAAAAGTTTCTATAACAATAATCACCTTTGAAGGTGTACTCGATATTTTCGGTGTTCTACTTACTGATGTTTTGCTTTGATTCATGATTTCAAGTATGTATAATATTTCATCATCCAGTACAAAATGAAGAAAATAGCTAATGAGAAAATCGAAATTGATGTCAATATATTTATATTCCTATTATGTATAATGTAGGTACCTATAAATCAAATTGAAGAATGTATTTTATTTTCACCATTCAGTGATAATTGTTAAACTTGATGAAATAGGTAGGTATATCAATTTCAATTCAAAATATGAACTTTCAATAACCTGTGCATTGAATAATATATTATTATATGCACACATACATTACATGCATCATTCATCAGTACCTATAATTTCTTCATTGAAATTTCACTATTTCTAATATGAAATTGTGTTCAAGGTAGGTATTATAGGTACTTACCTATTTATGGAATAGGTATATTTCCTGTTTTGTAAACGTTAAATTATCTCATGTATTATTTTCTGGGTGGACATTCAGGAATTTTTGTGAATCAAGGAGTTTTTGTTCACAAAAGTTACTAATATTTGAAGCCATATGATAACAATAACCAACAATAATCAATATGTATCGATTATAAAAAGGTACATCACAGTAAAATTACTTTTAATGCCCATTTAGTGATATTCAGCATTAATAATTTTGAATTCAGGCCGTTGACTACGTCATCGCGCGCCTTCGGAAGCCACGCCTTTTGGCCGAAAAAATCGCTTGAATGAACCATCCTTCTCTAGTTTATCATCCTTGGCTCGAACCAGACCAATATGGTTATCATATGCTGCCTTCTGTTATTGTGGACTGTATGATGGGATTGATTTGATGTGAATGTGTTCACTTGTTGAGAAATAAAATGATGAATGAATGCGAAACTGCTTGAGCATGCTTTATTTAACAAACGTACTTCGCTCTGTGATGACCAAAGTCGAACTGAGCTTTAAACAAAAATGGGTCGGCCGGTCGGCCTAACCGGGAGAATTCGCTATGCCATGGGCGGCGTGTTCTTTACAATATAATAAACTCAACAATGTATTTGAAAAACTATTCGAAATATTTCCTCAAACTCATAGAACTAAACGTGGCTTGATAAACGGAATAGGATCGATTTTCAAATCTGTCACAGGGAACTTAGATTCCAATGATGGAGAAAGGTATGATCAGCTGAACACAGATTTGCAACATAATCAGGAAAACTAGCTACAAATATCAAAAGACAAAACTCACTCTCAATAAAACTGTTTGAAAAATTCAACAGTACAATTCAGCATGTAGAACACAACGAAAAACTCTTGAAATCAAAAATCACACAAATTGCCTCAATAGTCGAAGGTCGGGTATATCGAGAAAATTCAATGTTTATAAAGGACAACTTGAACCAAATTATCAGCATGTATGAAATAATAAATTCCATTTCACAAAATGTGGAGATTTCAATACAGTTTTCCATATTGAATATCATCCATCCGAGTATAATTAAGAAGAATTATTTTATGAATTAGAAAACCTACAGAAGTTACTAGATAGAGACCAACTACCAATTGAAGTCACATTCGAAAACACTTTATTATTTGAGAAAATCATGAAGGTTGGGAGCTACATATAGTAGAGTATCGATCGTCGAAGCGAGCACACGTGAAATTTTTGAAGCGGTTCCACAAATAAGTACTAATCACAAGTGAAAATGTCTCTCGAGAATGTCGAATTAATGACAACGGAACAAAAACATATATTTTTGAAGAAAGGATCCCAAGTGAATATTGACATTGTGTGTATCTCAGAAAGTTGGTGCAAGAAACAAGAAATTACAAACATTTCAATAGAAAATTTTCACATAGTTTCAAGTTTTTGTAGAACTAGTAGTATTCACGGTGGAGTATTAATCTTCGCAAGG
The DNA here is from genome assembly GCA_029955515.1 of Chrysomela aeneicollis. Lineage (NCBI taxonomy): Eukaryota > Metazoa > Arthropoda > Insecta > Coleoptera > Chrysomelidae > Chrysomela > Chrysomela aeneicollis. The sequence continues at coordinate 3,568,352 of JARUHQ010000013.1, read as the reverse complement.
AAGGACTCTGACTTTCAAAATGTTGATGGATTGGAGATGGAAAATTATGAAAAAGATTTCGAATTTTGCGTTACCGTGAGCAAAAAGTTTAAAAAACTGATAATATGTATATATCGATCCCCAAATGGTGAGTTAGACATATTTTTTGAGAAATTACATGATGTTCTGATCAACCTGTCTGATAAGTTCAGAGGATACAATCTGATCCTCAGTGGAGGTTTAAATATCCACTTTGAGAGATAATACAAGATTAGAGATGACTTTTTAGCAATGATGAACATTTTTAACTTGCGTCCCCTTATTGACTCTCCAACTCGGATCACAATATCCAATGAATCTATATTGGATAATATTTCAACTGATATAGATGCCAATGATATTGAATCCAGTGATAATGAATACTATGGAATTGGTGACCACAACGGGCAGATAATAACCTTTATAACTGAACAAGATACCCAGAAGACACCTCTAGTTTATGAATTTGAGAGGATTTTCGAAGATCACAACATCAATCGCTTTAATGAATTACTATCTAACATTAATTGGTACATAGTATTTGCTGAAGTCGACACAAAAAAGGCATTCGAAAAATTTTTCAATGTGTTTAATATTAGCTTTAATGAAGCTTTTCCGAATAGAAAGTATAGAATTAACAATCGAACTACAAAAAATAATTGGATTACTAAAGGAATCAAAATTTCATGTCAAAATAAGGGTTCTGTTAACGCCCTACGTTGGGTGTTGTATTTACATACATCCTGCGTACAATATTAGTTTAAGTTTATTTAGGTTTATTATTCATTAACTTTTAATTAAATAAGCACTGAGAGTACTCATGAATTCGAAGTTCTCATCATGTTAAAATATCGAAGCTCCCTCGTATAAGTCAAAGGTTTGTCTATGTTTTTGGACCTATCGTGAAAAAGGGGATCCAACCTAACATTCTTCGCCGAGAAGAAGACAGAACGCTCTCAATACGCGCAGACAGCAGTTTTGTTGGATAAAAATTAGAAAAGTATATTTCCTCGACACGTTACAAAAAAATACAGTCCACTATCAAGTGAAGAGGAGGTGGTTGCAACCCAATAACTCGTTGAGAAGCCAAAGCGGAAGGAATAATTCCAGGTAGGTCAAATTCTTGGCGAACTTTTGATTTGTCACCATACCTCATTTTCTCTCATCAAAAAACATTGGTCCAATCGAGACGGATTTTTTGATTCATGATTATTCTCAGTGAGATTTTAAATATTGAAATTCTCATATTTTAGTAGTTTATCTGAATCGAATAAATTCAGAAAATCGGTTCGGATAGTGCTATAGTATTTCTATAGTTTTTAGACTGAACTGCTTTTTGCGCTCTCTTTATCTCTATTCCAATTAACACGTGAATTATAAAAAACTGGATTTCAGATTTTCTTTATCCGATTCAGTGGTCGCTTGAATTGTTTTTAAGGGGACTCCAATATACCAGGGACATACGATGGTTAATTTAATTGGCTTCCGGAGTTCGACCTTCAATCTCCATTGACTCACTCGATTCTCACCTCTCATTACATTACGGATAAATAATTCAATATTCCATCTCCCTTTTTCAGTTAGTACCTAGTTGATATAAGATATATTTGAAAAAAAAATGTCTATTAAACAACTCAAACAGTTTAGGGCATACAGAGATGTCGCGTGTGATCGAATAGAAGAGATGTATCAAACGGCTTTGGCAGCAATTGATGATCTGTCTTTCCGAACTAGTTTGAGAATCAGATGTGCAGATATCGATGCTCTTTACACAGAATTCAATTCACAACACAATTCAATTATTCAAATTTTATCTGTTCAAGATGAACCAAACTTAGAACCGGAACACGCTGTCCGTAAGGAAATAGATAAAAGGTATTATAAAATAAAAGGAATTCATTTCGATCTTTTCGAAAATAACACTGTTATTTCAACTCAGCAGAAATCATCTCATGTTAAATTACCAAGAATTAATGTACCCATTTTCAATGGAAATCTTAATGCTTGGTCTACATTTATAAGCCTGTACGATTCTCTCATTCACTCTCAAAACTCTCTCAGCAATGTAGAGAAATTCCAGTACTTGTTATCAGTTCTGACAGGGGATGCTCTTAGTTCAATTAAAAATATTGTACTGAATGAGGATGATTATCAAATTGCTTATGATAATTTATCGTCACGATATTCGAGTAAAAGAATACTGGCGAATTGTTAGGCGAATTGTTAGGAAATATTAAATGCTCCGAAGCTCAATTCCGATTCTCCACGTGTCCTCAGACAACTCTTGGACATATTTTCTGATAATTTGAAGGCTTTGGAGAATTTATCATTTCCTGTGAAAAGTTGGGATTTCATTTTGTTCCATATGCTGAGTAAAAAACTCGATCCTGATAGTTTGAAACGTTTTGAGTTAGAACATGGATCTACAGAGATTCCTACTTATACTGCTCTCTATGATTTTTTGAACAAGCAATGTATTGCATTCAATTCACTCAGTTGCTCAAAACAAAAACCAGTAAATTTTCCTTGTAACAAAAAATCACCAAGTTTCAGTCACTCAAACTCTACTCAGTGCTCCTCTTCGTTGATGACAAATACTAATGTTCTAAGATGTCCCTTATGCCAATCAATTCATAATATTTATCAATGCCCTTCTTTACTATCAAAGTCGCCGAAAGATAGGTACAACTTGATCAAACAAAAAAAATGGTGTATCAACTGTTTGGGCACAAAACATACTTCACGAAACTGTGATTCTAAATATCGTTGTAGGATTTGTAATGTATCTTCGCATCACACCCTCCTACATTTTTATAACTCTCTGCCACTGTCACAATCTTCGAAATCTTTCAGCCCAGTTGAACACATCCCCTCAGAATACTCTTCGGGCAATACCTTCACAGATACTACCCCTCAGACTGTCAATACTCTGACAAATCTCTTACCTTCATCCTCAACAGTTCTACTCTCTACTGCTGAAGTTGAAGTCGCTGACATTTATGGAACTTTTCAAAAGTTTCGAGTGCTATTGGACTCGGCCAGTCAGGCCAGCTTTGTCACTTCAAAATGTGCAAATAGACTTGGCCTAATGAAATCCAAGATGTCCCTTGCCATTAGATAGATAGATAGATAGATAATATATTTATTTCAACAGAGTTGTGGTCTGGGAAATACGTCATTGAGTTACAAAACACCATACATGAAATACATAAAATACATACGATTAAAAAATGAGAATATACAGGTACAAATATTCTTAAATTCTTAAATAACAGTATTGGAGAAGAAATCATTGACACAATAAGGCTCCATATTGCATAGATATTTTCGCAGAGATCTCAACAAGCTACTAGAGTCTTCAAGGCTTTTAATTTCATTGGGAATATTATTAAAAAATTTTATTGCTTTATATAATGGACTTTTCTCGAAAGCTGTCTTTGAATGTATAGGATAGTTATAGTCGTTTTTGAACCGAGTGCTGTGATCATGGGTCATTTTATAGTTGTGAAAATATTCTTTATGTTTGATTAAAAATGTGATTGACTCCATGATATAAATTGCAGGAACTGTCAACATCTTGTTTGTTCTGAATATTCCCCTACAGGACCCATTATAAGCTATGCCAAATATTGTTCTTATCACTTTTTTCTGACACTTAAAAATTTTAATCAATCCTGAGCAACTTCCCCATGTTGCGATACCAAATTTCATTCTAGAGTAAAAATTTGCATAATAGACCGAGAGCAGCACTGTTATATTCAAGTTTGGCTTCAGTACTCGAATTGCATAAGTTATTGATGACAGTGTGTAACATAGCCTCTCCACCTGAGTTGTCCATGTCATGGTGTCATCGATGTGAACTCCCAAGAATCGAACTGAAGAACTACATTTTATGTTTTGGCTATTGATTGATATTGTGTCTGGCTTTTGAATGTTATTGAACGTCAGTAACATACAGTCAGTTTTCTCCTTATTAATTGTCAACTTATTTTCATGAAAATATTGTTCGGTTCTATTCATAAGTGAGGTACCCACATCGGTGACACTCATTAGATTTGGACCCCTCAAAATGAGATTGGTGTCATCCGCATAATTTATGATTTTTATGTTGTTGTTATCAACTACGTTTCTTAGATCATTTATGAAAATTAGGAAGAGTATTGGGCCCAAGATACTGCCCTGTGGAACCCCCATGGACGTCTCCAAGGCACTGGACCTAACTGAACCTTGTTCAGTCGTTATTTCTACCACCTGCTTTCTTTGTTTCAAGTAAGATTTTAGCCAGTTGTGTGAATTACCTCTGATCCCATACTTAAATAGCTTATCAAGTAATATGTTATGGTCAATGGTGTCAAATGCCTTCGAGAGATCCACAAAGATTCCACAGGACAGATCACCATCATCCAATGCTTCCAATACCTCGGTACTAAAATGAAACAATGCAGTTTCTATTGATCTGTTTTTCAGGTATCCGTGTTGACTGTCTGAGAGTAACTTGAAGTTTTCAAAAAATGATATTAGCCTTCGTGCCATTAGGATTTCAAGGATTTTTGCAAAACAAGTTAGCAAACTAATAGGCCTATAGTTGGATATAATATCGGTGCTACCCTTTTTATAGAGTGGTTTCACTATAGCCAATTTCAAGATTTCTGGAAAAACTCCTTGAGCGAAAGATTTGTTAGCCAAAAACGTTAAAATTTCGGCTATTTCCAGTGCACAGGCCTTTAGGACATGAATGGGTACTTCATCAATACCTGTGCTTCTTTTGTTTTTCATATTCTTGATGACAGCTATTACTTCTTCTGTTGTTACTGGATATAGGAAAAGAGTGAACTCATGAAAGTCAATCAAACTAAAGAAGTCATTCTGCTCATCGGATACAGGATTCCAGTTCATAGTAGATGTAATACTCACGAAATGTTTGTTGAATTGGTTAGCTTTTTCTATTGGATTTTTTGCTTCAAAATGAGTTTGACTGTTTGGTTGTACTATTTCTTTTACTGTCTGCCACATAGCTTTCATTTTATTATCTGATTGAGCAATTCTTTTTTCATAATGTTGTTTTTTGGCATTTTTCAAGAGGTCATTGTAATTTGCTTTTATTATGTTGTAATTGTTTTTATACTTTAATGGCCTATGCGATATGGCATCGGTAGCTACTGATTACATAACATGCAATCTCAAACCCGTTGGTTCAATTGACCCCCTTCTCACTCTTGAAGCAGCAATTTTACCGAAAATTTGCTCAGATATGCCAGCATTCGATTTTCCTATTAACGAATGGTCTCATTTGGCAAACATTAAACTCGCCGACCCCCATTTCCATCTTTCTTGACCAGTGGACATGCTTCTAGGTGCCGACCTTTTCCCTATCTTACTCAAAGATGGAAAATTAACTTGAAACGTCGATGAACCCATCGCTATGAATACGATTTTTGGATGGGTTATCATGGGCAAAACTAAGGTGTCTGTCAATACCATTAATAGTTTTTCTACTTTCTTTAGTCCTTCTTTAGAGGATACTCTGAAACGGTTTTGGACACTAGAAGAAATCCCTCAACGTCTTCATCTCTCACCTGAAGATGTCAAATGCGAGAATCATTTTCTTAAAACTCATTCCAGAAATTCATCTGGGCGCTATATTGTCTCTCTCCCATTCAAAGCACCAGAGCCTTTCTTTGCAGATACGCGATCTCAAGCCCTCCGAAGGTTTCATTCATTGGAACGTCGTTTATTACGCGATCCTTCTTCGCATCTCGAATATTCTAATTGTCTCAGAGATTATCTTGAAAATCGTCACATGGAGGCAGTAGAACCTCCTACCAATTTTAATAAAATATACTTTATTTCTCATCACGGCGTCATCAAGCCAAGCAGCACAACAACACGACTTCGTGTCGTATTTGATGCTTCAGCCAAGTCCCCTCTAGGGTTTTCCTTGAACGACACATTATTAGTCGGACAAAAGCTCCAAAGGGATATCGTTGCGCTCCTGATGAACTTCCGAATTCATCCATTTGTTTTCACAGCCGATATCAAACAAATGTATCGACAAATCTTAATTTGCGAGGATCAGCAGGATTATCAGCGTATCCTGTAAAGATTTTCTCCGACTGATCCTATTCAAGATTATAGATTAAAAACTGTCACTTTCGGAATTTCTTCTTCCCCGTTTCTAGCAATACGAACATTGCATCAATTAGCTAATGATGAACGTCAGCATTTTCCGCTAGCTGCAAAAACTCTTTTGAATGACACTTATTTAGACGATCTCGTAGTTGGTTGTCCTTCTTTAGAGAATGCAAAATCTCTTCAACGTCAACTCATAGGCCTACTCGAAAAAGGAGGTTTTCATCTCAGAAAATGGGCAAGCAACCATTTTGATCTAATCAGAAATTTCCCTTCTTCTGATTGTCAACAGAATTCTATGTCTTTTAGTAATCAAGATAGTATTATAAAGATTTTAGGATTAAAATGGAATCCTACTTTCGATTTTTTCTCGTATGACGTCTCTTCTCTCGATTCATCGTGTACAAAAAGGTCCATTTTGTCCGAAATTGCTCGTATGTTCGACCCCTTATGGTTTTTATCCCCCCTTACATTTTTCGCAAAACATCTCATTCAGCATCTCTGGATGTTAGGTCTGGATTGGGATGATGCTCCTCCTCCATATGTCCTCGAAAGGTGGACTCAATATAAGAATGAACTACATCACATTTCTTGTATTGAAATACCCCGTCTTTTATCAGGACCTTATATATCTTGTGAAGTCCATGGATTTTGTGACAGCTCCGAAAAGGGATATGCGGCTGTCGTCTATTTCCGATATCTTCAATCTATAGACGGAAATGAAAATATTCATATTCGGTTAATCTGTGGAAAATCAAAGGTTGCCCCTTTGAAAAGGCTCTCTATACCTCGTTTGGAACTCTGTGGTGCAGTTCTTTTATCTAAGTTGATTAATTTTATCATGAAATCTTTCTCGGAAAAAATCATATTTTCTAGAGTCTGTGCGTGGACAGATTCTACGGTTTCATTAACCTGGATCAAGTCTTCCCCACATCGCTGGCCAACTTTTGTCAGTAATAGGGTAAGCCACATCCATGACCAAGTATCTCCCAATTTTTGGCACTACATTCCGTCTAAGGACAATCCAGCAGATTGTGCTTCCCGCGGTGTATTACCGTCAGCTTTGGTTAATCACCCTCTATGGTTCTCAGGTCCGTCTTGGCTCAAATGCCCCCAGAAGATTGGCCTCTTTTGCTGCATCCTCCCCCGCTTTCATCGGTACCAGAAGAAAAGACAATTGCTCTCATCTCACTCATCACGTTAGATGCTCTAGATTCACTCCTTGAAAGATATTCATCGCTAGAGAAAATCCAACGCATTATTGTTTATTGCTTCAAATTTATCAAGTTTTTGAAGAATCCTGGCAGTAAAATTAAACCAAATATTTCTCAAGAAGAACTACACGAAGCCTTACTGATATTAGTGAAAAGGGTACAGCATTCATCTTTTCGCGAAGAAATTTCTCTCCTCGAACGAAATGGTCACTTACCGAGAACCTTTCGAAAATTGAACCCTTTCATTGGGGAGGATGGAGTTCTCAGGGTGGGCGGTCGCCTCCATCATTCCGGTCTCGCTTACGATCATAAACACCCTGCTCTCTTGGCACGAGACACTCGTTTAACTACACTGCTCATAGAAAAGGTGCACCAAGAAAATTTTCATCCAGGTCTTCAAACCACACAATTTTTACTGTTTCAAAACTTTTGGATCCTTTCCCCAAAACGAGCCATAAGACATGTTCTTTCACGGTGTCTCAGATGTTTCAAAGTGAACCCCTCTCCACTTGAACCATTCATGGGGAATTTACCCCCCATCAGAGTAAGTCAGTTGAAACCATTTCAATGCGTAGGAGTGGACTATGGAGGTCCCTTCAATATCACGTTCGGAAAAGGTCGTGGTTTAAAAACGCAGAAGGCCTATATCTGCCTTTTTGTGTGTTTCTCCACTAAGGCCATTCATTTAGAGTTGTCATCCGATTTATCCAGTGAGGCATTCATAGCAGCTTTACGAAGATTTGTGAGTCGAAGAGGTCGCTGTAGTCATTTATTTTCTGATTGCGGAACTAATTTTGTAGGTGCTCGCCGACTTCTTTCAGACCATATGAAAGTTGCGGCAGAGCATGAGAAAATTAACTTTTCTTTCAACCCTCCGGCCTCCCCCCACATCAATGGGTTGAGTGAGGCAGGAATTAAGGCCGTTAAATCTCATCTATATCGGGTAGTTGGAAGTCAGATTCTCACGTATGAAGAATTTTACACCCTCCTAGTACAAATTGAAGCAATTATTAATTCCAGGCCGTTCTGCCCTCAAAGTTCCCACCCAAATGATCTGACGGTTTTAACCCCGGGTCACTTTCTTACTCTATAACCGCTCACTTGTGTCCCGGATTCTGATCTGTCCCATTTGAAACTCGGTCGACTTAATCGCTGGCAACTTGTGCAACGTTTCCAACAAGATATTTGGAAGAGGTGGAACACTGAATACTTGCACACCCAGCAACAGCGACACAAGTGGTTGAAGGATGGTCGAACTCTGAAAACTGGTGATCTTGTCATTATAAAAAATGAATTAACTCCTCCATTGCAATGGCGTTTGGGCCGTGTGGTCGAAACGCACCCTGGTTCGGACGGTATAATTCGGGTAGCTACTATTCGAACTCATCAGGGCATAATTCAACGACCGTTGGTAAAATTATGTCCGCTTCCTGTCAATTCATAGTAAAATACTATGTATTTTGGTGGGCGGAATGTTAACGCCCTACGTTGGGTGTTGTATTTACATACATCCTGCGTACAATATTAGTTTAAGTTTATTTAGGTTTATTATTCATTAACTTTTAATTAAATAAGCACTGAGAGTACTCATGAATTCGAAGTTCTCATCATGTTAAAATATCGAAGCTCCCTCGTATAAGTCAAAGGTTTGTCTATGTTTTTGGACCTATCGTGAAATAGGGGATCCAACCTAACATTCTTCGCCGAGAAGAAGACAGAACGCTCTCAATACGCGCAGACAGCAGTTTTGTTGGATAAAAATTAGAAAAGTATATTTCCTCGACACGTTACAAAAAAATACAGTCCACTATCAAGTGAAGAGGAGGTGGTTGCAACCCAATAACTCGTTGAGAAGCCAAAGCGGAAGGAATAATTCCAGGTAGGTCAAATTCTTGGCGAACTTTTGATTTGTCACCATACCTCATTTTCTCTCATCAAAAAACAGGTTCTTTATTATATATTAAAAAATACACTACTCATGAAATTATATTATCATACATCCACGAATATTCTAGAATCTTAAATAAAATCATAAAAAGATCAAAAGAAAATTACTATAATAGCATGATAAACAATTCTGAAAACAAAATAAAAACTACGTGTTCTATAATAAATGATAACATCAAACAAAAAAAAAACACAAAAATCATGTGGATACTATATCACTTAAGAAAGAGGAATATATGTTAGAACAACCAAAAGATGTGGCCAATGAATTTCTATCGTTTTTTCTGAACATTGCAGACAACTTGAATAAAGACTTGACAAGCCTGAAATCAGCAGAGGAATACTTTTCAAATATTCATACCAACCCATCTAACTCGTTCTTCCTAAGTCCTATTACAGAAGCGGATTTAGTAAAAACTATAAATAACCTAAAAAACAAAAAATCCGCGGGACAAGATGAAATCCCGATAATAGTTATTAAAAATAGCCTGAATAACCTCAATTCAGTATTAACTCGTCTAGTAAATCTCTCCTTACAAAATGGCTTTTTTCCTGATATCCTAAAAAATAAAATGGTTAAACCTCTTTTTAAGAAAGGCGACATTCATACGACAGCAAACTATCGTCCAATTTCTTTATTATCTGTTCTCTCAAAAATCATAGAAGCAATAGTGAAAGAGCAGATACTAAATTTTGTAGAAAAATTTGATATACTCATTAACCAACAATACGGATTCCGCAAAGGAAAGAATACAGGAGACGCAGCATACGAACTCTTAGAACAAATCAATATCAACATTGAAAATAAATCAATTCCATTAGCAGTATTTTGTGACTTAAGTAAAGCCTTCGACTATGTGAACCACAGTACTCTACTGAATAAATTATATAATTACGGCTTTAGAAGGATCTCACACCAGTGGCTAAAATTATACTTGGAAAATAGAAATATATATGTCGAAGTCCATTCACATTCCAACAATGAAATTACAAATATACGATCAAATGGGGACACTCTCAAATGCGGAGTACCCCATATTGGGGTCAACCCTGTTTTTGCTCTACATTAATGATCTGGTAGAAAACTTTCCCGTCTCAAAATTTTACCTATTCGCCGATGATACCAGCAACCTGAATAGTAGTTCAAATTTAATAGATCTCAAAGTAGCAACACAAGATAAACTTAATAACATGATTGACTGGTTTAAAACAAACAAGCTCATGATCAACCTGGAAAAAAACACTAAATATGATTATCCAACCAAATAAACAAACTGCTCCGATAAATATCCCAACTATTAATGGAAACATACAGTCAGTCTCTCATACTAAATTCCTAGGCTTTGTAATTGATGATAAGCTAAACTGGAAATCCCACATATCTTACATCAACAATGAATTGGGTAGTGCAATTTATGCAATAACCTCAATAAGAAAAAACATCGGTCCTGCAGCCAAAACCGTTTATTTTGCTTACTTTTACAGCATTCTAAACTACGGGGTGGAATTGTGGGGCAATTCTGTGAACTCATACACTACATTCATTCTTAAAAAAAAAGCAATTCGAGCTTTGGTTGGATTGAAGTGTCGTGACTCATGTCGTGAGTACTTCTCTAGCTGAAGCTTTTCACACTAACCTACCTGTACATTTACAGAGTAGCGATTGACGCATTCAAAAGAAAAAATAATTTAAAAAAACTCTCAGATATCCACAGCCATTATACTCGTAACAACAGATTATATATTGAACCGATGTTTAATTATGAAGTAAATAGGAGAGATCCGTCTTACATGGGTATAAAAATTCTAAATAAACTTCCACAGTCACTATTAGAAAACTCTCCATTCAATCATTTCAAAATATCACTTATACACTATCTACTCTCTAATGTTTATTATACCTTGGATGAATTTTTCTCCACCAATCCATAATACTCTTCACGTTTATAACAAATAAAAATAATCTATTTTCAAAAAAAAATTTTTTTCGTCTCATGAAGATTAACTCTTTCAAACTAATCACATATGTACATGGACAAATATCACCGCGATACTACCTTCCTTACATGATTACCCGTCCTATATTTGCCGAAAAGTGCCAAAAAATGTTATACTAGATCCAAGTTTATATAAGTATACATTTTTTTGTTTTTTTTTCTCTTAAATCAGTGTGTTAACAATACCAATTATTGTAAATTAATGTGTAAATAATACAAATTATTAATTTCCTCTACTGTTATCTCAGATGTTATTAGGAACTGACATTTGACGTGTAAATATGTATGTTTCATTGTTATGAGAAATAAATCTATCTATCTATCGATCAAATTGTAGAATAATTAACATACTTTACATCCCCATAAAAATCCTTCTAAATTCGATTATTACCACTTAATCTCCATTCCAATTCTCACTGGCAGTCAGTTTAAGGTAGTTATTCCTAAAGATAGATACCTAATAAAAAAACAAAAAATATTACGCATTCTTGAGCAACCCTTGTGCAGAAATCAATCGTCAATTGCACATCTGTCCCCCAACTGACATTAGAAACTTAGCCGAATTAACTCCTTGCAAAGTCTAGCTTCTCGACATCAAGAATACCGCTACATGCGAGAAAATTCCCATTTGACTGTTCTCGCCAGCCGAAAAATTAGGAAATACGAATAAATAGATCATCCTCCTGCCATCCCGAGAGACTCTCAAGCTGAAATGCCCAAATCAACAAGAAAACACGAACCTATCACCAGGGAGTTACCTCGTCGAGATATCAATCGGATGTCAAATGACCTGTGTACTTCAAACAATCATCAATGAAAATCAGATTAGCCACAACCAACCCATACTCCTACCGGACTTGGCAGATGTGGAAACGGACGCATCCGAATCAAACATAATGCTTCACCTAGAAAACATCAACTTGGACGAACTTCAGTCAATAAGAACAGCAATCAAATCAATCAGTTCATTCATCTCGAAAAAATACATGCTATCAGAACTGAAGACAAATGTATATTTATAGGACTAGTCAAAATTTGAAATTTGAGGTTATGACACTTCTCAACACAAACATAAATATAATTTTAGGTACAAGGCTAATATTATCACTTTTAGTCATTATAATGTAGCATTTAAATTTACCACCATAAGATTTGAATTTGAAACCAATTTAAAATAGTAATATATCATCTGAAATTACTATAATATAGCTACAGTTTAGTTAATAAACAATATACTCACAGAAAACATTCAGTTTGTCACCAACAAATCTTTGAAAATAAAAGGAATTTATTAAAACAACACTATATCACACAAGTTTCTAATGATAGTATATCACAAACACAATAGGTATTACTCTTGTTTCTGACATTCTAAGGACTGTTGGAGGTGATGTAACTAGCTGCAGGAATCTTATGATTTCTTGCTATCTGTCTGATCCAGGCCTGGAATGGAAGAAAAAGTCAGTAAAGATAGACATTCAAAAGTAAACAAGCGACTTACCACTGTGTTCTCTGGTGTGATAAATTCTATCGTACTGACTATTTCAGGGTTTGTGAAGATCGTCTCTTCGATCTGAATGTGATTCTGAGTGATTTATTGGGTTTTGGTTTATTTTTCTGAATATAATCGTATAGGTTATAATTATTTTCTAGACGTCGATGTCATTGCTTGGTCTGTCATTGATCTTCTGTCATCGATCTTCTGTCATCAGTCTTCTGTCTCAAGTTGGTTAGCCGTAAATGTTCGTGTCTGTAGCAGAAAAGAAAGAAGAATAATGGTAGTCTTCTCGGATTGTTTTCGTTGGACTTCGTTCTGTCAAACGAGATAACATTTATGGTTCTGACCAATGGCAGGCTGAGGATTCAAAACTGGCGCTGATTTCATACAGGATGTGGAGTTTTTTTGGCAAATGTTGGAATGAGGAGATGGTATCCATCCTGGAGCAGCGACCTCGAGGCTTTTTTCTGTGTGGCCATGATGAGGTGCGCTTGACTCGTTTTTGATATTCTTTTTTCGGTGTGTTTAACCGAAAATTAACCCTTTTGGGGAATTTGTGTAAGAGTCGTTGGGGCCGAGTTCAAGTCGCACCCATCATTTGTGGTTTTTGGAGCCTTTTTTAAGGGGATTTGTGCCGACCACCAGGAGACTGCCATGCGGTTGGAACGCCGCCATTTTGTCCTGTAAATCCTGTTTGCTGTTTTGAATATCTTCTAGTTTTATCTCCCTTCTCAGAAGGTAAGTTATGACTTATAAGCCAGCAATGATATCTTCAGGTTGAAAATATACCTAGTTTTCTTTGGGTTTTTTCTTTTGCATATGTCCTCTCATGAGGCTATTTTTTGTTAGGGTGTTAGGGTACAGCTTAGCCCTCATCAGACTCCTGGCATCGAACGAAACGACTCTTGTGGCACCTCTTGACTCTGGTCAAGATTCCCACGAGGGCCAACATCGAGTCACTTTTGAATCTTGGCCAGAGTCGACAGACAACCACCGGATGAGGACCAGTAGAGCCGGTAGAGGCTGGCGACCTGCTGAGCTACACCATCGACCCCTGGCTGACCTGGGAGTGTGAGCCTTCTTCTAGTCTTCTCTTCGTGATCTTCCTGTGCTGTTTCCTGTCTGCTTCCTGTTTTCTTCCTGTCGTTGCTGTTTCCAACTACACCAAGTGGACCTTGGATAGAGGCTACGTTTATGGACCATTGGACCTTATCACCAGGTTTTTTACACCTTCTGTGTTGTATTATTTCCTTGAGATTAATTAATATTAGTATTTATCATACCATCATTTTTTGGACAACTAATTTTTCATATCACATATCATACTACCATGATTATATTATGAACCGTAACCTAAAGAGCTCTTGTGAAGCTCTCACATAGTACTATGTGACAGCGGATTCAGTCACAGGTTGATTACCAATATACTTCATTGGCCTTATTTTGAGAAGTATAACATCCGGTATACATATGTATGTATCTTGATATGATATATTATTTAATTGATTTAATTATTACTAATATGATCCATTACTCTGGTCCATAACATATATTTGCTTTGTCCATTTTTGGTGTCTATTATATCTACTTGTATGTGATATGGTTTTATTCTTCTATTTGTCCAACCCAGATATCTAAGAAGGTTCAATTCTATAATTTCAGGTATTTGTTTGAAGATAGGTATTTGGTTTCTCAATTTTCCAAATATTTTATAACTTACTATCAAATTGAGTGGCGCCCTCTAAAATTTGAATTTTCAATCTCCGAGCCAAATAAAATCCGAACTCACTATATCTGTTCTCCGGCGAACAGCTGCCGTCAGCATAATGTGAACTACTTTGTTTTGATTTCATTTTTGAGTTATAAAGTAGGCCACAATAATTACATAACAGACCAATCAAAATGATAAATTTCAAATCTGGAGGAATTGTTCAGTTGTATAAAATGCATTTGTAATAAGAAATTGTTTTAGTTTATTCTCGAATGACTCCTTACAAAATTCATCATTCTCGTATATAAGTTTGAATTTATTATACATTTTGGTACCTACATAGTTAGGTGAATTTTGGCAAATTTTCAAACGAGAGTATGTTTGATGTATATTATTTTTCAATCTTGTATCATGCGAGTGCAAATCCTCATTCTTCACAAACTTATGTTCGTTGGATCGTATGAACAGGATTAGTCGGTAGATATATAATTATTTGTGCTCTATTAAACAAATTTTTATATGCAGTTTCTGGTTGGACATTGAACATGGTTCTCAGGATTTTTTTCTGGGCAATGAAAGCCTTTCCGAAGTGTGACGATGATCCCCAGAATATCAGACCATACTGTGAAATTGATTTTACAAGACCAAAATACAGCAATCTCAGAACATAAAAAAAAACTGTTTCTCTCAAATTTCGTATCACATAAGAGCATGTACTCAACTTGGAACATATTATTTTGATATGAGGCTCCCAGGTTAGTTCTGGATCAAGTGTTACACCCAAAAATTCGATTGTGTCTGTAGCTTGAATCGATTTGCCTCGAATATGTAAATAAAGATTATAGTTCGGAGATATATTTATTATTAAAGCGCATGAAGTATGTTTTCGTAATATTCAGTTGAAGTCCATTCTGGGAACAATATGTATGGAACTCATCAGAGGCAGCATTGTTGTTTGTCACTAGTTGCTCAATATGTTCATTTTTCAAATCGGCTGTGAAAATAATGAAGAATAATGGACCTAAGATTGATCCTTGGGGCACTCCTAGAGTGGTTTCTCTTGATAGTGATTTGATGTTATCGAACATCGAAACCTGTGTGCGATTAGATAGATATGATTTTGCCCAATCAAGGGGTACTCTAAGGACACCTAGAGCCTCTAGCTTATAAATCAATAAATTCCTATCTATTGTGTCGATGGCGCGGCTAAGATCATAGAATAGGCACAGGGAATTTTCATTTTTATTAAGAGAGTTATATAAATACTCCATAAATTCTAAATAGTTTGTCAATATTTGACAATAGGCTGATTCAAAAATTTTTGACATTTGATTTTCGATGCAAATTAATCTGTAGTTTGTGATATCTCTAACAGTTCCTTTATTTTCAAATATGGGTATACCTTTAGATTCCTTTATATTTGGAAAGATTCCACACACAAAAGACTCAATCAATTATTAAGTGGCTCAATGGTTTAGCAATGAGTGGTGCAGCTAGCTTGATTATTTAACCATCAGTATCTATTGGAACCGCTTGCGCATATCTTCAGTAGACTCGTTGTCTCGTTCTTGACTTCAACCTCTCATTTGTCTCTCTTCTATTTCTTTCGTTTTCAGAATGTTTTGGATGTATGAATGTATTTTTTCCCATTTTTCTTTTCTATCCATCATGAAATCTATGATGTTTTCTTCCGTTAGGTCAATTTCTACTGTTTGCATGAGAATTTCCCTTTCGTTTCGCCATCTTTCGCATTCCAGGATTGTGTGCACCACTGTGTCTACTATTCCGCAATAGAGACATAGGTCACTTTCAGCTCTACCAATTCGATGTAGATATTCTCTGAAGGAACCATGTCCTGTTAGTATCTGTGTAAGAAAATAGTCGGTTCTCCTATGCTTGCACTCGATCCATTTCTTTATACTCGGTATCAGTCGCTTCGTCCACTGTGCGACGTTGTTCGTGTTGTCCCATATTTCTTGCCACTTCCTCACAGTGTTCTCTCTTTCTTCTTTTTTCGCTCGAGGGGTATTTCCATCTTCGCGCTGGTATAATCTGGTTCTCTCATCCACTAGAAGTTCAATCGGTATGACTCCGGCGACTATTTGTACTGCTTTAGCTGACACAGTTCGGTATGCACTTGTGACTCTTATCAACATTTTACGTTGGATTTTTGTGACTTGTCGCTTATACTTCTCTCTCCTCATGTATTCGTTCCATAAAGGAGCTCCATATAAAATAATCGACTGCACGACATTATACAGCATTTCCCTCTTTCTGGATCCAGGGCCCTTAATGTTCGGAGTTATCCTGCTGAGGGCCAACACCTTCTTCTCAGCTTTTTGTATTGCGGTTCTGATGTGTTCTCCAAAATTACAATTTTCGCTCATCGTGATACCTAAGTATACGATACTCTTCTTTGGTAATATTTCTACTCCTCCGCACATGAATCTGATCCCCTCTCTTTCTCTGCCTCCTCTGAGAATGACTGCTTCTGATTTTTGTGGAGCTAAATCCAACTCATTTTCTTTCATCCATTTGCTGATCTGAATTAGTGCTTCATTTCCTTTCCATTTCAGGAGCTCTTTAGTTCTAGCCGTGACAATAACTGCTAGGTCATCTGCGTAGGCTAACGTGATCACTCCCTCTGGCACTATTTCATTCAGCACCCCATCATATAGAATGTTCCACAGGGTAGGTCCTAGGACCGACCCCTGTGGCACTCCAGCAGTGACTTCAAGACAGACATCTTTATCTATCTGCAGAGATCTATCGTCTAAATAGTTATCGAGGATTTCAAGCAGGTAATCCCGTATCCCTCTTTTTTCTGGGTTTTTCATTATTTGATCCCATGAGGCAGAATTGAAGGCATTTCTGACGTCAAGACTTATAAGTATCGCCCATTTATCGTTTACACGTTCCTTTATAGTTTTTATCACCATTTCCACTGCCTGTATAGTCGATTTGCCTTTGCGGAATCCAAATTGGCGGTCAGAAAGGCTCCCATTTGCTTCCAAATCTTCTTGGAGTCTGTCCCTCAGTAATCCTTCGTAGACTTTACTCATTGAATTCAATAAACAGATTGGTCTGAGTTTCATATCCTCTGGTCTTCCTTTTGGTATCAGCACCAACCTTGCCTTCTAGAAAACCAGCAACTGCAGTCTTTGTTCTAACCTAACCTAACATAACCCAACCTAACCTAACCTAACCTAACCTAACCTAACCTAACCTAACCTAACCTAACCTAACCTAACCTAACCTAACCTAACCTAACCTAACCTAACCTAACCTAACCTAACCTAACCTAACCTAACCTAACCTAACCTAACCTAACCTAACCTAACCTAACCTAACCTAACCTAACCTAACCTAACCTAACCTAACCTAACCTAACCTAACCTAACCTAACCTAACCTAACCTAACCTAACCTAACCTAACCTAACCTAACCTAACCTAACCTAACCTAACCTAACCTAACCTAACCTAACCTAACCTAACCTAACCTAACCTAACCTAACCTAACCTAACCTAACCTAACCTAACCTAACCTAACCTAACCTAACCTAACCTAACCTAACCTAACCTAACCTAACCTAACCTAACCTAACCTAACCTAACCTAACCTAACCTAACCTAACCTAACCTAACCTAACCTAACCTAACCTAACCTAACCTAACCTAACCTAACCTAACCTAACCTAACCTAACCTAACCTAACCTAACCTAACCTAACCTAACCTAACCTAACCTAACCTAACCTAACCTAACCTAACCTAACCTAACCTAACCTAACCTAACCTAACCTAACCTAACCTAACCTAACCTAACCTAACCTAACCTAACCTAACCTAACCTAACCTAACCTAACCTAACCTAACCTAACCTAACCTAACCTAACCTAACCTAACCTAACCTAACCTAACCTAACCTAACCTAACCTAACCTAACCTAACCTAACCTAACCTAACCTAACCTAACCTAACCTAACCTAACCTAACCTAACCTAACCTAACCTAACATAACCCAACCTAACCCAACCTAACATAACCCAACCTAACCCAACCTAACATAACCCAACCTAACCTAACCTAACCTAACCTAACCTAACCTAACCTAACCTAACCTAACCTAACCTAACCTAACCTAACCTAACCTAACCTAACCTAACCTAACCTAACCTAACCTAACCTAACCTAACCTAACCTAACCTAACCTAACCTAACCTAACCTAACCTAACCTAACCTAACCTAACCTAACCTAACCTAACCTAACCTAACCTAACCTAACCTAACCTAACCTAACCTAACCTAACCTAACCTAACCTAACCTAACCTAACCTAACCTAACCTAACCTAACCTAACCTAACCTAACCTAACCTAACCTAACCTAACCTAACCTAACCTAACCTAACCTAACCTAACCTAACCTAACCTAACCTAACCTAACCTAACCTAACCTAACCTAACCTAACCTAACCTAACCTAACCTAACCTAACCTAACCTAACCTAACCTAACCTAACCTAACCTAACCTAACCTAACCTAACCTAACCTAACCTAACCTAACCTAACCTAACCTAACCTAACCTAACCTAACCTAACCTAACCTAACCTAACCTAACCTAACCTAACCTAACCTAACCTAACCTAACCTAACCTAACCTAACCTAACCTAACCTAACCTAACCTAACCTAACCTAACCTAACCTAACCTAACCTAACCTAACCTAACCTAACCTAACCTAACCTAACCTAACCTAACCTAACCTAACCTAACCTAACCTAACCTAACCTAACCTAACCTAACCTAACCTAACCTAACCTAACCTAACCTAACCTAACCTAACCTAACCTAACCTAACCTAACCTAACCTAACCTAACCTAACCTAACCTAACCTAACCTAACCTAACCTAACCTAACCTAACCTAACCTAACCTAACCTAACCTAACCTAACCTAACCTAACCTAACCTAACCTAACCTAACCTAACCTAACCTAACCTAACCTAACCTAACCTAACCTAACCTAACCTAACCTAACCTAACCTAACCTAACCTAACCTAACCTAACCTAACCTAACCTAACCTAACCTAACCTAACCTAACCTAACCTAACCTAACCTAACCTAACCTAACCTAACCTAACCTAACCTAACCTAACCTAACCTAACCTAACCTAACCTAACCTAACCTAACCTAACCTAACCTAACCTAACCTAACCTAACCTAACCTAACCTAACCTAACCTAACCTAACCTAACCTAACCTAACCTAACCTAACCTAACCTAACCTAACCTAACCTAACCTAACCTAACCTAACCTAACCTAACCTAACCTAACCTAACCTAACCTAACCTAACCTAACCTAACCTAACCTAACCTAACCTAACCTAACCTAACCTAACCTAACCTAACCTAACCTAACCTAACCTAACCTAACCTAACCTAACCTAACCTAACCTAACCTAACCTAACCTAACCTAACCTAACCTAACCTAACCTAACCTAACCTAACCTAACCTAACCTAACCTAACCTAACCTAACCTAACCTAACCTAACCTAACCTAACCTAACCTAACCTAACCTAACCTAACCTAACCTAACCTAACCTAACCTAACCTAACCTAACCTAACCTAACCTAACCTAACCTAACCTAACCTAACCTAACCTAACCTAACCTAACCTAACCTAACCTAACCTAACCTAACCTTTTTTTTTTTTCTGGTGGGGTGGAAATACATCATGTACACTATACGCTTGGTGTCAATCGCGATATAGTAGTGCCGGACTCCTACCGGCTAAAACCACCCCGAGCCCTCTCTTGCCCCTGGGACCATCAGAATGACATAGCGTCAGGTGCAAGCGGCTGTTTATCTTCGTAAATGTTATTGGGCTTGTATTCTTCCCTCCTCCTCCTTCTTCTTCATGATTCTCACGATGAATCGGCTGACATCTTTCCATTTGTTTTTATTTCGTGTCATGATTTCTACCAGTGTTTCTGCGTTCACTGTCTCCCCTGCCAGTAGCTCCATTTGGTTTCTCTCGTTGTACCATCTGGGGCACTCGAAAATCGCGTGCTCTGGGTTGTCGATTTGGGCACAGTGGATGCATGTGTCGTCTTCCGTCTTCCTGATCTTCATGGTGTAGGATCGAAAAGATCCATGCCCAGAGAAAAACTGCGTCAGGTGGTAGTTCATGTCTCTGAAGCTGCATGCTACCCATTGTTCAATGTTGGGAATCAAGCGTTTGGTCCATTGAGCTGTTGTCTGATTTTCTTCCCATCTTTGTTGCCATCTCCTCATTGTTTCTATATTTTCTCTCTTCTGTTTTTCTCTTCTATCTCCCTCGTTTCTATGAATCCTAGCCCTCTCTTCTACCAGGAGATCTATTGGTGGGACTCCGGCGAGAACACAGGTTGCTTCTTGGGACACAGTTCTATAGGCAGCGATTGTTCTGAGTAACATTTTTCTTTGTAGGCTGGCCATCATGTTCTTGTATTTTGCAACTTTCATCACCTTTCCCCAGGTTGGTGCTCCGTATAACATTTTCGATTGAGTTACTCCGTATAGGACCCGTTTCTTAGATGAGCTGGCGCTATTTGAGTTCGGAAGGAGCCGCGTGAGAGCAGTCACTGATTTTTCCGCTTTCTCAATCGTTCTTCGGATGTGCTCATTGAAAATCACTTTGTCATCGAGCCAGATACCCAAATACTTTAGGTATTTTTTCGGGTGGATATCAGTGTTTCCGAGTTTGAAAACTATGTCCTCTCTATTCCTTGGGCCCCGTAGGATTATCGCTTCGGTTTTTTGTACTGCTACATTGAGGTCGTTTGTCTCCATCCAAGCGCTGATTTCCCTCATACCGGTGTTTGCAGCTTTTATGAGATGTTGCTTGTCATCTGCTCTAACTATCAGGACCAGATCGTCGGCATATGCTACTGTCTGGCATCCGGGGGGTAAATTCAGGTTTAAAACCGAGTTATACAGCGTGTTCCATAGTGTAGGTCCGAGGACTGAACCTTGTGGAACTCCTTGAGTCATGTTGAGATGGTGTTTCTTGTGCGTGTTCAGGCGTCGTCCTAGGAAGTAGGATTTTATCAATTTCACCAAGTAAGGACTTATTCCTATATCCTCTAGACTGCCAATTATAAGGCTCCACCCCGCCGTGTTGAAGGCATTTTCAACATCAATAGTAATAATCGCACCCCATTTCTTCCGTCCATCTGCTGCCTCTTAAAGTACCCAGTCTACTGCGTCCACCGTGGATCTTCCGCTTCTGAAGCCGTACTGTCTTCCGGACAGGCCATTTTTCTCTTCTAGTTCCAGTTCTAGACGTCTTTTGATGATATGTTCTATCAGCTTTCCTAGGACATCCAGTAGACAGATAGTCCTGTGCTTGCCTCCTGGTTTCGGGATCAGAACCACTGTGGCTATCTTCCAGACTGCTGGAAACTTTTGGGTGTTTATGATGCTTCTTGCTATTGCAAGAATGACATCAGGCATTTGATCGATGACCTCTTTGATTGTGTCAACCGCGAGTCCATCCGGCCCTGGAGCTTTCCCAGACTTCAATTTCTCGCTTGCCAATGTCAGTTCTTGAATTGTGACTTCCTGAGCAGCGAAAGTCCTGTCCTCTGGCTCGATATCATCATTTTTCCTAGGGAAGAGTTTGGTAACGATTCTTTCCTTCTCGGTTGGGTCCATATTATACGGCGTGCCATTGCCTTTTAACTGTCCCGTGACAATTTGGTATCCTCGGCCCCATATATCTCCTTCCAGTTCTTGACAGACTTGTGCCCAGTGCTCTTTCTTCGCTCTTGAGATGGAATTTTTGTATTCTTTTCTGGATGTTTTATATTCTTCTTCTATCACGTCTACGTTCATAGGATTCATTCTTCTGGCCCTGGTAAGGATCCGCCTGCTCCTGTTGCGGGCTTCCTTCCATCTTTGAGTTTCTTGGTTCCACCAATATGGGTACTTACGCGGCATTTCGGTCCTGTAGGTGGAGGCAGCGTCCTGGGCCATTTTAAGATTTTCTACTAGCTCCCTTGGCTCGGCCACGATCGAGTCCTGGACTAGGGATAGCGCGGCTCGGAGTACGTTTTTGTCTATATAGGGTTTCCCTTTCATCTCCGTTATCTTTTTTGCCGTGTTATTTTTCACTCTCATGGCAATAATCTTATGGCAGCTCAAGGATTCTTCTTCAAGTACCTCCCAATCTACGATCTGCTGAGCCATGTTGTTTGAGACTAGGGTTATGTCTATAAATGAGGCACTGCTTCCTCTCACAAAGGTCGGTCTATCGCCCTTGTTCGCTACTGCAAGGTCCAGCGTAGCGAGCCATTCCGCGATGTAGTCTCCTCTTTTGTCCGAGAAAATAAGGGAGATTTTGCATTGAGATCGCCAAGGAGTATCACTTTAATTTGTTCTTGTGAGACGCTAGTCATCACTTCATCGATGTATTTGCTAAAGGATTGCAGCGAGATGTAGGGCGAAATATAGCAATTATACAATGCCCATCCCTCGAAATATATTTTGGTGTAGCCGTTACAGGCTTCATGTCTTTTTACTCCGATGTTGCGGTTTATGCAGTACGTTGCAACATTTACATTTGCATCAGTTATCCAACGTTGTCCTTTAGTTTTGTTTTTATTCGGCTCTTGTATGCATATTATGTCACAATCAAGTTTCATGGCCGTTTCGAAAGCATTTTCTTGCGCAGCTCTGCCTCGGTCTACGTTGATTTGTACGATTCGTAGGGACATGTCTTGCCTCAATGTTTACTGGTTGTTTCGCTCTCTAATGAGAGCTCTGAATTTGGGGCAGTTTGTGGTGCCCGCTCGATGGTTGGAATCTCCGCATGACAGGCACTTTGGAGCTCCCTTGCAGTCTTTGGCCCTATGTCCGGTGGTACCGCATTTGATGCATGTGTCTGTTTTGTCGGTACCTGTGCAATCTTTTTGTGAGTGACCAAATTCCAAGCATTTGTAGCACCTTTTTATCTGTACTTTCCTCCTTATGCGACATGTGCCCCATCCTATACATACGGTGCCATCTCCTATCAGCTCTTTTGCCACCCCAGGGCTCTCTGCCGCGACTGTTACCGTTTGGTTTCCAGATCTTCCGGGTCTAAGTTCTTTCACATAGTATGCTGTACTAACTGTTGTGGGCCTACATTTCTCCAGATGCTGCTTGATCTGTTCTTCACTCAGGTCAGCTTCTACTTCGCTAATGTGAAGTAGTGCCTCGCTCCTTTTTATTTCAATGTTGTAGTTGGGTTCTTTTTCTTTGATTGCTTCCTTCAGCAAGTCAGATTTCTGCCTTCCACCTTCGACTTCCAACAGTAGATCTCCCTTTGCTGTTTTCTTCACTTGCCTTATTTTAATGCCAACCTCTTCTAGATTCACGCTGGCTTTTACCCCCTTTAACAGGTCCACATATGATCTGCCATTTGCCTTTATTATCATTTTGTCATCAATTTTCTTGCCTCTGTTCGCAGGCTTCCTTCTGGATATCTCAGGGCAAAGTATTGTAATGTCTACGTCTGTCCCTGTGAAGATGTAGTCACAACACTTCCTGATTGTTTCTTTGTCCATTTCCTCTAATGTCCATATAGTCAAATTCTTTCTGCTATGGAATTCGATATGTTCTTTAAGGAAAAGAAAGATGTCATATACTTCCTCTGTGTTCTGACACGTTGCTTCCTCTTTAAGAGGCAAAACATATGTCACGCTGCTTTTTTCGACACTCGTTCCTTTACTGCTTGTGAATTCCGCGACTCTCTTAATGAATTCCACTTTGCCTTCCAGAAGGCCTTCTTCTATGATGCTATCAATCTCTGGACGCCTCACTCTGATGTCTGATAATCGTTGGTCCTCAATTTGGACATTTCGATTCGTGATGATCGCAAGGTCCTTGTTTTGGTCGTGATTCAGTATACTGCCGTATTTTATTTTGGTTCTGTAGATACTCTCGGGCCACGTCTTGTCTAAAATTTCCTTCAATTTCTTGTAGCCTTCATTCTTTGCCAGTACAGTACGGATGAGTTCTTCCTCGTGTATTCTCCTAAGCTCTAGATCCTGCTTTATGTCCTCCTCGCTCACTTGGGTTCCGAGACTGACTTTCTCCAATATGTTCGGCTCCGGGACTGTTTTCTCTTCCTCATTACGGTATAAGAAGAGTTCAGGGTCATTTAAAAACTCGGACTTTTTTTGAAGCTTTTTTGCTGATCGCACCAATTCTCTCGAGATTTCTTTAATCTCTACCTTTGTATTTATATTACTCTTAGTGAGTTTAAGCAGATCGGAGGTTTTTCCAGCCAATTCTTCTACCATCGCTAGGAGCACTTCTATGTTCTTATCTCTTTTCTCGTTTATTTCTTCTTTCTTCTTATTAGGTGTCGTTTTACGTTTTCTTTTCTTAGATCTGCAGTCTTCCCACTCGTCGTTTTCTATCGTTGTTTCATCCTGGAAAGTGTCCTCTGCTAGCTTGAAACTGGGGCTTATTCCTAGTTCCTCATCTAAGTACCCATCGGGTGTTTGTTCTCCCGTGCTTCTTCCTGGGGTCATATAAATCTCATCCGTTTCCGATTTGTCGGTTGAAGCTGAATCCCTTCTGTCTTCTATTGGTTTTGCTGTTTGATTTACTGTCTGAAGGATCTTTCACCTTCTCCGTGTCGTGCTTCAAACTGTGTTCTCCGGTAGAAGTTGATTCCGTTCTGGTCTTCGTTGGTGTTTTTTGTAAAGATTGTCTTCTTTTGAAAGGATCTTTCACCTTTTCCCATTGGTATGTTTTAGTTTCTCTGCTCATTTTCGTCCCACGAGTAGCTAGGGAAATTCGAGTCCACCTCTGCAGAGCCCCGCATGCAGAGGCAAGGCTACCCTCATCGAGAAGTCGCCACTTTCCCGATGGCTCCGTTCGAGACCAGATATCGCCCTGGCCATTCACCCCTTGGTACGGGTCGCGTGATGCCTTAGGTTGCGGATTTTCCCCAGGTTTACTCCTGTTGAGCTGTCCTTTGCTTCCCCGCTCGTCTTCAACCAATCCGGCATGGGTGACCCTGCCAGGAGCATAAGCTCCAGCCGGCGTAGCTCTCAGACTCATTGCAGGTACTGAGCCCCCTCACCACGACAAGGTCACACAGACCTAACCTAACTTAACCTAACCTAACCTAACCTAACCTAACCTAACCTAACCTAACCTAACCTAACCTAACCTAACCTAACCTAACCTAACCTAACCTAACCTAACCTAACCTAACCTAACCTAACCTAACCTAACCTAACCTAACCTAACCTAACCTAACCTAACCTAACCTAACCTAACCTAACCTAACCTAACCTAACCTAACCTAACCTAACCTAACCTAACCTAACCTAACCTAACCTAACCTAACCTAACCTAACCTAACCTAACCTAACCTAACCTAACCTAACCTAACCTAACCTAACCTAACCTAACCTAACCTAACCTAACCTAACCTAACCTAACCTAACCTAACCTAACCTAACCTAACCTAACCTAACCTAACCTAACCTAACCTAACCTAACCTAACCTAACCTAACCTAACCTAACCTAACCTAACCTAACCTAACCTAACCTAACCTAACCTAACCTAACCTAACCTAACCTAACCTAACCTAACCTAACCTAACCTAACCTAACCTAACCTAACCTAACCTAACCTAACCTAACCTAACCTAACCTTTTACCGGCTAAAACCACCCCTTTGCCATCCCCGAGCCTAGTACTGTCGCGAGGACATCACATCAGGCGCGGGAGGCTTTTTGCTATGGTTAATTCATATATTCCTTGCTATTCTCTCTTGTTCTTGGTGTTCTCTTTCCTCTATTTCTTTTCGTCTCATGACGCTGTGTATAAAGGCTACTGCTTTTTTCCATTCCGCTTTTGAGTTTAGCATGCTTTTCATTAAACTTTCCGGCGAGGCTTCTGTTCCCATGTCGGTTTCATAGGCGGTCCTTTCCCTAGTCCATCTAACGCATGTCCTGATCGTGTGTTCCGTGTCGTCAATATTTTGACAGTAGACGCATAGATTGTCTGCTGATTTGCCAATCCTGTTAGTAAAGAACCGGAAAGAGCCGTGTCCGGTTAGGAACTGCGATAAGACGTAGTCTGTGTGCTTGTGTTTGCAGTCTAACCACTTTTGAATATTCGGTATAAGCCTTTTGGTCCATTGAGCATTTTGGGTATTGTTGTCCCATCTTTCTTGCCAAAATCCTACCGTGCGGATTCTTTCTTGCTTTTTTGTTGAGTCAGTCACCACTTCCGCCTCGTTGAGCCGAACTCTTTCTCCTACTAGTAAGTCAATGGGTGGGACCCCCGCGATGACGCATACGGCTTCCGCTGAGACCGTCCTGTAAGCCGCTGTCGTTCTCAGTAGCATTTTTCTTTGAGAGGCGGTTGCCATTTTCCTGTATGTCCCTACGTCCATTACCCGATTCCATACTGGCGCAGCATACAGTAGTACTGATTGCACCACGCCGTAGAGCATACGTCTTTTCTGCGTCGACGGGCCGCGGATGTTCGGTAAAATCTTTGTCAGGGCTGCAGTCTGCCGGTCCGCCTTCTCACATGACCTGCGTATGTGCTCGTTAAAGATGAGCTTATCATCCAGCCATACTCCGAGATACTTTACAAATTTCTTTGGGACGATGCGGGTTCCTGCGAGATTGAAAACTATGTCTTCCCTTTTCCGGGGTCCTCTAACGATGATGGCTTCCGTCTTCTCGGGAGCCATTTCTAATCCAGTGTCGCTCATCCAGTCTTTGATCAAGGTGAGGGCTGCGTTGGCCCTGTCGTTGAGAGCGTCCGTTTTGTTCGCCATCACTATCAATGTCAAGTCGTCCGCGTACGCGGCAGTGCAGCAGCCCTGCGAGAGGTTTAGCCTCAGAACCCCGTCGTACAGTGTATTCCACAGAGTGGGTCCAACTATTGAGCCCTGTGGGACCCCTTGTGTCATAGCGTGTTTATAGGTGCTCGATGTTAAAGTTCTATCTGACAGGTAACTGCCCATCATCTCCAGCAGGTATCCGCTGATCCCTAATTCTTGTAGCCTGAGCATTATTCTGCCCCACTTCGCCGTGTTGAACGCATTTCTCACATCTATCAGGATGATGGCCCCCCAAATGGCGCCACCCTCCCCTGCTATGGATATTACATATTTCACTGCCTGCACAGTGGATCTCTTTGGTCTGAACCCATACTGAGTTTCCGAAATACCTCCTTTGTCCTCCAGCTCTGTTTCCAGTCTGGTTTTGAGCATTTGCTCGTAAAGTTTTCCAATAACATCAATGAGGCTGATAGGTCTATATTTTTTGTCGGCAGGGTTTCCCTTTGGGATCAGGATAACTTTAGCTGTTTTCCACCTTTCTGGGAAGTACTTCTCTTTCAGCAAATTGTTTAGGATGTCCAGCATGGTATCCGGGCACGTGTGCGCTGCTAGTTTCACCGCTTCAGGAAGAATCCCGTCCGGGCCTGGTGCTTTATTAAGTTTTATCCTCTGTGTGGCTAAGCTTAGTTCCTCCGCTGTGAAGGCGGGGGGTACGCCGTGGTCTGCTATATTGTAAGTGATACTGCTATCATCCGTAGGAAACAATTCTTGGATCTTTTTTATTTTGATGGACTGATGAAGTTCATATGGGGTTCTTAGTTGCCTCATTTCCCCTGTCGCTATCTTGTAGCCCTGCCCCCAGGGATCATCTTCTAGCTTATCGCATAGAAGATTCCATTGATGGCATTGTGCTTTCTTTATAGCGTACCTTAGCGTCTTTCTTAGTGTTTTGTATTGTACCTCCAGTTCCATTATCCTTTCTTCAGCTGCGTGCCTACCCCTTGCCCTGCCAAGCTTTCTTCTGGCCATGTTACTCTGTCGTCTGTGGTTCGCTATCTCCTCGGTCCACCAAATCGGTTGTGGTTTCCGGTTTGTTTTTCCTTGCTTTTCTATACTCGCCTCCTGAGCAGCCTTTACGGCCCTGATCAGTCCTTCCTCATCGGCAATGCTATCTTCCATCAGTAGGAGCGCGTCTTTGAAGACCGCTTCCGTGATGTGTGGAGCGGCACCCCACTCTATCTTCGGCGAGGCTTTCTCTTGGCTTATTTCAAACAGAATGTATCTATGTAGGCTCAGGCCTTCCTCCTCAGAAACCCGCCAATTTTGTGCGCTCCTACTGATGGCCTGCGTTGCGAAAGTAATGTCTATGAAGGAGGTTTGAGCTCCTCTAGTGAATGTCGGGGTATCCCCTTCATTTAGTACCACTAGGTTTAGTGTCTGGATCCATTCTTCCAGATAGCTGCCCCGGTCGTCCGTCGTTCCCGCATTCCAAATCATGGCTTTGGCGTTGAAATCGCCAGCCACCACCGCTTCTTTATTCGAATCTGTGATGTGCTGCATCACAGTGTCCACCTGTGCTTTGTATTGTTCCAAAGGAATGTTAGGCGAGATGTAGCAGCTGTATAAAGACCATTTCTCAAAGGCCAGGCAGACATATCCTGGTCCAGTTGAGTGGTTGACGATTCCGCATCGTGGATTGGCGCAAAAGGCTGCCGTGCTTTCGAGTGTGTCAAGTATCCATTGACCGTTTGTGCTGGTCAAACGCTTGTTTGGTTCCTGGATGAGGGCGATGTCTACGTTTTCCTCTTCCATGGTCTTCTTCAGCAGGTGGTGGGCAGCTACCCGTCTGTCCGCGTTGAATTGTAGGATTTTAAGCGCCATTTCAATTGCTTGTTCCCGGCTCCTCCTGGCCGTGGTGGTGCTCCTGGGCTTTCGTGTCTTGTTTGTCTTTTCTGAATTTTCCCTGCATGATGTTGGTGAGGATAGAGAACGTTTCATTCAGTTCCTCTCTGGATGTGATTCCTTGGATTCCGTAGAGGGGAGTGCTTTCTCTTTCAGACCTGCTTCTTTCTCTTTCAAAATGGGAGAAGACGTCATCCTCTCCAATTGAGATGTGTGGTGTTCTTTTGTTCTTTTGGCCAGCCCTGGCCGCTTTAAGGGCCTTTTTGAATTCCGGGCACTTTGTGTTACCAGCTTTATGTCCCTTTTCGTCGCAGAGGGGGCAGAACTCCTCCGCGCTGCAGTCCTTTGCCCTGTGGTTTGCTCCTGCGCATCTGAAACAGTTGTTTGCTCTGTCTGGGCCGTCGCAATCAGTCTTTTTGTGCCCGTAGCTCCAGCACCTGGTGCAGCTGGACACATTAATTCTTTTTTCTACTTTGCAGGGTACCAAACCAATCCGCAGCTCCTCTCTTCCAAGGAGGATCTTGGCCGTCTCTCTCGGGAGGGTCACCGTTACCGCCGCCGTATCACTCTGAAGATTCCTGATGTTGCTCAGGTCACATGTCTCGCTGGTCGTGCCAGTTGCCTTGGTGATGGCCTCGGCTATCTCCTCTTTGGAGACGTCCCCCGTCATCCCCCTCAGATGGATGACCTCTGTATTCCCTTTATTTTTGAGGCTCCTCATTTTGAGAGACCCTTCCTCTTCTATTGCCCTTCTTAGCTGCCCGAGTGCCTCTGTGTCTTTGTTTGTCGTGAGGAGAAGATTGCCATCTCTTGTTTTCCTTATGCCTCTTATAGCTTTCGCTGCTTCTAAACCACCGACTTTGTCTTTAATTGTTCCCAGAATGTCTCTGTAGGTTTTGTTGTCGCTGCTGATGATCACTCCGTGAGTGTTTCTCTCCCTGAATTCTCCTTTGTTCTGGTTTGAGGTGTAAATGTCCACAATTGTGTCCCCGCCATGGAACACAGCTTCTGTCATTTTACGGAGTTTATCCATGTTGATAGCCCTGAGATGGTGAATGCTCACCTGTTTGTCCCTGTTCGTTTCCTCTTTCAGGGAGCAGAGTTTTCCCCACAAATCCGCCGGTGTGCCGTCCAGCGTGATTTTAATGACTTTTCTGCATGTGGTTATGCCTGTTCCTCTCACCCTTGTGGATTGTTCAAGGATCTCCAGGTCCCCCTTCATTTGCTGTAGTTCCGTGAATTTTTCCTTATACATTTTCTGAATGCTTAGGTTCATATCGGGATCGTCCGGTTCCGCGAAAACCACCTTCACCACCGAGTCCACGGTGTTTAGGGGGTTTCCTACAATGATCTTTGTATTAGTGAAGACTTGGGGTTCCCATCTCAGCTTTTCCATTTCTTGAAAAGCCACAAAGTCTGTGGGGGTCTTTAGGTCCCCCGGCACTGATAGCCGAGATGCCTCGCAGGTACATTTGCACTTACATGCTCTGCTAGTTATGGCGCTGGGCTTAGTTGGTATTTCTAAATCGCCTCCCGTAGTCTCGACCTTTTCTGGGCCTTCTTCTTTGAAGAAAGCCTGGATCTCTTTCGTCATTAATTGACTAGTAATGCTTCTTAGTATTCCGGCTAGTTCCACTATATCCTGTCCTACACCAGGATAGTCTTTCATTTTCATCGCCAATTCCTTGGAAGCTACGTCCGCGTGTTTTATGAGTTTTTCGATCTTTCCACTCTGCCACCGTTTATCCTTTAGGTCCTGCTCGCCCCCTACGCTCATTCTCTTCCTCTTCCTATCTTGTTCCTCCTTCCACTTGACGTCCATAACTGCTACGTTTGTAGATTTGACATTATTTTGTTCCTTTTCACTCAGTTCGTTAACTCCCGTTGTAGGTATGGAGTTCCTCCTCAATGGGGGTGGCCCAATCATCCTTTTTGGGGCCCCTGTCTGGTTTCTGGGTTTTTTATTTTCTAGCTTTTCCATGTTTGGTCCCACGAGTGGCTAGGGAAAAATCGGTCCACCCCTGCAGAGCCCCGCGTGCAGGGGTAAGGCATCTTCCCCACCGGGTTGCCCGGTCCGGTGGGCATCGCTTGCGACACACTTTATCACCCCTGTGCCATGCATCCCTGCGGCGCGATGGTGCTACACCGTTGGATTGGGGGACGCGGTAGCCCCCCTGCCTCCAATGCCCCAGATTGGGACACGGCTACAGGAAAGGGCTGGAAGATAAGAGGACATAGCCGCCTCCCCTATGCCTTGGTAGTGAGAAAGAGAGGGACCCCTAGCCCTCGAATGCTCTAATAGCGTCGGGGTCGGAAAAGAACAGGAGTTGGCCCAGTGTGGCCGACAGAAAAGAACAAAGTGTAGACGGGTCACCCAGAAGACAAGTTGAAACAAAGTATAACCCGTTGTTGGGAAGGGACGGGCAGTGGTTGCCAGGCCCCACTTCCCAACTATAGACACTCCTCCTTTACCCGGGCTTGTGACCGGCATGGAGGGAAACTGCCCTCCTCATCAGAGGACGTCACCCCCCATGGCGGAGTTAACCTAACCTAACCTAACCTAACCTAACCTAACCTAACCTAACCTAACCTAACCTAACCTAACCTAACCTAACCTAACCTAACCTAACCTAACCTAACCTAACCTAACCTAACCTAACCTAACCTAACCTAACCTAACCTAACCTAACCTAACCTAACCTAACCTAACCTAACCTAACCTAACCTAACCTAACCTAACCTAACCTAACCTAACCTAACCTAACCTAACCTAACCTAACCTAACCTAACCTAACCTAACCTAACCTAACCTAACCTAACCTAACCTAACCTAACCTAACCTAACCTAACCTAACCTAACCTAACCTAACCTAACCTAACCTAACCTAACCTAACCTAACCTAACCTAACCTAACCTAACCTAACCTAACCTAACCTAACCTAACCTAACCTAACCTAACCTAACCTAACCTAACCTAACCTAACCTAACCTAACCTAACCTAACCTAACCTAACCTAACCTAACCTAACCTAACCTAACCTAACCTAACCTAACCTAACCTAACCTAACCTAACCTAACCTAACCTAACCTAACCTAACCTAACCTAACCTAACCTAACCTAACCTAACCTAACCTAACCTAACCTAACCTAACCTAACCTAACCTAACCTAACCTAACCTAACCTAACCTAACCTAACCTAACCTAACCTAACCTAACCTAACCTAACCTAACCTAACCTAACCTAACCTAACCTAACCTAACCTAACCTAACCTAACCTAACCTAACCTAACCTAACCTAACCTAACCTAACCTAACCTAACCTAACCTAACCTAACCTAACCTAACCTAACCTAACCTAACCTAACCTAACCTAACCTAACCTAACCTAACCTAACCTAACCTAACCTAACCTAACCTAACCTAACCTAACCTAACCTAACCTAACCTAACCTAACCTAACCTAACCTAACCTAACCTAACCTAACCTAACCTAACCTAACCTAACCTAACCTAACCTAACCTAACCTAACCTAACCTAACCTAACCTAACCTAACCTAACCTAACCTAACCTAACCTAACCTAACCTAACCTAACCTAACCTAACCTAACCTAACCTAACCTAACCTAACCTAACCTAACCTAACCTAACCTAACCTAACCTAACCTAACCTAACCTAACCTAACCTAACCTAACCTAACCTAACCTAACCTAACCTAACCTAACCTAACCTAACCTAACCTAACCTAACCTAACCTAACCTAACCTAACCTAACCTAACCTAACCTAACCTAACCTAACCTAACCTAACCTAACCTAACCTAACCTAACCTAACCTAACCTAACCTAACCTAACCTAACCTAACCTAACCTAACCTAACCTAACCTAACCTAACCTAACCTAACCTAACCTAACCTAACCTAACCTAACCTAACCTAACCTAACCTAACCTAACCTAACCTAACCTAACCTAACCTAACCTAACCTAACCTAACCTAACCTAACCTAACCTAACCTAACCTAACCTAACCTAACCTAACCTAACCTAACCTAACCTAACCTAACCTAACCTAACCTAACCTAACCTAACCTAACCTAACCCAACCTAACCTGACCTAACATAACCCAACCTAACCTAACCTAACATAACCCAACCTAACCTATCCCAACCTAACCTAAGGTGAAAACTCATGTTTCTCGTGCGCTTCTCATTGTCTATCGCGGCACGAGTATGCTGGACTCGGGTATGACCCGCCTACCAGCCAAAACACCTTCATTCTGCTCCCTGTTCCTTCTTTCTGTTGGTGTGGAAGTATGTGAAAAATTGGGACTATCCAAAGGACATAAACCAATTTTTCAGGAACCTTGGCGGTCATTCCTTCACCTTATTCTCGTCTTTCTCTATCTTGCATTTCTCTCTCCTCCTTTTCTTTATTCTTCATTATAGATGTTATCATACCCGCTATTGCATCCCATGCCTTTTTGCTTTGAAGCATTTTCTCGATTAAATCAGCTGCTGTCAGGTTATACTCTACCATCGTGTTGTGTCTAATGACGTCCCACCTTCCACATTCCAGTACCGTATGCATGGGCGTATCTCTTTCTCCGCAATAAATGCATCTCTCATCCGTAGCCTTTCCTATTCTATGTGTAAACACCCTATATGACCCATGTCCCGTGAAGAACTGCGTCATATAATAGTTCAGGTTGTTGTGCTTGGAACTGAGCCAAACCTCCAAGTTGGGAATCAGACTCTTTGTCCAGATGGCTACACCTGTATTCAGTGACCATCTTTCCTGCCACTTCCGAATGGTATTCTCCTTTTCTTCTTTCTTCGCATTTATTCCTTCGGCCCTTCTGGAATATATGCTGCTTCTTTCTTCTACAAGCAAGTCGATACGGGGGACGCTAGCTAGCACCTGGACAGCTTCAGCTGATACCGTTCTATAAGCGCAGACTGTTTTTAACAGGGTCCATTGATGTTCGGCATTAGTCTTGTCAATGCACCAACGGTTTTTTCTGCTTTTTCAACGGTGTTCCGAATATGGGCATTAAAAATGAGCTTGTCATCTAGGTGGATACCGAGACATTTCAATTCCTTACCTGGCTTGATGGCTGCTCCACCGATCGTGAACATTACGTCTTCCCTTTTCCTAGGTCCCTTTATTATGAGTGCCTCGGTTTTCTCCGGGGCAATTGTCAATTGTGTGTTCCTCACCCATCGCTCAATTATGACCAGTGATTCGTTCGCTTTTTCTACCAGTGTCCTCTTGTCCTTGGCTCTGATGATTACCGTGAGATCGTCCGCGTAGGTCCGCGTAGGCTACCGTTTGGCAGTCCTCCTATTCAATTCTAATCTCAGGACCTTGTCGTACAGGACGTTCCATAGGGTGGGCCCTAGTACGGACCCTTGTGGAACGCCCTGCGTCATCTCCATGCTGCCGTTATCCCGTCTGGACCTGGCGCCTTGCCTGTTTTGATCTTTTCTGTTGCCAGTATCAGTTCTTCCTCCGTGAAAATAGGAACGGTATCTGTAGGCGCGCTTCTCTCCCATACGTCCACATTGAGTGGGAAAAGTTCTCTTATTATCCCTTTCTTTTCTTTAGTGGTGATCTCGAAGGGGCTAAGATTCCTCAGCTCCTTCATGGCGATCCTATAACCCTGCCCAAAACAGTCGTCATTTATTTCCTCGCACAAAACTTTCCAGCATCTTTTCTTTTCTTTATTTATTGCATCTTTGTAGATCTTTCTATTATTTTTATATTGAGTTTCTGCCTCCCGGTTTTCTTCCTGGTTACCATTTGCTATCCTATTCCTTCTTTTCCATCTCCTTCTGGCGGTATTACAATCCCGTCTCAGAATGGCGATGTTTTCGGTCCACCAATAGGGTTGGTTTCTGTCTCTATTGTCTCTTTTGATTGAGCAGATTTCTTGCGCAGACTTAATTCTATCTATTAGTTTCTTCGATGTGTATCTTGGCTCTGACAGCAACAGGTCAATGGCGTCTTGAAACAGTTTTATGTCAATTTTGTCTGTCCTGAGATAAAGTGGTTTGTGTTTTATCGTTCCTTTTTGCGCGATCTTGAAGCTGATGAAAGCGTGGTGGCTAAAACTTTCTTCAGGTAGCACCTCCCAATCAGTTACTTTATTTGCCAGATCCTGGGTTGACAACGTGATGTCAATGTGCGATTCACTACTATTCCTGGTGAATGTCGGGGTGTCTCCTCTGTTTAAGGTGATTAGGTCGAGAGCGGCTATCCAGTCCGCCCAATATTCCCCTTTGGTGTTAGAAGTTCTGGCTCCCCATAGCGGTGATGCTGCATTGGCATCGCCCGCGATGATACAGTTCCTTCCCCTATCCCTGACTGTTTCCATGATGTTGTGGACAGTCTGTTTATATTCATCCATGAGGATATTTGGCGATATGTAGAAAGTGATTATGTCGAAACCATCCATTTCAATGTGAATAAAGCTCTCGCTTCTAACTACTTTTCTTGTGCCTATTTTTCTATTGATCCATCTGACTGCTACATCTAGTTTCTTATCTGTTACCCATTCATCGGCACTTACAATCTTTTTATTGGGTTCGGATACTATCAACAGATCTATCTTTCTTTCGTTCACGACGAGGTTTGCCGCGTCGTGGGCAGCCCTTGCCCGCCCGAGGTTGATCTGGAGGACGTTCATAAAGATTGGTTCAAAGGTTGACTGTTTTTCCCCTCTTTGTTCCTGCTTTCTCTCAGTAATCTCCTGAACACGGGACATCCTGTTGAGTCTGCCCTATGTCCCTCCGATGTGCACTTCGTACACGCGGCTTTTCCTTGACATTCCTTCACTCTGTGGCCTGTTTTGCCGCAGTTGATACAGGTATCAGACCTGTCCTCTCCCTTGCAAACATCTGCCCTATGCCCAAAGCCCAAACACCTAAAGCACCTTGTGATCACGACTTTTGGGTACGCTCTGCAGGTCACCCATCCAATCTTGATCCTTCCGTCTCCTATCAGTGTGTCCTTTAGGGTTTTTTCTATCTCGATTATGGCCGTCTGGCTACCGTTCTTGTTGTTTTTGATCGATACGATGTTGATGTTTTCTGCATCTAGAGTAGGCCGCGCCCTTGAGATGTCTTCCTTGATTTGCTCGGGTGTCAGATCTGCGTCTATGTCGTTGACGAACACAGTATCTTGGTTTCTCGTCATTTGAACCTTAAGGTTAGAGTTGCGCTTGATTTCTTCCTTCAGCACTTCACTTTGTTTTCTCCCACCTGCTACTTCCAGTAGGAGGTCGCCTTCATTGGTTTTCCTCAAGTTTTTTATTGTTATCCCTTTCTCTTTCAAGTTGACCTTGTCTTTAACCGTTGTCAGTAAGTCTGCAAAGGTTCTACCCTCGGCTTTAACGAAAACTTTTTCTTGTCTCGGCTTTTTTCTGCCCACGTCAGTTTGCGTTTTGATTTTTTCATTGCTAACTATCGTTACTGTAATCCTGCTATTGTAGAAAACATGCTCTGCACATTTCCTAAGGTATGCGATATCCTGTTTCCCTGCCGTTTTAATGTTAACATTTTTGCAGCCTTGCATTGCACAATTGTTTTCGAGTTTGACTAAAGCTTCATACAGTTCCTCTATGACGTTGGGTCCATTCTCCTCAATTTTGTATGGGACGAGAAATGTTATTTTTTCTAATTCCTGCTCTTTGTCCTTACCCCTGCTTGTTGTGGTCTTTGATTTAATTTTCACATATTCGATTTCTCATATTTTAAGCCCTTCTTCTAGCAGTCCTGCGACTTCCGGATGTTCAGCAATGATTTTTTCAGCTGCCGTGCCTTCCTTGTCAGCGTCTGGACGTATGAGGATAGCGTAATTGCTTTGTCCTTCATCTGGTCCTCTTTTACTCTCCGTTATTTGGGTACATTTATATGTTTTTTCCGGCCATTTCAGGTCTATTACTTTCCTGAAATCATTTCCTTCCCGAAGATTCCGCTCTATTAACTCCTCCTCCTGAATCCTTTTAAGCTCACTCTCGTTTTCAATGATTTCCGGGGTTACTTGCACCCCCTTTTCCACAGCGTCGGACTCCAGGCAACTGCTGAATTTCTTCAGTTTCTTTACCTCTAGATCTATCTCTTTTGAAATAATTTTGATCTCCACCTTGGTGTTCATATTTTTTTGGATGAGGTCCAACAGCGCAGCTCCTTTTTTCTCCAGCTCTTCTATTATTTTCAGTAGTTTCGCCTTCGTTCCTTTGGGTTCTGTTTTAGTTACCTCCGGCGTGTTCACTCTTTTTCTTTTAAGTTCGGGTTTTTTAGGCGTTACATCTTCAACGGTTATGTCTTCTATTTTATTCTCTCCCCGCGTGATATTGAAGATCGGAACAATTCCGAGCTCCTCATCCAATGAGCCCTCTCTGGGGTCACCTGAAGTGTTGCCTCCGCTGGCTAGGGGTGTAGTGTATATCTCTTCCTTCCTTTCTGTTGATTTGTGTCCGGGTGGCGTTCTTGCCAAAGACGATCTCCTAATCGACGGATCGATTTTCTCATCCACATTATACTCACCCACTATTGTTTCAGTCATTTCTGTACTGGCTCCATCATCCTCGGTTTCCTCTTCTGCTTCTGCCATGACAGCATATATGTTTTTTGTTTTGTAATAATTGTTGAGCATTACTATTCCCACGAGTAGCTAGGGAAGTGTCCCGTCCGCCACTGCAGAGCCCCGCATGCAGTGGTAAGGCCTTGCCGAAGCCCACCTCCCGGCCCTCGCCATGACCGTGAGGGACCGTTTGCGACTCCTCAGCCCCGGAGTCATGCACGCCACGGGCACGATCAACACCACGACGTTGGAGGATTTTTTATCAAGGTTCACTCCTTGCTGATTTTGGTCCGCCCCGGGTATTTTATTTCCCCAGTACCACGCCGAAGCAGAGGCATTCCCCTATCCGCCACCTGGGGAACCTAACCTAACCTAACCTAACCTAACCTAACCTAACCTAACCTAACCTAACCTAACCTAACCTAACCTAACCTAACCTAACCTAACCTAACCTAACCTAACCTAACCTAACCTAACCTAACCTAACCTAACCTAACCTAACCTAACCTAACCTAACCTAACCTAACCTAACCTAACCTAACCTAACCTAACCTAACCTAACCTAACCTAACCTAACCTAACCTAACCTAACCTAACCTAACCTAACCTAACCTAACCTAACCTAACCTAACCTAACCTAACCTAACCTAACCTAACCTAACCTAACCTAACCTAACCTAACCTAACCTAACCTAACCTAACCTAACCTAACCTAACCTAACCTAACCTAACCTAACCTAACCTAACCTAACCTAACCTAACCTAACCTAACCTAACCTAACCTAACCTAACCTAACCTAACCTAACCTAACCTAACCTAACCTAACCTAACCTAACCTAACCTAACCTAACCTAACCTAACCTAACCTAACCTAACCTAACCTAACCTAACCTAACCTAACCTAACCTAACCTAACCTAACCTAACCTAACCTAACCTAACCTAACCTAACCTAACCTAACCTAACCTAACCTAACCTAACCTAACCTAACCTAACCTAACCTAACCTAACCTAACCTAACCTAACCTAACCTAACCTAACCTAACCTAACCTAACCTAACCTAACCTAACCTAACCTAACCTAACCTAACCTAACCTAACCTAACCTAACCTAACCTAACCTAACCTAACCTAACCTAACCTAACCTAACCTAACCTAACCTAACCTAACCTAACCTAACCTAACCTAACCTAACCTAACCTAACCTAACCTAACCTAACCTAACCTAACCTAACCTAACCTAACCTAACCTAACCTAACCTAACCTAACCTAACCTAACCTAACCTAACCTAACCTAACCTAACCTAACCTAACCTAACCTAACCTAACCTAACCTAACCTAACCTAACCTAACCTAACCTAACCTAACCTAACCTAACCTAACCTAACCTAACCTAACCTAACCTAACCTAACCTAACCTAACCTAACCTAACCTAACCTAACCTAACCTAACCTAACCTAACCTTACCTAACCTAACCTAACCTAACCTAACCTAACCTAACCTAACCTAACCTAACCTTTTTTTTTGATGGGTGGAAAATTCGTTACGAACAGCCAGGTACTGGTTCTTCCTTTTCCTGGGAGTGTGGGACTCCCGGTCAATGCCGTATACCCACTGAAACCACCTCTCGCTCCACTCGCCTCCGGAACCGTCTTGTGGACATGTCATCAGATAACGAACCGCGATTTTGTTTTTGTCTTTTCCTCAGTCAATTTCCTCTCGCTCTTGGTGTTCTCTGTCCTCTTTTTCTTTTTTTTCCATGATAGAATGTAGGAAGGAAGCTCCTTTTCTCCACATATCTTTACTTTTGAGCATGTTATTTATCAAGTTTCCTGTTGTGACCCTTTCTCCTATTTCTATTTCAAAATTAATTCTTTCCCGTTGCCATCTTATGCACGAAAACAGAGTATGCTCCGGGTCATCTCTTTCCTCACAATATATGCACATCTCGTCTGCAGATTTTTTTATTCTAAACGTGAAACTTCTGAAAGCACCGTGACCACTCAAGGCCTGCGTAATATAGTAGTCTGTGACCTTAAAGTCGCATTTCAACCAAGGTACTAGGTCCGGAATGAGTTTCTTGGTCCACTGTGCCTTACTGGTGTTGTTCTCCCACGCAGTTTGCCATTCCTCGTATGTCGTAACTCTTTGTGCCCGTTTAGTCTCGTCTGTAATTTCCACAAGTGAATCCAGTCTGCTTCTCTCTTTAATTATCATTTCAATTGGGGGAATGCCAGTTATGACATTCAGTGCGGCCGCTGAAATAGTCCGGTACCCCGCTGCTACTCTTAGCAGCATCCTTCGCTGGGTTGATGTGATCATATTTTTATATTTAGCCACTCCCATTACTCGTTCCCATACCGGTGCCGCATATAAGAGGACCGACTGGACAACTCCATATAATATGCGACGTTTGCATGTTGAGGGTCCCCGTATATTAGGTAGGATTTTTGTCAATGCTGCTGTTTGCCTATCGGCCTTCTCGCAGGTTTTTCTTATATGTTCATTGAATATGAGCTTATCATCAAGCCACACCCCTAGATATTTCACAGATTTCTTAGGTATGATTTGTGTTCCAGCCAGCTCAAAAGTTATTTCCTCTCTTTTCCTTGGACCCTTGAGAATAATTGCTTCTGTTTTATTGGGCGCAATCTCTAATCCGTTGTCATTTACCCTTCTTCCAATTTGAGTGAGGGCTGCGTTGCTTTCTCGAATAAGATCTTGTTCTTTTTTCGCTGTCACGATTACTGCCAGGTCGTCCGCGTAGGCAACTGTTTGGCAGTTTGGAGGGAGCTGTAGGTCCTCAAGTATACCATTATACAGGACATTCCACAGGGTCGGCCCTAGGACCGAACCCTGTGGTACCCCCTGTGTCATCTCTTGGGTGTAGCTCCATAACATTGATTAAGTAGGTACTTATCCCAATGTTCTCAAGTCGATTTATAATAATATGCCATTTGGCAGTATTAAATGCATTTTTTATATCCACTAATATAACGGTTCCCCATGTATCTCGTGTGTTGGTGACTCTTTCAATGACGTATTTGACTGCCATTATTGTGGATTTTTTGGACCTGAACCCATATTGCCTGTTTGAAATCCCAGACTTCTCGTTTAGC
Organism: Chrysomela aeneicollis; assembly: GCA_029955515.1. Lineage (NCBI taxonomy): Eukaryota > Metazoa > Arthropoda > Insecta > Coleoptera > Chrysomelidae > Chrysomela > Chrysomela aeneicollis. The sequence goes on along the minus strand of JARUHQ010000013.1, from coordinate 3,527,368 downwards.
TCTGCTTCCAGTCTGAACTTCACTAAGTATTCATATAGTTTTCCCAATCCGTCTAGAAGACAGATTGGTCTCGCTTTGAGGGCAAAGTCTGTCGCAGTTCCTTTTGGTATGAGTACTATTTTGGCAGATTTCCAAGCCTGAGGGAAAGTTCCTGCTATAATTTGGTCATTCATAGTGCTGATTATTGCCTCGGGTATTATCTGAGCTGCGATCTTTATGGATTCGGAGAGTATCCCATTAGGACCAGGAGATTTCCCGTTTTTCAGTTTCTCAAGAGCTACTTTCAGTTCTTCTGTGTTAAACATGGGTGGGGGATTTATTGGCACATTTCGGTTTCCAATGTGGGCTCTATTTTCGTCGTAAGCTGGGAAGAGCTCCCTGATGAGTGCCGATTTCCTCTCCTGTCCAAGGTCGTATGGGGGCCTTATATGCTTCAGTCCACTCGCTACAATCTTATACCCTTGCCCCCACGGGTCTTCTTCCAGCCTGTCGCACAGGAGTTTCCATTCTTTCTTCTGGGATTTGTTTATTTCTTTCCTTAATTGTCTGCGTGCGTTTTTGTATTCATTTTCAGAAGCTTCAATCATATCGGGGTCTGCATGGCGGCTTCGTAGCCTTGCTAAACGCCTTTTGGTCTGCTGGCATATCTTACGTTGGGAGGCTATCTGGTCGTTTCACCAGATAGATTTCAATCTAAAGTCACCTCTCTCTCTGGTTGACAGACTTATTTCTTGAGCATTTTTAATCGTTCTCGCAAGGTTCTCAGGGTTATTAATTGTGCGGGTTTGTACCAAAGTCATTGCGTTGTGAAAGATTTCAGTGTCTATATATTTTTTAGGTAGCCATCCCGATTTACTTTTTTCCCCGTATTCTCTATTTTGAAGTTAATATATCTATGGAGACTTCCACTTTCCTCAAGAGAAACCTGCCATCCGGTTATGCTGTTGGCTATTCGGGGTGTTGATAAAGTTATGTCAATATATGATGTTTGTGTCCCCCTTGTGAAAGTCGGGGTATCTCCATTATTGTGGGGAGTCATGTCCAGTGAGTCCATCCAGTCAACTAGGTATTTTCCTCTGTTGTCAGTGTATCGGGAGTTCCAAATTGTAGCTTTGGCATTAAAGTCGCCAGCTACGACCACCTCTTGTTTTTGGTCTCTCACCCTCTGCATCACCGAGTCGATGAAGGCTTTATATACTTCTAGAGTTGTGTTCGGGGAGATGTAGCAATTATATAGTGACCATGTTTTAAAGTGTATGCATATGAAGCCTGGTCCGCTTTCGTGGCTTGTTACTCCGCAGTTTTTATTTCTGACAAGAACAGCCGTATCTATTGTTGGATCCGTAATCCAGTTCGGGTTTTTTGTACCAATATCTTATTTGGCTCTTGGGTTATGATTATGTCAACATTTTTTTCTTCTGCTGTTCTAAGAAGTAAATGGTGTGCAGTTCTACGTCTGTCGGTATTTATTTGAATAATATTAATAGACATTTGGAGTTTTATTTTACTTGTTCTGAGAGTGGGCCCACTCATCTATGATACCCCGGAGGATACCTATTGATTCTGCTGATTCTTCCATCACTCCCCAGAGGGGGGCTGCAGGCTCCATTGTTTCTGGGCCGGTTTCTCCATCGGTTGTTGATTTCGCCAAAGGTTCGCCTTCCGTTACACGTTGTGGCTGTGCCCTGTTCTAGACCACGGGGTCAGCCTCCTGGACACCGTTCGTTGACCTTCGTAGCCTTTCTCTTCGTCGCGCCCCTGTCAGGGCATGCTTGAAGGCTGGGCATTTCGCTGTGCCCATCCTGTGGCCCTCCTCCCCACACACTGGGCAGTACTCACCATTCTCGCACCCACGTACGTTGTGCCCGTCCTGTCCGCATTTATAGCAATGCGCCGACCTGTCGGGACCTTCACATTTGTCCTTTTTGTGACTGTAGGACCAGCATCTCATACACCTATCGACCCTGAGTCTCTTCTCGACTCTGCACCTTACCAGGCCCACCTTTATGTGTCTATTAGACAGGACTGTTTCAGCCTGTTGCTTTGGCATAACTAGTGTGACCGCCGCCGTGTCGTTCTGCGTCTGCCTAATCTCGCCGATCTTCCATTCATCGTCCCATGTGCCGGTAACCTGCTTCACCGCAGAGATCACCTTTTCCTTTGTGGTATGTGCAACCATGTCTCTCACAAGGACCGTTTCTGCGGGATCTTGTCCCAATCTATAGAACTTGATTTGATTGCTGCTCCTCAGCGCGAAGCTGATTGTATTCAGAGCTTCACTGTTTCTGTCCATGGTTAGAAGCAGCTTTCCTCCAGTAGTACTTTTGATATTCCTTATGTGCTTAGTTGCGTTGCTACCAATCATCGATAGATAGATAGATAGATATTTATTCATATAAAATTACAAGAATTTTACACTTGTCACACATGTATCAAAACAATTATATATCTAAAATTCCACATTAAAAACTACAAAACAATCACCGTAGTGAAGAATAAAAATAAAAAGAAAGGATTTGAATTTAAATATCCAAATCACATGTACAGGTCGGCATGTGCAGGAGGAACTCCTCAACTGCATAAAAACAATGCATCATTAATATGTTTTGGATTTTTGTATGAAATTTATTGTAAGTTAAATTCTTATAGCAGTGTGGTAAGGCATTGTAGAGCTTCACGCTAATATATCTATATGTATCTTGTGTTTTCTTTATTCTGCAGAAAGGTATGCAAATTTTATTATTGTTCCTAGTTGGATATGTGTGTATGTTACTATGCAGCATAACTCCATCATTGAGGTATTTTTTATGAATGAATAAAAGACACTCCATGATATAACAACAGGGCAATGGCAGAATAAATAATTTTTGGAATAGAGGTTTACAATGGGATCTAGAACTACTAAAACTCATGATACGTATCACTTTCTTTTGTGCAATAAATACTTTTTCTGTGTTTCTACTGTTTCCCCAGATTAATAGCCCGTATGTTAGTAAACTATGAAAGAAAGAGAAATAAACCATCCTTAAATGCTGAATGTCTAGCTGAAATCTCAACTGTCTTATTCCAAATGTAGCTTTCGCTAAGCGCTTGCACAAATCTTGTGTGTGGAAAACAAAATCTAACTTTGAGTCCAAGTAAATACCTAGGAGTTTGACTGGCTCATTGTGATGACTAGTTGTTGTAGAAAAACATATGTTTTTAGTTTTGGTTTCATTTAGAGTCAGATAATTGATTCTGAACCAGTCTTTGGATAGAGCCTCAGTGGCTAAATAAGTTGCATCATCAGCATAGAGGACTGATTTCACTTTTTGCCCTATATTGATTGGCAGATCATTGAAATAAATAATGAAGAATAAGGGTCCAAGCACAGATCCCTGTGGAACCCCATACTGTACATCATAGGCTTCAGAGCTCTGATTACCATACTTAACATATTGAATCCTATTTTTCAAATATGAAGAGATGAGGTCTAATGGAGTACCTCTAATGCCGTATCTCTCGAGTTTTAGCAGTAAATAATCATGACGCACTGTGTCAAAGGCTCTTGTTAAGTCATAAAATCTAGCAGAGCTTGTTGATTGATCTTCAAAACCGTCCATTATGGTATCACAAAGCTCACGAAGTGCCCCAATCGTGGACTTCCCAGTTCTGTAACCAAATTGGTTAGAGCAAAATAGGTCGTTGTTTTCAAAAAAATTTAAGAGTCTCATCTTCAAGACCATTTCAAAAATCTTACCCAACAAGGGTATTATAGAGATGGGTCTATAATTAGCAGGTAGATTTACATCACCTTTTTTATGAATTGGTGATACTCTGGATATTTTAAATAAATCCGGGAATTCACCATCCTTCATGCAAGTGTTTAAAAGGATTGTTATTGGATTATCCAATGTCTCAGCAACTATTTTTAATAATCTAGCATTAAATCCATAACAATCTCTTGACTTGGAGTTCTTCATATTTCCAATGATCCAGCGAACCTCCTCTGCATCAGTTGGACGCAAATAAAAAGACTTGCTATTTGTGGGGATTTTCTTAATAAGATCATCAAAACCAAGATTTTCGGATCTATCATCAGCTATTTTACTATTTTCGATCAAATTCTGTATAACATCCCTAAAAAATTGCGCAAACTCATCAGCAGAGATACCACTTTCAGAAGAGGTTTTACTCCTTCCTAAGCTGATATTAATGATATTCCAAGCTGTTTTTTGAAAGTTATCTGATTCAGAGATTTTATTGTTGTTATATTTTATCTTTTCAGAGTTGATCATGTTTCGATATTCTTTTTTCATGAAAATTCAATAATTCAAGACTCTCCTTTGATCTACTTACATCAAATATGGTTTGGGCTGCATCCAGTTTAGACTTGAGATATTTAAAGTTCTGAGTAGTTTCTATATTCATGATATGATTACTACCTCGCACACTCACCTCTTTCTCTGGAAAACAGCGTAAATGGATATCGGACAGTGTATTTATAATATATTGAGCCTGATCTTGAGCATTGTGTTGAGAACAATTCCAATTTGTATTAAGAACTTCAGTTTTAAACTTTAAACAGTTTTTACTTAACCCTGTCCAGGGTCTCCTTGAACGTCTTCTTACCCCCGTCGATGATAATTCCGTATGTGGGCCTTGGTCACTCTGAGCTAGCTTCGGGGCTATGTTTCCCTGTTGTATAAATTTCCACCTTGGTTGGGGATTTGTGGAATATAGCTTCCACCATCTTCTGCATATCCTCCATCTTTATGCCCTCCACGTGGTGCATAACTAATTTTTGGACTTGCCCTATCTCCTCCCTAACCTCCAGGAGCTTATCCCGTACATCAGGCTCCGTACCATTATGGATCACTTTAATGATCTTTTTTGTCACCAGGGCCTCTCCACGACCCCTGATCCTTGTCTGCTGCTCAATGACGTTTATCCCTTCCTCGAGATTCGCTAACTCGGGGAACCTTTCCTTGAACTGCCTCTGAATGCTGCTGTTCATTTGGGGGGTCTTTCGGTTCCACGAGGACCACTTTAGGCGCGGCATCCTCGGCTGCCAGGGGATTGCCTACTATCACACTTGTATTTTCGAATAGGGATTTACCCCATTTTCTGGCCTGTATATTCTTGTACCTGGTATAGTCTGTCATAGGCTCTATGTGTATGAGGATGTCATCCTCCTCTTGGATCCTACGGATGGCTAGCTCCCTGTCGCTGCCAAATACAACTTGCAGTTCCTTAGTCATCATCTGACTCGTTACACTTCGTAACCGGTCTGCTACTTCGCTAATTTTTCCTATATCGTTGGGAAAGTCCCTTATTACTCTACCTAGGTCCCTCGACGCTTCTTCTGCCTGCTTGGTCAGGTCCCTCATCTTCTTCACCTGCCATCCAGGTTTTCTTTCCGTTTGTGAACCCCCCATATTGGCCTTCTTTGGAACAGCTACTACGTTCTCTTCTTCTTCCCTATCCTGTCTCTTTCTCTTAGCACTTTCAGACTGACCTCTCTCGTCATCCCAGGTGAGATCTACGATCCCCACATTGGCTAGTTTTGGCAGGTATTCCTTCTGGGGGGGCTCGATGTAGATCGTCTCCTAAAATGTGTACTCGCTAGAGGCTCCATGTCGAAATTGATGTCCTTGGACGTGCCAACAGTCTCCGCTAATATGCCCCTGGACATATCAGCATAGGACTTTGGTTCCTCTGACTGTGCTGCCTACCGCTTTTGTACCAGCAACCTCCACGATTATGTCCTTGGGCATATCGCCGAGATGCTCTGGTTTCTCTGTCTGCTCAGCCTCCTTGGCTGTAAATGTTCGTCTTAGACCAGTTACGCTACCAGTCGAATTTCTTCTCGGACTGGTCTTCTTGAGGGCTGTCATCTTCGGTACACTCGGTTTCGTCGGTATACCCGAAGTTCCAGTCGCGCTTTTGTGTCTCTCCTTGGCTGGCTCAGAAGTTTTACTAATTGTTTTGTTTGATTTTTTCATTTCTGTTCCCACGAGTAGCTAGGGAAAACACTCGTCCGCCCCTGCAGAGCCCCGCATGCAGAGGTAAGGCTGAGTACGAACGAGAGGGCGCCAAATCTCCCGCCGGCTCCGTTCAAGACCATATGACGCCTGGCCATTCACCCCTCAGCACGGGTCGCGTGACACCCTGGGTTGCGGATTTTTTTCAGGTTTACTCCTATTGAGCTGTCCTTGGCTTCCCCGCTCGTCATCAACCAATCCGGCATGGGTGACCCTACCAGGAGCATAAGCTCCAGCCGGCGTAGCTATCAGACTCACTGCAGGTACTGAGCCCCCTCACCTCGACAAGGTCCCACAGCTCCTTGAGGGGGAACCTAACCTAACCTAACCTAACCTAACCTAACTTAACCTAACCTAACCTAACCTAACCTAACCTAACCTAACCTAACCTAACCTAACCTAACCTAACCTAACCTAACCTAACCTAACCTAACCTAACCTAACCTAACCTAACCTAACCTAACCTAACCTAACCTAACCTAACCTAACCTAACCTAACCTAACCTAACCTAACCTAACCTAACCTAACCTAACCTAACCTAACCTAACCTAACCTAACCTAACCTAACCTAACCTAACCTAACCTAACCTAACCTAACCTAACCTAACCTAACCTAACCTAACCTAACCTAACCTAACCTAACCTAACCTAACCTAACCTAACCTAACCTAACCTAACCTAACCTAACCTAACCTAACCTAACCTAACCTAACCTAACCTAACCTAACCTAACCTAACCTAACCTAACCTAACCTAACCTAACCTAACCTAACCTAACCTAACCTAACCTAACCTAACCTAACCTAACCTAACCTAACCTAACCTAACCTAACCTAACCTAACCTAACCTAACCTAACCTAACCTAACCTAACCTAACCTAACCTAACCTAACCTAACCTAACCTAACCTAACCTAACCTAACCTAACCTAACCTAACCTAACCTAACCTAACCTAACCTAACCTAACCTAACCTAACCTAACCTAACCTAACCTAACCTAACCTAACCTAACCTAACCTAACCTAACCTAACCTAACCTAACCTAACCTAACCTAACCTAACCTAACCTAACCTAACCTAACCTAACCTAACCTAACATAACCTAACCTAACCTAAATTAACCTAACCTAACCTAACCTAACCTAACCTAACCTAACCTAACCTAACCTAACCTAACCTAACCTAACCTAACCTAACCTAACCTAACCTAACCTAACCTAACCTAACCTAACCTAACCTAACCTAACCTAACCTAACCTAACCTAACCTAACCTAACCTAACCTAACCTAACCTAACCTAACCTAACCTAACCTAACCTAACCTAACCTAACCTAACCTAACCTAACCTAACCTAACCTAACCTAACCTAACCTAACCTAACCTAACCTAACCTAACCTAACCTAACCTAACCTAACCTAACCTAACCTAACCTAACCTAACCTAACCTAACCTAACCTAACCTAACCTAACCTAACCTAACCTAACCTAACCTAACCTAACCTAACCTAACCTAACCTAACCTAACCTAACCTAACCTAACCTAACCTAACCTAACCTAACCTAACCTAACCTAACCTAACCTAACCTAACCTAACCTAACCTAACCTAACCTAACCTAACCTAACCTAACCTAACCTAACCTAACCTAACCTAACCTAACCTAACCTAACCTAACCTAACCTAACCTAACCTAACCTAACCTAACCTAACCTAACCTAACCTAACCTAACCTAACCTAACCTAACCTAACCTAACCTAACCTAACCTAACCTAACCTAACCTAACCTAACCTAACCTAACCTAACCTAACCTAACCTAACCTAACCTAACCTAACCTAACCTAACCTAACCTAACCTAACCTAACCTAACCTAACCTAACCTAACCTAACCTAACCTAACCTAACCTAACCTAACCTAACCTAACCTAACCTAACCTAACCTAACCTAACCTAACCTAACCTAACCTAACCTAACCTAACCTAACCTAACCTAACCTAACCTAACCTAACCTAACCTAACCTAACCTAACCTAACCTAACCTAACCTAACCTAACCTAACCTAACCTAACCTAACCTAACCTAACCTAACCTAACCTAACCTAACCTAACCTAACCTAACCTAACCTAACCTAACCTAACCTAACCTAACCTAACCTAACCTAACATAACCCAACATAACCCAACATAACCCAACATAACCCAACCTAACCTAACCTAACATAAACTAACCTAACCTAACCTAACCTAACCTAACCTAACCTAACCTAACCCAACCTTTTTTTTGTAGGGGGGAAACCGCATGGCACCGGGAGCCTGATGTCATTTCTCCCGGTAGTGTCGGGCGCTACTCCGACTAAAACCCCCCTGCTCCCCTTGACATGACGGAATCGTCGTGAGACATACGTCGTCCATGCTAAGCTTCTGCCTCATCTTTACCGATTCTGGGCTACTCTTTCCTCTTTTTCCTTTTTCCTCATGATATCCCTCAGTGTCGTATGAATGCAAGTCCAATCCTGTTTGCTGTTTGTCATCTTCTGTATGAGGTTTTCTGGAGTCAGTGTATCGCCTATAGTCCGTTCTAACCGGCTTCTGTCTACGTTCCACCTATGGCAGTGAAACACCGTGTGTTCGGGGGTATCATCCTCCCCGCAATGCCGGCATTCTGCCGTTTTGGTCTTACCAATCCTTTGGGTGAATGTCCCGAAGGATCCATGCCCCGAGAGCACCTACGTAAGGAAATAGTCCGTCGTCCGATGTCCACATGCCAACCACGGCTTCAAATCAGGAATGAGTCGCTTGGTCCATTGAGCTGTTTCCGTGCCACTTCGCCAAACCTCCTGCCACTGCTCCATCGTCCGCTGCCGGGCTGCCATTCTCTGTTCTTCCCGATGACCGTCTCCTTCTCTGTAGATAATGTTCCTCTTCTCCGCCAGCAGTTCGATTGGTGGCGTACCAGTGATCACCTGGATAGCGTTTGTCGACACCGTGCGGTACGCGCTAGCTACTCTCAAGAGCATTCTGCGTTGAACTGATGCCAGTCGCCTTCTGTATGTCTCCACCCTTGTCGCATCATGCCACACTGGTGCGCCATACAGAAGGATCGACTGCACCGCTCCACTCATGACCGCTCTTTTGAAGCTACTCGGTCCCCCGATATTAAGCATGAGCCTAGAGAGTGACGCCACACTTTTCTCTGCTTTAGCAGAAGCTGCTTTCATGTGCTCCCCAAAGCTCTGCTGGTCGTCCAAAACGACCCCTAGATATTTCAGATGCCTCACCGTACTTACTTGCTCCCCGCCAATATTAAAGGTGACGTTCCTTCGCCGCGGGCCTCTGAGGATAACGACCTCAGTCTTTTCGGCTGCAAGTTCAAGACGGTGCAGTCCCATCCACCTAACGACTCTCCTAGCTGATTCCTCTACTTCATAAACGAGCTTTCTTTATTCTTTGGCCGTGACCACCAATGCAAGGTCATCCGCATACGCAATTGTTTTTGCGTTTGCCGTTAGTTTCACACCCAAGACACCATCATATAATAGATTCCACAGGTCTGGTCCTAAAATTGACCCCTGAGGGACTCCAGCGGTCGTTTCCATTTCCTCTTTGCTCAGTCTGATACGCCTATCTTCAAAATATTCCCTGATAATCGAGACAAGGTACCTCGGTACCTCTCTCTTTATCAAGGCCTGCAAGATGTGGCTCCATGTCGCCATGTTAAACGCGTTCCGAACATCTAATGTAACCAACGCGCACCACCTGTTTTCTCTTCTTTTTGCCGTTTCCATAACCGCCTCCACTGCATCCACCGTTGACCGTCCTTTGCGAAATCCGAACTGGTTTGGGGACAATCCTACTCCCGTTTCCACTGCGTACCGCAGCCTTTTCCTCAGCATGCTTTCATATAACTTACTGATCGCGTTCAATAAGCATAATGGTCTGTAAGCCGTTGGGTCGTCCATAGCCTTTTCTTTGCATTTCGGTATCAAAACAAGGCGTGCAACTTTCCACGTAGATGGGAATTCTCTTCTGCTCAGCAATCCGTTGAGCATTTTTAGTAGCCATTCCGGGTTCGCTTTGCAGGCAGCCTTAATGGCCTCCGCCGGGATGCCATCCAGCCCGGGTGCTTTTCCATTTTTGAGCTTTCCTGCCGCCATTTCCATCTCCTCTTTTGTGAATGGGATGGATTCTTCCTCTGTCTCCAGCTCAGATCTATGCGGGAGCACATCATTTGTTCTAGGGAACAGCCTTGTAGCGATGCGCTTCGTGAGTTCCTCTGTTAGGTCCACAGGATGAAAGTTGGTCAATCGGCCCATCACAATCTTGTAGCCGCTGCCCCAAATATCCTCCTCAAGTTTCGTGCATAGCTTCTTCCAGTGCTCGCGCTTGGATGCATTTATGAGTCTTTTAAGCGTCCTCCTTCATGCCAGGTATTCCTCCTTAAGCTGAGCCTTTATGTCTTCTGGGACATCCCGTCTCTCCATAGTTCTGCTTAGCTGTCTTCTAGTGTGGGTACATCTATCCCTTTCTTCTTCAATTGTCTGGCTCCACCAGTATGGCTGACTGTTCTGATCATTCCTGCGGCAAGATTTGGCGTTCTGATAGGCTTCCTTGATGATTTCCATACATGTGTCCGGTGTGTTTGGTGGTTCTTCCGCTTGTAAACGCCACTCCAGAGAGGCATGAAAAGCTTTCCAGTCGTGGGTATATACCTGTCTCTCCATCTTCTGTTTGATTTTTCCCGCCATCTCATATGCTATGAGAGCGTGGTCGCTCAGAGGCTCCTCTTTGATGACTTCCCAGTTCTTAATGCAGCGGGCTATTCTTTGAGTGGAAAAGGTGACGTCCACCCACGACTTTCTGTCTCCTCTTCTGAAAGTTGGTTCGTTTCCCACATTGTGGACTTCCATATTTTGTCCTGCAAGCCACTCCAAAAGATACTCTCCCCTACTATCCGTGACTGGAGAGCCCCACATTTGTGCCTTCGCGTTGAGGTCGCCAGCTACGCAAAACTCCTGGCCACTGTCGATGCCGTATTGCATAATCTCATCCACGTGACGCTTGAAGCTAGCAATGCCGATATTTGGCGATATGTATGCTGCTATTAGGCAGCAGTGGCTGAGGTGTATGCACAAAAAACCATCTCTTGCCGATACCTTGCTAACCTCCGCCCCCTTGTTCTGGAATAAACAGGCGACGTCCCCTCTATTATCCTTCATTCATCGTCGGCTTTCGATTACTTTCCTATTTGGTTCGCTCGCAATTAGTATGTCGCTGCCTCGCTGCGTCGCCACCGCTTGGGCCAAGTCGTGAGCTACCCTTGAGCGGTTTAGGTTGGCTTGCAGGATCTTAATGCTTCTATGCATTGCGATCCCTATACCTACCTCTTTGCTCTTCTAGCAGCTTCCGGAAGTGTCTGCACCTTGTTTGGTCAGACCTGTGTCCCTTTTCTTCACATTTCGTGCAGAATGGCTCTTCCTCGCACTTGTTTGCCATGTGTCCGGATTTTCCGCATTGTAAGCATACATCCGATCGGTCCGTTCCTGTGCAGTCATGCGACCGATGGCCATATTCCAGGCATCTAAAACATCTAGTTAGGTTCACTCTTTCCTTCACCTTGCAGTTGATCCACCCGATTTTCAATCTGCCTCTCCGTATGATGCCTGTTGCAGATAACTTTGCAATCTCCACCGTTGCCAGTTGACTGCCGAAACTCCCCATTTTCAGGGATTTCACTGTGATGCCTCGTCCATTCCTTACCGTACTTTAACAGTTATCTCCTTGATATTTCCGTCAACATTTATAGTTCTCTCTGTAAGGTAACTAGAAATGGTTTTAATCAGGTATGTGGATACACCTTTCTCTATCATGCATTTTATTATCTTATCCCAGCTGGCTGAGTTAAAAGCATTTCTTACATCGATGGTTATAAATACACACCAAGTATTCCTTCCAATTTTACTATTCTGCAGAGTTTGTTTCACCGCTGCTATGGTGGATCTTCCCTTACGGAAACCGAATTGCCTCTCCGACAATATGTTGTTCTCCTCCAGTTCTGCGCTTACTCTGTCTCTGATCAGTATTTCATATATTTTCGCAATGGTATTTATCAGGGAGATTGGTCTATGCGATTGAGGTGCTGTGGGGTTTTTGACCGGTTTAGGAATGAGAATAACTTTTGCCTCTTTCCATTCTCTTGGAAAGCTTTGACTTTGCAGCAGTCCATTGAGCATTGTCAAAATTTGGTCCGGTGCCACTTCCCATGCAGCCTTGATACATTCCGGTGGGATTCCATCCCTTCCTGGGGCTTTCCTCGTCTTCAGCTTGTCCATGGCTATGTTCACTTCTTCCACAGTGAAGGGATTGGGAGCCTCCGTCAACACCACTTCTTCCCATGTGTCGTGCCTCTGAGGAAATAAGGTATCGATTATTTTCTGCTTCTTATCGGCTGTTATTTCGTGGCTTGCTGTCATACCCTTCAGATCCTTCATTACCAATTTGTATCCTTGTCCCCACACATCTTCTTTCAGCTTCTTGCAGAGCTCCCTCCAATGCTGCTTCTTTGATTTATTTATAAGATTCTTCAAATTTTTCTTCGCTGTTTTATACTCTTCCAGAATGACTTGCCAACCTGGTTCTCCTTGCTGTCTTCTTCTATTTGCATGGAAACATCTCCTTCTACATGCAGTACATCTTTCCCTTTCGCTCTCTATTTCTGCATTCCACCAATATGGTGCCGTAGCGCTGTGACGAGTATCCCTTGTGGTGGACTTCTTCTGGGACTTTTTTAACGCGTTTCTACAAATTTCAGGCGTCCATATTACATCGTTGTGATACACCCAGGTTCTCAAGGAATCCTTAAATTTTGCTATATCGAGTCTTGGAAGTTGTTTTTCCTTCATCGTTTTTGTTCCCGCAAGTTTCATCTCAAAGGAAATATATTTGTGGTCACTCAGGGTTTCCTCTGGGTTCACCTTCCAGTTCTGAACCATTTTAGCCGTCCCCTGTGTTGACGCTGTAATGTCCACAAATGAGGAACCATTATGCCTCACGCAGGTGGGTACATTCCCCTCATTGTGAATCACAAAGTTTTTTGTGTACAACCAGTCACACAGAATTCTTCCTCTTTCGCTCTCAACGGGGGATCCCCATTCTGCCGCTTTTGCGTTGAAATCTCCCACAAGGAGAATCTCTGTACTAACAGAACTCATTTCCCAAAAAGATATCTTCCACGGTTGCTTGGAAGGCCACCAGGGATATATTTGGGGAGATATATGCACATACTAAGGTCAGACTTTCGAATTGTATTAGAACGAAACCCTGTCTGGGTCTCACCTCCGCCACCCTCATATTTTTATTCAAGATCTTTACGGCAACGTCTCCCCTTTCATCCCTAATCCACCCTGTGTTGGACTTTCGTTTATTGGGTTCTCCTACTATCAGTAGATCAGTCTTATCTTTCAAGGCACGTGCAAGTGCTAGATCATGCGCGGCTCTAGCTCTCATTAGGTTTGTCTGTAAAATCCTCAACATATCGGTGTAAAATTTGTATACTAAAATGGGTGATTAAAATTGTATATAATTAAAACTTGTATAAATAAAAATGTGCTAAGTGGAATATAAAACTTTGATAAGAGAAAAAACACCTTATGCAAATTTAAAACAAAAATATGTGACTAGAAAGTGATTTGATTTGTACTTTAACTTAGCTCGAGGTTTCGTTCCGCGCCTCCGTACTTGCGGGTGTTTCCTGTTGTTCCGATAATATGTTATACATTATTTTGTGCTCTCTCCTCGCCTGAGAGAGAGTCCTCTTGAAGGCTACGCAAGCGCCACTGCCTGCTCTGTGGTCTTCATCACAAAGTGGACAATACGAATCATTTTTGCATTCAGGTAGGGAGTGTCCTTCCTTCCCGCACCTGAAACACAACTTCGATCTATCTGGTCCCACACACTTTGCCGTGCTATGATCGTATTCCCAACATTTTTGGCATTTCTTGATAACCAGCCTTCTACTGATGTCGCAGTTGATCATTCCTATTCTGACTGTTTTAATCTTCAGTAGTTTTTCTGCATTCACTTTGTTGGTTCTGACTGTAATCGCCAGTATATTCCTGGCATTTGGGCGTACGTCACTTACCTCAAAGTTGTGTTTATTCTCTATGCTCAGGTTTTCTTCTATCGCCTTCTTCACCTCCTCTTTTTTTGTATCGGCATCCATACCTCTTATGTGTAGAACTTCCTTGTATTCTTCGCCTATCTTCCTGATCTTCAGTTGTGCCGAATTTACTTTGATAAGACTCTCTAGTTTGTCTAATTTCTGCTTATCTTTTTCTACCGTGATGAGTAACTTCCCTTCTCTAGTGCTTTTGATGTTTCTTACTGCCCTACTTGCTGCATCTGTCTTTATTGTTTTCTTGATTTTTTTCAAGGTCTCCTTAAAATTATCCGGGCCCGTATCCACTACTATAGCGTAGGTCTTTCTTTCTACAACCTTTTTCGTATTCTTATTTTCTGGTTTATTTTCTGTATATATGACTACATTGGTATTCGTTCCGTGGAAGATAACTTCCGTCATCTTCCTCATTTCTTCTATGTTTGACGCTATGTAATGCCACCCAGTCCGACTCATCGGTTTCGGTTCTGAGCATAGTGAGCTTTTCCCACATATCCTCTTCTGTGCCGTTGTGCGTTACTTTAATAACCTTCCTGGTTTTGATAGTGCCTTTTTCCTTTGATCTGGCCTTTGTCCATTGTTCAAGCACATCGAAATCTGTTATTTCCAGCAGTTCCGGAAAGCGGTCCCTATACAATTTTTGAATACTGGACCCCATTTCTGGTTCGTTTCTATCGACAAAAACGACCTTGACCACCTCGTCCTTTGTAAGGAGCGGATTTCCAACTTTTACTTCTGTTCTTTCGTAGATCACCTCGCTCCATTTCTTATTCACTATATCCCGCCATTTTTGTAAGGTATCAATACCTTCGACATTTGTAACCAACGTTTGTATTTCGTTCTTTGCCTCAATTCTCTCTCCCTGTTATTCAGTTCCTCTTCGAATAGCTCCAGGGCAGCTTGTTTGTCCTTGATTCTGTCCCATTCTGATTTGATTCTTTCCTCCTCGATGCTCATTTGCTTTTCTCTCTCTCTTATTGTCTCTTCTAAATTTAATAGAGTTCTTTTTCTGTTTTTCACACTCTCCCAGTGCGTCCCATTTTGTTCTTTGTCCTGTTGCTTTGTTGTTTCAACCTGCGTCATGTTTACTGTTTGTGTTCCGATATCGTAAGTTGGAATTTCTGGGTGATCCCATTTGTTTTTTTCCATCCAGTCCTGACAGGTTTTCATACCAAAAACTTCACAATGTTTTGTTAGTTTTCCCACGGTCTCCTTTATGCTCCTCTGGGTATTTGGGTTCTCCTTTATTTTCGTCTGTAATTTACCCACTAAGTCTGTTAGGCTTTCCATTGCTTTCATCAGAATGAAAGCTGTTGAATTTTCCTTCTTATTGGTGGTGGAAATGTTCTCATTGAAGGAAGTATCGAGTACCTTCCTCTTTTTTGGAATCGACAGAGAGTCACATCTCTTATAATTGCTACTAACATTTAGTCTACTATATAAGCCATGCATATTCTTTCCTTGTACTCCTCCTTTTTCTGAAATGTCTATAATTCCGACATTTTTTAACCTACTCGGTTCTGGGTCTATGCTTCCAGTAACATTTACTTGAGCACCAGCCTGGTTGCCTGCTGGACTCTGACAGTCTTTGGTTGACGATCGGATCGGTGGGGGCCTGTCACAGCACCACCCGGTCCGACCGGTACTAGGGTATCCCTCCTTTGCACCGTAAACCTCGAATCCTGATCCTTGTTCATGTCATGATTGTACCTGGCTGTCACTCCTAAGCCTGCGCCACTTGACCTAGGGAACTTGAATATAGGAGGTTATTTCCATCCGTGCACAACCTGTTGGTCCACGGGTGCTATTTTATTTCACACCTACCCACCGGCACGCCGGTTAGGGCACTCCCCTATCCGCCACCTGGGGACGCGCCTGGTAGGAGTTGCAGGTGTCTCCCCCAGGAACCTAACCTAACCTAACCTAACCTAACCTAACCTAACCTAACCTAACCTAACCTAACCTAACCTAACCTAACCTAACCTAACCTAACCTAACCTAACCTAACCTAACCTAACCTAACCTAACCTAACCTAACCTAACCTAACCTAACCTAACCTAACCTAACCTAACCTAACCTAACCTAACCTAACCTAACCTAACCTAACCTAACCTAACCTAACCTAACCTAACCTAACCTAACCTAACCTAACCTAACCTAACCTAACCTAACCTAACCTAACCTAACCTAACCTAACCTAACCTAACCTAACCTAACCTAACCTAACCTAACCTAACCTAACCTAACCTAACCTAACCTAACCTAACCTAACCTAACCTAACCTAACCTAACCTAACCTAACCTAACCTAACCTAACCTAACCTAACCTAACCTAACCTAACCTAACCTAACCTAACCTAACCTAACCTAACCTAACCTAACCTAACCTAACCTAACCTAACCTAACCTAACCTAACCTAACCTAACCTAACCTAACCTAACCTAACCTAACCTAACCTAACCTAACCTAACCTAACCTAACCTAACCTAACCTAACCTAACCTAACCTAACCTAACCTAACCTAACCTAACCTAACCTAACCTAACCTAACCTAACCTAACCTAACCTAACCTAACCTAACCTAACCTAACCTAACCTAACCTAACCTAACCTAACCTAACCTAACCTAACCTAACCTAACCTAACCTAACCTAACCTAACCTAACCTAACCTAACCTAACCTAACCTAACCTAACCTAACCTAACCTAACCTAACCTAACCTTACCTAACCTAACCTAACCTAACCTAACCTAACCTAACCTAACTTTTTTTTTTTTCTTGGTGGAGGTGAAACTCATGTTTTCCGTTCGCTTTTGTTCTATCACGACACGGGTATGTTGGACTCAAGCTATGATGCTTGCCTACCAACAAAACACCTCCTCTTCATTCTACAGCACTAGGGCAGCATCGTGAGACATTCATCACTAGTGCAGAGAGGTCTTACTACATATTTCGAATGTTTTGTGCAGCTCTTTACATATTTCGAATGTTTTGTGCAGCTCTTTCCTCGACTTCTTTCATGCTCATTATCTTCTTAATGAATTTCAATGGTAATTTCGTCATCAATCTCCGTCATGAGCTGTATCCGATTTCTTTCCCATCGGGGGCAATGGAATAAGGTGTGTTCCGGGGAGTCATCTCTTCTACAGTACCGACAGTCTGAGTTGTCTGTTTTCCCAATTTTTGCTGTATAGGTCCCAAACGATCCATGACCAGTGAACACCTGCGTAAGAAAATAATCCAGCTTTCTGTGTTGGCACTTCTCCCATAATTTAACATCTGGTATCAATCTCTTAGTCCATTGTCCAGTTCGTTCATTTGCTTGCCATGCCATCTGCCATCTGTCCATTGTCAGTTCTCTTGCTCTTTTCCTGACCAATTCAAGTTCACCGTTTCCTTCTCTATGGAGTTCGTACCTTTCTTCAACCAGCAGATCAATTGGCGGAGTTCCAGTAATGACCTGTATTGCTTTGGTGGAGACAGTGCGATATGCGCTCGCCACTCGTAATAGCATTCTTCTCTGAACAGACTCCATTTTGTTCCTGTACGACGTCACCCTCATGGCGTCATGCCATACTGGTGCCCCATACAGAAGTATCGAGTGAGCAACGTTGCTGAGTACCTGTCGCTTGCCGCTACTAGGGCCACCTATATTTGGCATAATTCTTGCCAGAGCCGCAACACTTTCCTCTGCTTTCTTCACAGTCCTTTTAATATGCTCTCCATAGCTTCTTTGGTCATCCAATGTAATGCCTAGGTAACGAACTGATCTAGCTGGTCTTATGATCTCTCCTTCAATATTAAAGGAGATGTCTCTCTTACGAGGACCTCTCAATATCACCACTTCTGTTTTCTCAGCTGATAGTTCTAAGTGATGGTCTAACAGCCACCTACCGATTCTTCTTGTTGCTTCCTCTGTCTTCCTTATGAGACCTGTCTCAGTTTGAGCTGTTACTACAAGAGCCAAATCGTCTGCGTAAGCTATTGTTGTTGAGCCTTCTGGAAGATTTATCTCGAGGACCCCGTTATATGAGATATTCCATAAGTCTGGTCCCAGAATTGAGCCTTGCGGAACTCCCATAGTGACATCCAAGAGTTCATCGTTCACCTTTATTTTTCTGTTTTCCAAGTATCTGTTAATTATGCTTATCAGATATCTTGGAATCTGCCTTCTTATCAACTCAGCAATAATAAGGCTCCACGTCGCCATATTAAAGGCATTCCTTATATCCAGCGTTGTGAGTGCACACCACGTTTCTCTAGGGTTCCCTGCTATCGCCATCACGGCCTCTACAGCTTTTATCGTGGAGTGTCCTTTTCGGAATCCATGTTGATTTTGTGATAAACCCCCGCTATCCTCTATGGCTTGTCTCAGTCTCTGTCTTATAAGGCTCTCATACAGCTTGCTATCAGCTCTCAAAAGACATAGTGGTCTATAAGCTGTGGGGTCATCCATCTCCTTACCTTTGCCTTTCAGAATTAAAACCAGCCGCGCCACTTTCCACTGCATCGGAAACACTTCCATCCGTAGAAGACCGTTAATTACGCGTAGGGTCCATTCCGGAGTGGTTTTGACCGCCACCTTGATTGCCTCAGCTGGGATCCCATCTAGGCCAGGAGCCTTCCCGTTTTTCAGCTGCTCTGCCGCCATCAACATCTCCTCCATAGAGAAGGGGGGGGGCTGATCTTCTCCTTCCGGTATGTCTTGGGTCACGTCCTCTGCTGTGGGAAACAGTCTTCCGGCGATATTTTTCGCGCACTCTCTTGTCAGATTAACCGGGCTGAGATTCCCAAAACGGCCCATGGCAATCTTGTATCCACTTCCCCACACGTTTTCCTCTATGTCGTTGCAGAGCTTTCTCCAGTGTTCTTTCTTGGATGTTGATATCAATTTCTTCAAAGTTTTCCGTTTTTCTTTATACTCCCTTCTCAGCTGTATTCCTGTTTCTGGAGATACTCCTTGTCGTCGTAATGCCCTGCTCATACGTCTTCTCACCTCAATGCATTCA
Organism: Chrysomela aeneicollis; assembly: GCA_029955515.1. Taxonomy (NCBI): domain Eukaryota; kingdom Metazoa; phylum Arthropoda; class Insecta; order Coleoptera; family Chrysomelidae; genus Chrysomela; species Chrysomela aeneicollis. The sequence goes on along the minus strand of JARUHQ010000013.1, from coordinate 3,508,155 downwards.
TTTCGTCCTCGCTCAACGTCTATATTCCACCAGTATGGCTTTCTGTTTATGCCTTGAGTCGTTCTCGTGGTGCTACCCTGAAAGGCCTCCCTAATGCCATGTATAAATTCCTCTAATGAATCAGTTGTCCTGAGTTGTGATCTCCAGTCAAGAATTTGACTAAAGGTTTTCCAGTTATAGGCCACTACCTGTTGTTCCTTCTTTCTTTGCGATTTTCCTTCAATTTCGTAATAGATCAAGGCGTGATCACTTAAGGCCTCGTCGTCAAGAACTGACCAGTTCGTCACTTGCCTAGCTATAGCTTGCGTGGAGCAAGTCACATCCACCCATGATCTGCTATTGCCTCTCATGAAGGTTAACTTATCTCCTTCATTATGTATCACCAGGTCTAGCTCTGCTGCCCATTCTAACAGATATTTCCCTCTCCTATCGGTGGTTGGAGATCCCCACTGCTGTGCTTTTGCATTCAGATCACCTACGATGAGGAACTCCTCTCCCAAATTCCTCCCATATCGCATGGCAACTTAACCTAACCTAACCTAACCTTTTTTTTTTTTTCTCGTGGGGGGGAAACCGCATGGCACCAGAGCCAAGATGTCAAGCAGCTCTGGTAGTGTCGGGCGCTACTCCGACTAAAACCCCCCCTCGCTCTCTCTTGCGTCTGGAATCGTCTTGCCGACATAGCATCAGACACAAGTGGCGATTATATAAAGTACACCGGTACACAAAGCATATCACATAACATCACAATCACCTACATTCACCATCCAAGTAAAAGAAAAATAAAAAATAAATTAAGCAAAAAAATATCACAGTTGGTTTATCACAGCCAATCATCACTTACACTAGGCGCCTATCCTGTGCCTGTAGTGACCTTTCCTCCCTTTCTTTGCACTCCATAATCCTGCTAAGAAAAGTGAATCCAATGTGCCACTTCTCCTGGCTAGCTGTCCTGATGTCTATAAGGTTGTCTGCTGCAGGTATCACTCCCAGACCAATTTCAGCTATCTGCCGCTCTCTCACCCATCTCCCACACTCGAAAAGTGTATGATTTGGATCGTCCTTTTCTCCACAGTACACACATTCATCGTCCTCAGTCTTACCAATTCTGCGGGTATACGCCCTGAATGACCCGTGCCCACTTAAAGCCTGCGTGACATAATAGTTTGTTACCCTGTATCCACATTGTGCCCATTGCTCTAAATCCGGAATCAGTCTCCTTGTCCATCCAGCTGTGGTGTCATCTCGTTCCCATGACTCCTGCCACTTCTGCAAGGTCCTACAACGTTCCAACTTCTTGTCTTCCTGCGTAGGACTCGGGTTCTGGGAAATTCTCGTTCTTTCCTCTATCAGGAGATCAATCGGAGGAGTCGCAGTGATAGCACATAACGCCGCTCCTGAAACGGTCCGGTAAGCCATCGCCACTCGGAGTAACATCCTCCTTTGGGTTGCAAGAATCATGTTGCGATATCTTGCAACCCTCATCACATGCCCCTATACCGGAGACGCGTACAGAAGCACCGACTGCACCACCCCATACAGCACCCTTCTCTTATAGAAACTGGGACCCCTCGTGTTAGGCAAGATCCTTGTAAGTGCCTTCACCTGCCTATTCGCCTTATCGCAGGTCTGCCTAATATGTTCATTAAATATCTGCTTGTCATCCAACCAGACTCCAAGATATTTAACATATTTCTTGGGTGTAATTCCCGTCCCTGCAACGTGGAAGTAAATTCCATCTCGCCTCCTGGGGCCTTTGACAATGATGGCCTCTGTTTTCTGAGGAGCGATTTCCAGCCCATTCTCTTCGGTCCATCGGACTATGGCAGCTATGGCCTGATCCCCCTTGAGTATTCCTCTTTCCTTTTCGCCGTGACTATCAAGGCCAGGTCATCAGCATAGGCCACCGTCGCGCAATTTTCTGGTAGCTTCAACTCCAATACTCCATTATAGAGAATGTTCCACAGGGTGGGGCCCAGTACTGACCCCTGTGGGACTCCTTGTGTCAGTGACATCCTCATTTCACCAGAAACCAAACCTCGCCCAGTCAGGTAGCTCTCCAACACCTTTCGCAGATGGTAATCAATCCCTATCCGTCTCAACTCCTGAGCGATTAGATGCCATTTGGTCGTGTTGAAGGCATTTTTCATGTCAATCGATATAACTGCCGCCCAAGTCTTACAACCCCTGTTAGCCTCCTGTAGCAGATGCCCTATAGCTCCAACAGTCGATCTCTTGGCTCTAAAACCAAACTGATTTCCAGAGATGGCCTCTCTCCTTTCCAAATCTTCTTCCAGTCTGGTTTTCAAGAGGTATTCGTACACCTTCCCCAAAGCGTCCAGCAGGCAAATGGGCCTATACTTCTCCTCTATCCTCGGATCTCCCTTCAAACAAACAAACATCACATAGAGTGAAGGCTAGTAAATTCGCAGGTTTCCAACACTAGGTATTTCTTTTGCTTCTGACATTCTAAAGGTTGTTGGAAGTGATGTAACAAGCTGCAGGAATCTTATGATTTCTGGCTACCTGTCTGATCCTAGGCCTGGAATTGAAGAAAATAGAGTATGAAAACATCCTTTCACATGTAAGCAGGTGACATACCATTGATGTGTTCTCTAGTGTGGTGAAATCTAGGCTATTGAAGGTTATTCCAGGATTTTTCAATCTGAATGTGATCTTGAGTGATTTACTGGGTTTTGTTGTTTACTTTTCAGAATATAATCGTATAGGTTATATTTTATTTTCTAGACGTCGATGTCATTGCTTGGTCTGTCATTGATCTTCTGTCATGGATTTTCTGTCATCGATCTTCGGTCTCAAGTTGGTTAGCCGTAAGTGTTCGTGCCCGTAGCAGAAAAGAAAGAAGAGGAATGATAGTCTTCTCTGATTATCTTCGTTGGATTTCGTTCTGTCAAACGGGATAGCATTTATGGTTCTGACCAATGAGAGGCTAGGATTTCAAAACTGGCGCTGATTCCATACAGGATGTGAGTTTTTTTGGCAATTTTTGGGAATAGGAGATGGTATCCGTCCTCTAGCTGCGAACTCGAGGCTTTTTCCTGGTGGCCATGATGAGGTGCGTTTGACTCGTTTTAGATATTCTTTTTTCGGTGTGTTTAACCGAAAATTAACCCTTTTGGGGAATTTACGTGAGTGCCGTGGGGGCCGAGTTCAAGTCGCACCTATCGATTGTGATTTTGGAGCCTTTTTATGGGGATTTGTGCCGAACACCGGGAGACTGCCATGCGGTAGGAACGCCGCCATTTTGTCCTGATGTCCTGTTTGCCGTTTTGACTATCTTCTAGTTTTTACCTCCCTTCTCAGAAGGTAAGTTATGACTTATAAGCCAGCAATGATATCTTCAGGGGGAAAATATACCTATTTTTTTTGGGTTTTTTCGTTGGCACATGTCCTCTCATGAGGCTATTTTTGTTAGGGTGTTAGGGTACAGCTTAGCCCTCATCAGACTCCTGGCATCGAACGAACGACTCTTGTGGCACATCTTGGCTCTGGTCAAGATTCCCACGAGGGCCAACATCGAGTCACTTTTAAATCTTGGCCAGAGTCGACAGACAACCACCGGATGGGGACCAGTAGAGCCGGTAGAGACTGGCGCCTTGCTGAGCTACACCATCGACCCCTGGCTGACCTGGGAGTGTGAGCTTCTTCTAGTCTTCTCTTCGTCATCTTCCTGTGCTGTTTCCTGCCTGCTTCCTGTTTTCTTCCTGTCGTTGCTGTTTCCAACTACACCAAGTGGACCTTGGATAGAGGCTACGTTTATGGACCATTGGACCTTATCACCAGGTTTTTTACACCTTCTGTGTTGTATTATTTCCTTGAGATTAATTAATATTAGTATTTATCATACCATCATTATTTGGACAACTAATTTTTCATATCACATATCATACTACCATGATTATATTCTTGCGCTGACTTGATGGCCTCAGACAGCCCACATACATCGTTTATACTGTTCTGAAGCAGATGAAGGGTATTCCTAACGCCGATTATGTAACCTAACCTAACCTAACCTAACCTAACCTAACCTAACCTAACCTAACCTAACCTAACCTAACCTAACCTAACCTAACCTAACCTAACCTAACCTAACCTAACCTAACCTAACCTAACCTAACCTAACCTAACCTAACCTAACCTAACCTAACCTAACCTAACCTAACCTAACCTAACCTAACCTAACCTAACCTAACCTAACCTAACCTAACCTAACCTAACCTAACCTAACCTAACCTAACCTAACCTAACCTAACCTAACCTAACCTAACCTAACCTAACCTAACCTAACCTAACCTAACCTAACCTAACCTAACCTAACCTAACCTAACCTAACCTAACCTAACCTAACCTAACCTAACCTAACCTAACCTAACCTAACCTAACCTAACCTAACCTAACCTAACCTAACCTAACCTAACCTAACCTAACCTAACCTAACCTAACCTAACCTAACCTAACCTAACCTAACCTTACCTAACCTAACCTAACCTAACCTAACCTAACCTAACCTAACCTAACCTAACCTAACCTAACCTAACCTAACCTAACCTAACCTAACCTAACCTAACCTAACCTAACCTAACCTAACCTAACCTAACCTAACCTAACCTAACCTAACCTAACCTAACCTAACCTAACCTAACCTAACCTAACCTAACCTAACCTAACCTAACCTAACCTAACCTAACCTAACCTAACCTAACCTAACCTAACCTAACCTAACCTAACCTAACCTAACCTAACCTAACCTAACCTAACCTAACCTAACCTAACCTAACCTAACCTAACCTAACCTAACCTAACCTAACCTAACCTAACCTAACCTAACCTAACCTAACCTAACCTAACCTAACCTAACCTAACCTAACCTAACCTAACCTAACCTAACCTAACCTAACCTAACCTAACCTAACCTAACCTAACCTAACCTAACCTAACCTAACCTAACCTAACCTAACCTAACCTAACCTAACCTAACCTAACCTAACCTAACCTAACCTAACCTAACCTAACCTAACCTAACCTAACCTAACCTAACCTAACCTAACCTAACCTAACCTAACTTTTTTTTTTTTCTTGGTGGAGGTGAAACTCATGTTTTCCGTTCGCTTTTGTTCTATCACGACACGGGTATGTTGGACTCAAGCTATGATGCTTGCCTACCAACCAAACACCTCCTCTTCATCCTACAGCACTAGGGCAGCATCGTGAGACATTCATCACTAGTGCAGAGAGGTCTTACTACATATTTTGAATGTTTTGTGCAGCTCTTTACATATTTCGAATGTTTTGTGCAGCTCTTTCCTCGACTTCTTTCATGCTCATTATCTTCTTAATGAATTTCAATGGTAATTTCGTCATCAATCTCCGTCATGAGCTGTATCCGATTTCTTTCCCATCGGGGGCAATGGAATAAGGTGTGTTCCGGGGAGTCATCTCTTCTACAGTACCGACAGTCTGAGTTGTCTGTTTTCCCAATTTTTGCTGTATAGGTCCCAAACGATCCATGACCAGTGAACACCTGCGTAAGAAAATAATCCAGCTTTCTGTGTTGGCACTTCTCCCATAATTTAACATCTGGTATCAATCTCTTAGTCCATTGTCCAGTTCGTTCATTTGCTTGCCATGCCATCTGCCATCTGTCCATTGTCAGTTCTCTTGCTCTTTTCCTGACCAATTCAAGTTCACCGTTTCCTTCTCTATGGAGTTCGTACCTTTCTTCAACCAGCAGATCAATTGGCGGAGTTCCAGTAATGACCTGTATTGCTTTGGTGGAGACAGTGCGATATGCGCTCGCCACTCGTAATAGCATTCTTCTCTGAACAGACTCCATTTTGTTCCTGTACGACGTCACCCTCATGGCGTCATGCCGGTGCCCCATACAGAAGTATCGAGTGAGCAACGTTGCTGAGTACCTGTCGCTTGCCGCTACTAGGGCCACCTATATTTGGCATAATTCTTGCCAGAGCCGCAACACTTTCCTCTGCTTTCTTCACAGTCCTTTTAATATGCTCTCCATAGCTTCTTTGGTCATCCAATGTAATGCCTAGGTAACGAACTGATCTAGCTGGTCTTATGATCTCTCCTTCAATATTAAAGGAGATGTTTCTCTTACGAGGACCTCTCAATATCACCACTTCTGTTTTCTCAGCTGATAGTTCTAAGTGATGGTCTAACAGCCACCTACCGATTCTTCTTGTTGCTTCCTCTGTCTTCCTTATGAGACCTGTCTCAGTTTGAGCTGTTACTACAAGAGCCAAATCGTCTGCGTAAGCTATTGTTGTTGAGCCTTCTGGAAGATTTATCTCGAGGACCCCGTTATATAAGATATTCCATAAGTCTGGTCCCAGAATTGAGCCTTGCGGAACTCCCATAGTGACATCCAAGAGTTCATCGTTCACCTTTATTTTTCTGTTTTCCAAGTATCTGTTAATTATGCTTATCAGATATCTTGGAATCTGCCTTCTTATCAACTCAGCAATAATAAGGCTCCACGTCGCCATATTAAAGGCATTCCTTATATCCAGCGTTGTGAGTGCACACCACGTTTCTCTAGGGTTCCCTGCTATCGCCATCACGGCCTCTACAGCTTTTATCGTGGAGTGTCCTTTTCGGAATCCATGTTGATTTTGTGATAAACCCCCGCTATCCTCTATGGCTTGTCTCAGTCTCTGTCTTATAAGGCTCTCATACAGCTTGCTATCAGCTCTCAAAAGACATAGTGGTCTATAAGCTGTGGGGTCATCCATCTCCTTACCTTTGCCTTTCAGAATTAAAACCAGCCGCGCCACTTTCCACTGCATCGGAAACACTTCCATCCGTAGAAGACCGTTAATTACGCGTAGGGTCCATTCCGGAGTGGTTTTGACCGCCACCTTGATTGCCTCAGCTGGGATCCCATCTAGGCCAGGAGCCTTCCCGTTTTTCAGCTGCTCTGCCGCCATCAACATCTCCTCCATAGAGAAGGGGGGGGGCTGATCTTCTCCTTCCGGTATGTCTTGGGTCACGTCCTCTGCTGTGGGAAACAGTCTTCCGGCGATATTTTTCGCGCACTCTCTTGTCAGATTAACCGGGCTGAGATTCCCAAAACGGCCCATGGCAATCTTGTATCCACTTCCCCACACGTTTTCCTTTATGTCGTTGCAGAGCTTTCTCCAGTGTTCTTTCTTGGATGTTGATATCAATTTCTTCAAAGTTTTCCGTTTTTCTTTATACTCCCTTCTCAGCTGTATTCCTGTTTCTGGAGATACTCCTTGTCGTCGTAATGCCCTGCTCATACGTCTTCTCACCTCAATGCATTCATTTCGTCCTCGCTCAACGTCTATATTCCACCAGTATGGCTTTCTGTTTATGCCTTGAGTCGTTCTCGTGGTGCTACCCTGAAAGGCCTCCCTAATGCCATGTATAAATTCCTCTAATGAATCAGTTGTCCTGAGTTGTGATCTCCAGTCAAGAATTTGACTAAAGGTTTCCCAGTTATAGGCCACTACCTGTTGTTCCTTCTTTCTTTGCGATTTTCCTTCAATTTCGTAATAGATCAAGGCGTGATCACTTAAGGCCTCGTCGTCAAGAACTGACCAGTTCGTCACTTGCCTAGCTATAGCTTGCGTGGAGCAAGTCACATCCACCCATGATCTGCTATTGCCTCTCATGAAGGTTGGCTTATCTCCTTCATTATGTATCACCAGGTCTAGCTCTGCTGCCCATTCTAACAGATATTTCCCTCTCCTATCGGTGGTTGGAGATCCCCACTGCTGTGCTTTTGCATTCAGATCACCTACGATGAGGAACTCCTCTCCCAAATTCCTCCCATATCGCATGGCAACTTAACCTAACCTAACCTAACCTTTTTTTTTTTTTCTCGTGGGGGGGAAACCGCATGGCACCAGAGCCAAGATGTCAAGCAGCTCTGGTAGTGTCGGGCGCTACTCCGACTAAAACCCCCCCTCGCTCTCTCTTGCGTCTGGAATCGTCTTGCCGACATAGCATCAGACACAAGTGGCGATTATATAAAGTACACCGGTACACAAAGCATATCACATAACATCACAATCACCTACATTCACCATCCAAGTAAAAGAAAAATAAAAAATAAATTAAGCAAAAAAATATCACAGTTGGTTTATCACAGCCAATCATCACTTACACTAGGCGCCTATCCTGTGCCTGTAATGACCTTTCCTCCCTTTCTTTGCACTCCATAATCCTGCTAAGAAAAGTGAATCCAATGTGCCACTTCTCCTGGCTAGCTGTCATGATGTCTATAAGGTTGTCTGCTGCAGGTATCACTCCCAGACCAATTTCAGCTATCTGCCGCTCTCTCACCCATCTCCCACACTCGAAAAGTGTATGATTTGGATCGTCCTTTTCTCCACAGTACACACATTCATCGTCCTCAGTCTTACCAATTCTGCGGGTATACGCCCTGAATGACCCGTGCCCACTTAAAGCCTGCGTGACATAATAGTTTGTTACCCTGTATCCACATTGTGCCCATTGCTCTAAATCCGGAATCAGTCTCCTTGTCCATCCAGCTGTGGTGTCATCTCGTTCCCATGACTCCTGCCACTTCTGCAAGGTCCTACAACGTTCCAACTTCTTGTCTTCCTGCGTAGGACTCGGGTTCTGGGAAATTCTCGTTCTTTCCTCTATCAGGAGATCAATCGGAGGAGTCGCAGTGATAGCACATAACGCCGCTCCTGAAACGGTCCGGTAAGCCATCGCCACTCGGAGTAACATCCTCCTTTGGGTTGCAAGAATCATGTTGCGATATCTTGCAACCCTCATCACATGCCCCTATACCGGAGACGCGTACAGAAGCACCGACTGCACCACCCCATACAGCACCCTTCTCTTATAGAAACTGGGACCCCTCGTGTTAGGCAAGATCCTTGTAAGTGCCTTCACCTGCCTATTCGCCTTATCGCAGGTCTGCCTAATATGTTCATTAAATATCTGCTTGTCATCCAACCAGACTCCAAGATATTTAACATATTTCTTGGGTGTAATTCCCGTCCCTGCAACGTGGAAGTAAATTCCATCTCGCCTCCTGGGGCCTTTGACAATGATGGCCTCTGTTTTCTGAGGAGCGATTTCCAGCCCATTCTCTTCGGTCCATCGGACTATGGCAGCTATGGCCTGATCCCCCTTGAGTATTCCTCTTTCCTTTTCGCCGTGACTATCAAGGCCAGGTCATCAGCATAGGCCACCGTCGCGCAATTTTCTGGTAGCTTCAACTCCAATACTCCATTATAGAGAATGTTCCACAGGGTGGGGCCCAGTACTGACCCCTGTGGGACTCCTTGTGTCAGTGACATCCTCATTTCACCAGAAACCAAACCTCGCCCAGTCAGGTAGCTCTCCAACACCTTTCGCAGATGGTAATCAATCCCTATCCGTCTCAACTCCTGAGCGATTAGATGCCATTTGGTCGTGTTGAAGGCATTTTTCATGTCAATCAATATGACTGCCGCCCAAGTCTTACAACCCCTGTTAGCCTCCTGTAGCAGATGCCCTATAGCTCCAACAGTCGATCTCTTGGCTCTAAAACCAAACTGATTTCCAGAGATGGCCTCTCTCCTTTCCAAATCTTCTTCCAGTCTGGTTTTCAAGAGGTATTCGTACACCTTCCCCAAAGCGTCCAGCAGGCAAATGGGCCTATACTTCTCCTCTATCCTCGGATCTCCCTTCAAACAAACAAACATCACATAGAGTGAAGGCTAGTAAATTCGCAGGTTTCCAACACTAGGTATTGCTTTTGCTTCTGACATTCTAAAGGTTGTTGGAAGTGATGTAACAAGCTGCAGGAATCTTATGATTTCTGGCTACCTGTCTGATCCTAGGCCTGGAATTGAAGAAAATAGAGTATGAAAACATCCTTTCACATGTAAGCAGGTGACATACCATTGATGTGTTCTCTAGTGTGGTGAAATCTAGGCTATTGAAGGTTATTCCAGGATTTTTCAATCTGAATGTGATCTTGAGTGATTTACTGGGTTTTGTTGTTTACTTTTCAGAATATAATCGTATAGGTTATATTTTATTTTCTAGACGTCGATGTCATTGCTTGGTCTGTCATTGATCTTCTGTCATGGATTTTCTGTCATCGATCTTCGGTCTCAAGTTGGTTAGCCGTAAGTGTTCGTGCCCGTAGCAGAAAAGAAAGAAGAGGAATGATAGTCTTCTCTGATTATCTTCGTTGGATTTCGTTCTGTCAAACGGGATAGCATTTATGGTTCTGACCAATGAGAGGCTAGGATTTCAAAACTGGCGCTGATTCCATACAGGATGTGAGTTTTTTTGGCAATTTTTGGGAATAGGAGATGGTATCCGTCCTCCAGCTGCGAACTCGAGGCTTTTTCCTGGTGGCCATGATGAGGTGCGTTTGACTCGTTTTAGATATTCTTTTTTCGGTGTGTTTAACCGAAAATTAACCCTTTTGGGGAATTTACGTGAGTGCCGTGGGGGCCGAGTTCAAGTCGCACCTATCGATTGTGATTTTGGAGCCTTTTTATGGGGATTTGTGCCGAACACCGGGAGACTGCCATGCGGTAGGAACGCCGCCATTTTGTCCTGATGTCCTGTTTGCCGTTTTGACTATCTTCTAGTTTTTACCTCCCTTCTCAGAAGGTAAGTTATGACTTATAAGCCAGCAATGATATCTTCAGGGGGAAAATATACCTATTTTTTTTGGGTTTTTTCGTTGGCACATGTCCTCTCATGAGGCTATTTTTGTTAGGGTGTTAGGGTACAGCTTAGCCCTCATCAGACTCCTGGCATCGAACGAACGACTCTTGTGGCACATCTTGGCTCTGGTCAAGATTCCCACGAGGGCCAACATCGAGTCACTTTTAAATCTTGGCCAGAGTCGACAGACAACCACCGGATGAGGACCAGTAGAGCCGGTAGAGACTGGCGCCTTGCTGAGCTACACCATCGACCCCTGGCTGACCTGGGAGTGTGAGCTTCTTCTAGTCTTCTCTTCGTCATCTTCCTGTGCTGTTTCCTGCTTGCTTCCTGTTTTCTTCCTGTCGTTGCTGTTTCCAACTACACCAAGTGGACCTTGGATAGAGGCTACGTTTATGGACCATTGGACCTTATCACCAGGTTTTTTACACCTTCTGTGTTGTATTATTTCCTTGAGATTAATTAATATTAGTATTTATCATACCATCATTTTTTGGACAACTAATTTTTCATATCACATATCATACTACCATGATTATATTCTTGCGCTGACTTGATGGCCTCAGACAGCCCACATACATCGTTTATATTGTTCTGAAGCAGATGAAGGGTATTCCTAACGCCGATTATGTAACCTAACCTAACCTAACCTAACCTAACCTAACCTAACCTAACCTAACCTAACCTAACCTAACCTAACCTAACCTAACCTAACCTAACCTAACCTAACCTAACCTAACCTAACCTAACCTAACCTAACCTAACCTAACCTAACCTAACCTAACCTAACCTAACCTAACCTAACCTAACCTAACCTAACCTAACCTAACCTAACCTAACCTAACCTAACCTAACCTAACCTAACCTAACCTAACCTAACCTAACCTAACCTAACCTAACCTAACCTAACCTAACCTAACCTAACCTAACCTAACCTAACCTAACCTAACCTAACCTAACCTAACCTAACCTAACCTAACCTAACCTAACCTAACCTAACCTAACCTAACCTAACCTAACCTAACCTAACCTAACCTAACCCAACCTAACCTAACCCAACCTAACCTAACCTAACCTAACCTAACCTAACCTAACCTAACCTAACCTAACCTAACCTAACCTAACCTAACCTAACCTAACCTAACCTAACCTAACCTAACCTAACCTAACCTAACCTAACCTAACCTAACCTAACCTAACCTAACCTAACCTAACCTAACCTAACCTAACCTAACCTAACCTAACCTAACCTAACCTAACCTAACCTAACCTAACCTAACCTAACCTAACCTAACCTAACCTAACCTAACCTAACCTAACCTAACCTAACCTAACCTAACCTAACCTAACCTAACCTAACCTAACCTAACCTAACCTAACCTAACCTAACCTAACCTAACCTAACCTAACCTAACCTAACCTAACCTAACCTAACCTAACCTAACCTAACCTAACCTAACCTAACCTAACCTAACCTAACCTAACCTAACCTAACCTAACCTAACCTAACCTAACCTAACCTAACCTAACCTAACCTAACCTAACCTAACCTAACCTAACCTAACCTAACCTAACCTAACCTAACCTAACCTAACCTAACCTAACCTAACCTAACCTAACCTAACCTAACCTAACCTAACCTAACCTAACCTAACCTAACCTAACCTAACCTAACCTAACCTAACCTAACCTAACCTAACCTAACCTAACCTAACCTAACCTAACCTAACCTAACCTAACCTAACCTAACCTAACCTAACCTAACCTAACCTAACCTAACCTAACCTAACCTAACCTAACCTAACCTAACCTAATCTAACCTAACCTAACCTAACCTAACCTAACCTAACCTAACCTAACCTAACCTAACCTGACCTAACCTAACCTAACCTAACCTAACCTAACCTAACCTAACCTAACCTAACCTAACCTAACCTAACTTTTTTTTTTTTCTTGGTGGAGGTGAAACTCATGTTTTCCGTTCGCTTTTGTTCTATCACGACACGGGTATGTTGGACTCAAGCTATGATGCTTGCCTACCAACCAAACACCTCCTCTTCATCCTACAGCACTAGGGCAGCATCGTGAGACATTCATCACTAGTGCAGAGAGGTCTTACTACATATTTCGAATGTTTTGTGCAGCTCTTTACATATTTCGAATGTTTTGTGCAGCTCTTTCCTCGACTTCTTTCATGCTCATTATCTTCTTAATGAATTTCAATGGTAATTTCGTCATCAATCTCCGTCATGAGCTGTATCCGATTTCTTTCCCATCGGGGGCAATGGAATAAGGTGTGTTCCGGGGAGTCATCTCTTCTACAGTACCGACAGTCTGAGTTGTCTGTTTTCCCAATTTTTGCTGTATAGGTCCCAAACGATCCATGACCAGTGAACACCTGCGTAAGAAAATAATCCAGCTTTCTGTGTTGGCACTTCTCCCATAATTTAACATCTGGTATCAATCTCTTAGTCCATTGTCCAGTTCGTTCATTTGCTTGCCATGCCATCTGCCATCTGTCCATTGTCAGTTCTCTTGCTCTTTTCCTGACCAATTCAAGTTCACCGTTTCCTTCTCTATGGAGTTCGTACCTTTCTTCAACCAGCAGATCAATTGGCGGAGTTCCAGTAATGACCTGTATTGCTTTGGTGGAGACAGTGCGATATGCGCTCGCCACTCGTAATAGCATTCTTCTCTGAACAGACTCCATTTTGTTCCTGTACGACGTCACCCTCATGGCGTCATGCCATACTGGTGCCCCATACAGAAGTATCGAGTGAGCAACGTTGCTGAGTACCTGTCGCTTGCCGCTACTAGGGCCACCTATATTTGGCATAATTCTTGCCAGAGCCGCAACACTTTCCTCTGCTTTCTTCACAGTCCTTTTAATATGCTCTCCATAGCTTCTTTGGTCATCCAATGTAATGCCTAGGTAACGAACTGATCTAGCTGGTCTTATGATCTCTCCTTCAATATTAAAGGAGATGTCTCTCTTACGAGGACCTCTCAATATCACCACTTCTGTTTTCTCAGCTGATAGTTCTAAGTGATGGTCTAACAGCCACCTACCGATTCTTCTTGTTGCTTCCTCTGTCTTCCTTATGAGACCTGTCTCAGTTTGAGCTGTTACTACAAGAGCCAAATCGTCTGCGTAAGCTATTGTTGTTGAGCCTTCTGGAAGATTTATCTCGAGGACCCCGTTATATAAGATATTCCATAAGTCTGGTCCCAGAATTGAGCCTTGCGGAACTCCCATAGTGACATCCAAGAGTTCATCGTTCACCTTTATTTTTCTGTTTTCCAAGTATCTGTTAATTATGCTTATCAGATATCTTGGAATCCGCCTTCTTATCAACTCAGCAATAATAAGGCTCCACGTCGCCATATTAAAGGCATTCCTTATATCCAGCGTTGTGAGTGCACACCACGTTTCTCTAGGGTTCCCTGCTATCGCCATCACGGCCTCTACAGCTTTTATCGTGGAGTGTCCTTTTCGGAATCCATGTTGATTTTGTGATAAACCCCCGCTATCCTCTATGGCTTGTCTCAGTCTCTGTCTTATAAGGCTCTCATACAGCTTGCTATCAGCTCTCAAAAGACATAGTGGTCTATAAGCTGTGGGGTCATCCATCTCCTTACCTTTGCCTTTCAGAATTAAAACCAGCCGCGCCACTTTCCACTGCATCGGAAACACTTCCATCCGTAGAAGACCGTTAATTACGCGTAGGGTCCATTCCGGAGTGGTTTTGACCGCCACCTTGATTGCCTCAGCTGGGATCCCATCTAGGCCAGGAGCCTTCCCGTTTTTCAGCTGCTCTGCCGCCATCAACATCTCCTCCATAGAGAAGGGGGGGGGGGCTGATCTTCTCCTTCCGGTATGTCTTGGGTCACGTCCTCTGCTGTGGGAAACAGTCTTCCGGCGATATTTTTCGCGCACTCTCTTGTCAGATTAACCGGGCTGAGATTCCCAAAACGGCCCATGGCAATCTTGTATCCACTTCCCCACACGTTTTCCTTTATGTCGTTGCAGAGCTTTCTCCAGTGTTCTTTCTTGGATGTTGATATCAATTTCTTCAAAGTTTTCCGTTTTTCTTTATACTCCCTTCTCAGCTGTATTCCTGTTTCTGGAGATACTCCTTGTCGTCGTAATGCCCTGCTCATACGTCTTCTCACCTCAATGCATTCATTTCGTCCTCGCTCAACGTCTATATTCCACCAGTATGGCTTTCTGTTTATGCCTTGAGTCGTTCTCGTGGTGCTACCCTGAAAGGCCTCCCTAATGCCATGTATAAATTCCTCTAATGAATCAGTTGTCCTGAGTTGTGATCTCCAGTCAAGAATTTGACTAAAGGTTTCCCAGTTATAGGCCACTACCTGTTGTTCCTTCTTTCTTTGCGATTTTCCTTCAATTTCGTAATAGATCAAGGCGTGATCACTTAAGGCCTCGTCGTCAAGAACTGACCAGTTCGTCACTTGCCTAGCTATAGCTTGCGTGGAGCAAGTCACATCCACCCATGATCTGCTATTGCCTCTCATGAAGGTTGGCTTATCTCCTTCATTATGTATCACCAGGTCTAGCTCTGCTGCCCATTCTAACAGATATTTCCCTCTCCTATCGGTGGTTGGAGATCCCCACTGCTGTGCTTTTGCATTCAGATCACCTACGATGAGGAACTCCTCTCCCAAATTCCTCCCATATCGCATGGCATCTTAACGTAACCTAACCTAACCTTTTTTTTTTTTTTTTTTTTTTTTTTTTTTTTTTTTTTCTTGTGGGGGGGAAACCGCATGGCACCAGAGCCAAGATGTCAAGCAGCTCTGGTAGTGTCGGGCGCTACTCCGACTAAAACCCCCCCTCGCTCTCTCTTGCGTCTGGAATCGTCTTGCCGACATAGCATCAGACACAAGTGGCGATTATATAAAGTACACCGATACACAAAGCATATCACATAACATCACAATCACCTACATTCACCATCCAAGTAAAATAAAAAGAAAAAATAAATTAAGCAAAAAAATATCACAGTTGGTTTATCACAGCCAATCATCACTTACACTAGGCGCCTATCCTGTGACTGTAGTGACCTTTCCTCCCTTTCTTTGCACTCCATAATCCTGCTAAGAAAAGTGAATCCAATGTGCCACTTCTCCTGGCTAGCTGTCATGATGTCTATAAGGTTGTCTGCTGCAGGTATCACTCCCAGACCAATTTCAGCTATCTGCCGCTCTCTCACCCATCTCCCACACTCGAAAAGTGTATGATTTGGATCGTCCTTTTCTCCACAGTACACACATTCATCGTCCTCAGTCTTACCAATTCTGCGGGTATACGCCCTGAATGACCCGTGCCCACTTAAAGCCTGCGTGACATAATAGTTTGTTACCCTGTATCCACATTGTGCCCATTGCTCTAAATCCAGAATCAGTCTCCTTGTCCATCCAGCTGTGGTGTCATCTCGTTCCCATGACTCCTGCCACTTCTGCAAGGTCCTACAACGTTCCAACTTCTTGTCTTCCTGCGTAGGACTCGGGTTCTGGGAAATTCTCGTTCTTTCCTCTATCAGGAGATCAATCGGAGGAGTCGCAGTGATAGCACATAACGCCGCTCCTGAAACGGTCCGGTAAGCCATCGCCACTCGGAGTAACATCCTCCTTTGGGTTGCAAGAATCATGTTGCGATATCTTGCAACCCTCATCACATGCCCCTATACCGGAGACGCGTACAGAAGCACCGACTGCACCACCCCATACAGCACCCTTCTCTTATAGAAACTGGGACCCCTCGTGTTAGGCAAGATCCTTGTAAGTGCCTTCACCTGCCTATTCGCCTTATCGCAGGTCTGCCTAATATGTTCATTGAATATCTGCTTGTCATCCAACCAGACTCCAAGATATTTAACATATTTCTTGGGTGTAATTCCCGTCCCTGCAACGTGGAAGTAAATTCCATCTCGCCTCCTGGGGCCTTTGACAATGATGGCCTCTGTTTTCTGAGGAGCGATTTCCAGCCCATTCTCTTCGGTCCATCGGACTATGGCAGCTATGGCCTGATCCCCCTTGAGTATTAATTCCTCTTTCCTTTTCGCCGTGACTATCAAGGCCAGGTCATCAGCATAGGCCACCGTCGCGCAATTTTCTGGTAGCTTCAACTCCAATACTCCATTATAGAGAATGTTCCACAGGGTGGGGCCCAGTACTGACCCCTGTGGGACTCCTTGTGTCAGTGACATCCTCATTTCACCAGAAACCAAACCTCGCCCAGTCAGGTAGCTCTCCAACACCTTTCGCAGATGGTAATCAATCCCTATCCGTCTCAACTCCTGAGCGATTAGATGCCATTTGGTCGTGTTGAAGGCATTTTTCATGTCAATCAATATGACTGCCGCCCAAGTCTTACAACCCCTGTTAGCCTCCTGTAGCAGATGCCCTATAGCTCCAACAGTCGATCTCTTGGCTCTAAAACCAAACTGATTTCCAGAGATGGCCTCTCTCCTTTCCAAATCTTCTTCCAGTCTGGTTTTCAAGAGGTATTCGTACACCTTCCCCAAAGCGTCCAGCAGGCAAATGGGCCTATACTTCTCCTCTATCCTCGGATCTCCCTTGGGGATTAGTATGGCCTTACCCTCCTTCCATTGGTCCGGAAACGTGCCATTCTCGAAGAGACCATTCAAGAGGACTAGTACTTTTTCCGGTATTGTCTCGATGGCACACTTTATCGTCTCGGGAAGAATCCCGTCTGGGCCTGGCGATCTTCTACCTTTTAGTTTCCGAGTGGCTGTCTTTAGCTCTTCCAGGGTGAACAAAGAAGGTGGTCCACCACAGTTTTCACCATCGGAAGTAGTAATCACGTTCGTGCTTGGGAAGAGTTCTGCCAATATTCTCTCCCTTCGTATTTTGTCCATGTCATACGGCGCCTTGAAGCCTGTAGCATTTAAAATTGCTACCTTTTTGATTTGTTTTTTTATATAGTAAATCTTTCATTTATTTGGCATTAGCATAGTACTCACAAAGAACATTCAGTCTTGAAATCAAATTCCTGAATAGAACATCTATCAAAACCACTATTTCAAAACAAACATCACATAGAGTGAAGGCTAGTAAATTCGCAGGTTTCCAACACTAGGTATTGCTTTTGCTTCTGACATTCTAAAGGTTGTTGGAAGTGATGTAACAAGCTGCAGGAATCTTATGATTTCTGGCTACCTGTCTGATCCTAGGCCTGGAATTGAAGAAAATAGAGTATGAAAACATCCTTTCACATGTAAGCAGGTGACATACCATTGATGTGTTCTCTAGTGTGGTGAAATCTAGGCTATTGAAGGTTATTCCAGGATTTTTCAATCTGAATGTGATCTTGAGTGATTTACTGGGTTTTGTTGTTTACTTTTCAGAATATAATCGTATAGGTTATATTTTATTTTCTAGACGTCGATGTCATTGCTTGGTCTGTCATTGATCTTCTGTCATGGATTTTCTGTCATCGATCTTCGGTCTCAAGTTGGTTAGCCGTAAGTGTTCGTGCCCGTAGCAGAAAAGAAAGAAGAGGAATGATAGTCTTCTCTGATTATCTTCGTTGGATTTCGTTCTGTCAAACGGGATAGCATTTATGGTTCTGACCAATGAGAGGCTAGGATTTCAAAACTGGCGCTGATTCCATACAGGATGTGAGTTTTTTTGGCAATTTTTGGGAATAGGAGATGGTATCCGTCCTCTAGCTGCGAACTCGAGGCTTTTTCCTGGTGGCCATGATGAGGTGCGTTTGACTCGTTTTAGATATTCTTTTTTCGGTGTGTTTAACCGAAAATTAACCCTTTTGGGGAATTTACGTGAGTGCCGTGGGGGCCGAGTTCAAGTCGCACCTATCGATTGTGATTTTGGAGCCTTTTTATGGGGATTTGTGCCGAACACCGGGAGACTGCCATGCGGTAGGAACGCCGCCATTTTGTCCTGATGTCCTGTTTGCCGTTTTTTCGTTGGCACATGTCCTCTCATGAGGCTATTTTTGTTAGGGTGTTAGGGTACAGCTTAGCCCTCATCAGACTCCTGGCATCGAACGAACGACTCTTGTGGCACATCTTGACTCTGGTCAAGATTCCCACGAGGGCCAACATCGAGTCACTTTTAAATCTTGGCCAGAGTCGACAGACAACCACCGGATGAGGACCAGTAGAGCCGGTAGAGACTGGCGCCTTGCTGAGCTACACCATCGACCCCTGGCTGACCTGGGAGTGTGAGCTTCTTCTAGTCTTCTCTTCGTCATCTTCCTGTGCTGTTTCCTGCCTGCTTCCTGTTTTCTTCCTGTCGTTGCTGTTTCCAACTACACCAAGTGGACCTTGGATAGAGGCTACGTTTATGGACCATTGGACCTTATCACCAGGTTTTTTACACCTTCTGTGTTGTATTATTTCCTTGAGATTAATTAATATTAGTATTTATCATACCATCATTTTTTGGACAACTAATTTTTCATATCACATATCATACTACCATGATTATATTCTTGCGCTGACTTGATGGCCTCAGACAGCCCACATACATCGTTTATACTGTTCTGAAGCAGATGAAGGGTATTCCTAACGCCGATTATGTAACCTAACCTAACCTAACCTAACCTAACCTAACCTATCCTAACCTAACCTAACCTAACCTAACCTAACCTAACCTAACCTAACCTAACCTAACCTAACCTAACCTAACCTAACCTAACCTAACCTAACCTAACCTAACCTAACCTAACCTAACCTAACCTAACCTAACCTAACCTAACCTAACCTAACCTAACCTAACCTAACCTAACCTAACCTAACCTAACCTAACCAAACCTAACCAAACCTAACCTAACCTAACCTAACCTAACCTAACCTAACCTAACCTAACCTAACCTAACCTAACCTAACCTAACCTAACCTAACCTAACCTAACCTAACCTAACCTAACCTAACCTAACCTAACCTAACCTAACCTAACCTAACCTAACCTAACCTAACCTAACCTAACCTAACCTAACCTAACCTAACCTAACCTAACCTAACCTAACCTAACCTAACCTAACCTAACCTAACCTAACCTAACCTAACCTAACCTAACCTAACCTAACCTAACCTAACCTAACCTAACCTAACCTAACCTAACCTAACCTAACCTAACCTAACCTAACCTAACCTAACCTAACCTAACCTAACCTAACCTAACCTAACCTAACCTAACCTAACCTAACCTAACCTAACCTAACCTAACCTAACCTAACCTAACCTAACCTAACCTAACCTAACCTAACCTAACCTAACCTAACCTAACCTAACCTAACCTAACCTAACCTAACCTAACCTAACCTAACCTAACCTAACCTAACCTAACCTAACCTAACCTAACCTAACCTAACCTAACCTAACCTAACCTAACCTAACCTAACCTAACCTAACCTAACCTAACCTAACCTAACCTAACCTAACCTAACCTAACCTAACCTAACCTAACCTAACCTAACCTAACCTAACCTAACCTAACCTAACCTAACCTAACCTAACCTAACCTAACCTAACCTAACCTAACCTAACCTAACCTAACCTAACCTAACCTAACCTAACCTAACCTAACCTAACCTAACCTAACCTAACCTAACCTAACCTAACCTAACCTAACCTAACCTAACCTAACCTAACCTAACCTAACCTAACCTAACCTAACCTAACCTAACCTAACCTAACCTAACCTAACCTAACCTAACCTAACCTAACCTAACCTAACCTAACCTAACCTAACCTAACCTAACCTAACCTAACCTAACCTAACCTAACCTAACCTAACCTAACCTAACCTAACCTAACCTAACCTAACCTAACCTAACCTAACCTAACCTAACCTAACCTAACCTAACCTAACCTAACCTAACCTAACCTAACCTAACCTAACCTAACCTAACCTGACCTAACCTAACCTAACCTAACCTAACCTAACCTAACCTAACCTAACCTAACCTAACCTAACCTAACCTAACCTAACCTAACCTAACCTAACCTAACCTAACCTAACCTAACCTAACCTAACCTAACCTAACCTAACCTAACCTAACTTTTTTTTTTTTTTTTTTTTGGCGGGTGGAAAATTCTTTATGAACTTCCGATACTAGTTCTTCCAGTCTCGGAAAGTGTGGGACTCCAGAAAGTATACCCACTAAAAACCACCCTTTCTCCAGAAAGAAAAGACCTGGAACGTCATCAAGACATACTTCAGGTCGTTTCTTTTATTTCAGTGTTCTTCTGCTCCCTGTGCCGCTCTCTCTTCTTGTTGCGCGATTCTCTCTTCTCGTTCCTTTTGGCTCATTATATTCCTCATGAGTTCTGTACTATCCTTCCATGCAGCTTCGCTACTTAGCATTATTTCCATAAAATTTTCGACCGTCATTATTCTTCCCCTTTTCCTCTCGAAGGTGACCCTTTCCCGTACCCACCTGAAACATTCAAAAATGGTGTGAAGGGGATCATCTCTCCCTCGACAATATCTACAAGTCTCATCCTCTGATTTACCGATCTTGAAGGTATAGGTACGGAAAGAACCGTGTCCAGATAACGCCTTACAAAAATAATCCACGATCCGAAATTTGCATTTAACCCACGTTTCAATATCAGGTATCATACGTTTGGTCCATTGAGCATTTTCCGTGTTCTGCCATCGTTCTTGCCACTCCTGTATTACCGTCTGCCTTTCTCTCAGCTTATCTGCAGTAGTTACCTCAGCCAGAAGAGATAATCTCTCTCTTCCCTTGACTAGTAGGTCAATAGGCGGTATTCCACATATAACTGCCACCGCTTCTGCAGATACAGTTCTATAAGCCGAAGCGGTTCCAAGTAGCATCCTCCTTTGAGTCGATGCCATCATTTTCAGATATTTCTTAACCCTCATGACTCCACCCCATACAGGCGCCGCATATAGTAACACTGACTGTACTACCCCGTAAAGTAGTTTCCTCTTGTGGAATCCTGGGCCACGAATATTCGGTAATAACTTCGTTAGTGCTGTGGTCTGTCGGTCTGCTTTCTCGCAGGTTTTCCGGATATGTTCGTTAAAAATCAACTTATCGTCCAACCAGACTCCCAGATATTTCACATACTTCTTTGGGGTAATCAGGGTTCCTTGAATATTAAATTGAATGGTGACCCTTTCCCTCGGACCTTTAAGTATAATTGCCTCCGTTTTCGCGGGAGCAATCTCGAGGCCATTTTCCCTCATCCATCCATTGATGTGCGTTAGGGCCAGGTTTGCGTTTCTCATAAGAAGCTCTTTCTTACTGGCAGTTATCACTAGTGCCAGATCATCTGCGTAAGCTGCAGTGTGACAACCTTGCGGTAGCTCTAGTCGCAGCACCCCATCGTACAGCACATTCCATAGGGTCGGCCCTAAGACCGAACCCTGCGGAACGCCCTGGGTTAATTTCTGTCTGTAACTTCCACTTTCTATCATCCTTCCATCTAGATATCCTATAATTGAATTCACCAGGTATCTATTCAATTGTAGTTCCTCCAGTTTTCTAGCAATTTTGCTCCATTTTGCCGTGTTAAAGGCATTTTTGATGTCAACAAGTATGACGGCTCCCCATTTCGCATTGTGATTCGTTGCTTTCTGTACTACGTGCTGTACTGCATGGATACATGACATTTTTGCCCTAAAACCAAACTGTCTGTCACATATTCCCCTTTTGGCTTATAGCTCTACTTCTAACCTGTTTTTGAGTATATATTCGTACACTTTCCCAAAACCGTCCAGAAGACATATGGGTCTCATTTTCTGGTTTGCTTCACCAGATTCTCCTTTAGGTATTAGTATAGCTTTAGCTTTTTTCCATACCTGGGGGAAGGAGTTGTCCCTAAGTGTTTCATTAAAAATGTGTACTACTGAATCGGGCAGCGTTCTACAGGTGAGTTTAACCGCCTCTGGGAGGATTCCATCTGGACCTGGAGACTTTCTGTCTCTGAGATGTCCAACGGCATCCAATAACTCCTCTATGGTAATTTGGGGAGGGTCCTGTCTCTCCTGAACTTCGGGAGTAGTATCCCTACATTCTGGAAAGAGCTCTATCAACTTCTCTACTTTGGCTGCCGTACTTATCTCATATGGGGACCAAATATTTTTTATGCCCCCTGTCACTATCCTGTACCCCTGTCCCCACGGATCCTCCTCGAGGTTGTCGCAGAGTTTCCTCCATTCTTCTTTTTGAGAGATGTTAATTTCCTTGCGCAGGTTTTTTCTATTTGCCTTATAGGCTTCTTCCAAAATTCGGATATCGGTCGGATTGGCTTGGCGACCTCTCGCTCTGATCAGGGACCTTCTAGACCTACAACATATATTTCTCGCTTCGGCAATACGGTCATTCCACCAGACCGGTTGTGATCTGATTCTTCCCCGGGAGGTTCTTGATAAACTGGCCTCTTGGGCGTCCTTCATTGCGCTGGCAAGACCCTCTATACTTCCTGCTCCATGTTCCAGCAGTCTCAGTGTGTTAGTAAAGTCATCGCTATTAATATACTGTCTAGCATGCCATTCCATATTCGGTTTTATTTTCCGTGTATCTTCCACCTCAAAGAAGATGTACCTGTGAAGACTCATGGATTCCTCCACCGAAACTCGCCAACCTTTAATCCTGCTAGATATGCTCATTGTAGAGAAAGTAAGGTCAATAATGGACTCCTGTGCCCCCCTTACGAAAGTTGGAACCTCTCCGGTGTTATGCATAACCATATCCAGCGATTGCAGCCATTCCGCTACGTAGTTACCACGGGCGTTCGACGTTGCCGCACCCCATAAAGCAGATTTCGCATTAAAATCTCCGGCAATAACAGCTTCCCTTCCTCCATCCCTAACGTGTTGCATCAGGAAGTCGATATATCTCTCATAATCCTGTTGCGAGATGTTTGGAGAGACGTAGCAGTTGTACAAGGACCATTTTTCAAAAATCATGCATACAAAACCGTGTCCTCTTTCATGCTTAATGACCCCGCATCTGCGATTTCTGCACCAAACTGCCGTATTGGTTTCAATATCGGTAATCCACTTTGGGTCCTTGGCAACCATGGACTTGTTCGGCTCTTGCAATACCACAATGTCAATCCCTTCCTCCTCGGCCACCTTGTACACCAAGTGATGTGCATTACGACGCCTATCTGTATTGAGCTGTAAGAGCTTAACCATATAAGTGGGAGAAGTTACATTCTATCGAGACGCGCCCTACGGCGTGCCTCTACTAATCTTTTGAAAAGTGGGCACCTCATCTGATCGTGTCTATGACCCGTCACTTTGCATTTCCAACAGTAGGGTTGATTTTCACACTCTTTCATGACATGTCCCTCCTCCCCGCATCTCGCGAAAAGCTTCGTTCTGTCATCCCCAGTGCATTCCGAGGCCATATGTCCGAAATCCGAACATCTATAGCACCTAGGTAACACAATTTTCTCCACTACTCTACAATTGAGCCATCCAATCCTAATATGCCCCGCTCTCATTATGCCCCCTGCTTTCTTCCTCGGCATTTCCACCATAGATGTCACTTCATCAAACCTGCCTTTCCTTGTACTTTTAATTCGAATGCTAGCTTCCTCAGTTCCGGTTGCTTCGACTAGTGCTTTAACAATTTCCTCCTCGCTTGTAGTAACATCCATTCCGGATAAAATAATGGTTGTGTTATTATCGCCCGAAGCCTTCGCCCTTATGTCCGTTGTCTTTTTCATTATCTCCTCTCTGAGGATGTTAGCTTTTTCATCTCCGCCATCCACACTCAAAAGCAGGTGACCAGCAGCTGACTTCCTAATGCGGGTGATCTTCACTCCTATGTCTTCTACTGCGACGCCTTGTTTTACTTCCTTTACAAGGTCGGAGTATGTTTTATTTGTCCCCTTAACAGTTACCAGGCCTCTGTTCGTTTCCTTACTCTTCCTCTCCTTCATACCCTCCGTTATGCTGCCACCAGGTACTAAAATTGTATATACTATATTCCTCCTTCTATGAATGCTCTCCAGTATCTTCCTCACATAGTCCCTACTCAGGCCTTCCGGGATAGTCATAGCTATTTTCTGTCTCCCTTCGGCTTCCGCCGTGTCTGCCAACTTCGATATAATTTCATACAGTACTTCCATATCATTTATCCCTTCTTTGTCCACCTCGTACGGGACCATGAAAACGTACCTACTCTGGAAGGCATCTCCACCTTTACTTGTCACCATCTTGATTTCATTTTTTATGTATTCAATTTCACCTTCTTTCCGGGTTGCAGCCAGGCTAGATAAGGCCGGGTATCTCTCTTTCAGTCCCTTAACGTACTTCTCCTCCATTGTGTCCTTGCCCGTTAGAATAGCGATGTCACCCCTGTCACTGCTGCGTAATAGTCCCCCAGTTTCCATCTTTGTGCCCTTGTACATATCCTCTGGCCATTCAATGTCAATGACCTTCTTCAGGGTCTGAAAGTTCGTCAGGTCCTCCTCTACCACTTCCTGATGTTTCTCAGCAGTCTTCTCTTTGCTCAAAATGTCTTCTAAGCTCGCGAGCTCCTCAGTGATCGTACTCGATACTGCATCCACATCCCATATGTGTTTCTTGAGCTCCTCTCCAGCCTCCATTGTCTCTTTAGCCTCATTTACTAAAATCCGGACCTTTCTTTCCATTCTACTCACAGCTGCTTTCAAATGCGAGAGCCGTTCATCCTCGTGACCCGTTTTCCTCCTGTGAGGGCTGTCTCCAATTTCGGTCCTCCTCCTGCTTTCCTATAGCCTTGCCATGAGTATATGATCATCATCCGAATTCATCCCAGCACGTATTACAGAATCGACCTCCTCCGGTGTCCTTGATCCTGAAATACTGCATTTGCAGGGACATATGCACTCTCCCTCCCGTCTCTCCTTAGCTGACGTGCTCCTGTCTATTGGATTTGGTTTTCCATCTTTCAGTGGGCTCGTTTGACTTTCTATGTCTATTTTCATCGTTTCAACCTCCTCGTAGCGTCTCTCTTCAAGCCAGCTCACAATATGAGATGCCTTAGTTGTTTTAACTTGTTTTTTAAGTTTTTGTGCTATCTCTTTGATCTCCCTTTTTGTATTCTGCTCTATGTAACCTTCTAATTCGGAACTAATCGTGGCGATCATTTCTAGTGCCTCGTTCAGGACGAAGAATTCTGAGCTTTCCTTCTTTTTGTATATTCTTCTTTCCTCCTCTTTTAAGGAGGTGTCAAGAATCTTTCTTTTCCTCTGCGAATCTGTACCCATGGAGTTGCTCCTCCCTAGTCTTCTCAATTGATCAGTTCGCAATTTGTTTCTTACCTCATCCGTGCTAATAGACTGTCTTCTTTTATCGTCCCAGGTCAAGTTAATAGTAGCCGAGGTACTACCTACGTCTTTCGTCTGCTCCTTTTGGGACTGAGCTTTATCAGAGTCCCCAGAGAAACCGTCTTTTCCGCCTTTTTTCACCACTTTACCTATTAGTGTTTTAATATTTTTTTTACTATCCATCTAGTTCCCACGAATTGGGACGTCCTGTAAGTCCAGCAGAGCAGTGCGCCCTTACCCTGCTAAGGCTACCTTCCTCGTGAGTTCGCCAATTTCCCGAGTGCTCCGTTACTGACCAACTAACGCATGGCCATCCACCCCTCAGCACGGGTCGCTTGACACCTTGGGTTGCGGATTTTTGGAAGGGTTTACTCCCTGAACCTAACCTAACCTAACCTAACCTAACCTAACCTAACCTAACCTAACCTAACCTAACCTAACCTAACCTAACCTAACCTAACCTAACCTAACCTAACCTAACCTAACCTAACCTAACCTAACCTAACCTAACCTAACCTAACCTAACCTAACCTAACCTAACCTAACCTAACCTAACCTAACCTAACCTAACCTAACCTAACCTAACCTAACCTAACCTAACCTAACCTAACCTAACCTAACCTAACCTAACCTAACCTAACCTAACCTAACCTAACCTAACCTAACCTAACCTAACCTAACCTAACCTAACCTAACCTAACCTAACCTAACCTAACCTAACCTAACCTAACCTAACCTAACCTAACCTAACCTAACCTAACCTAACCTAACCTAACCTAACCTAACCTAACCTAACCTAACCTAACCTAACCTAACCTAACCTAACCTAACCTAACCTAACCTAACCTAACCTAACCTAACCTAACCTAACCTAACCTAACCTAACCTAACCTAACCTAACCTAACCTAACCTAACCTAACCTAACCTAACCTAACCTAACCTAACCTAACCTAACCTAACCTAACCTAACCTAACCTAACCTAACCTAACCTAACCTAACCTAACCTAACCTAACCTAACCTAACCAAACCAAACCTAACCTAACCTAACCTAACCTAACCTAACCTAACCTAACCTAACCTAACCTAACCTAACCTAACCTAACCTAACCTAACCTAACCTAACCTAACCTAACCTAACCTAACCTAACCTAACCTAACCTAACCTAACCTAACCTAACCTAACCTAACCTAACCTAACCTAACCTAACCTAACCTAACCTAACCTAACCTAACCTAACCTAACCTAACCTAACCTAACCTAACCTAACCTAACCTAACCTAACCTAACCTAACCTAACCTAACCTAACCTAACCTAACCTAACCTAACCTAACCTAACCTAACCTAACCTAACCTAACCTAACCTAACCTAACCTAACCTAACCTAACCTAACCTAACCTAACCTAACCTAACCTAACCTAACCTAACCTAACCTAACCTAACCTAACCTAACCTAACCTAACCTATTGGACTGGCTGTGATCATATTTATTTTATTGGTTTCAGATAGAGGTTTCGCCAACGAGGATATGGAACTTGAGATGATAGTAATAGTGATGGTCTTATTGATAGCTTATCTGTTGTTTGTTGCAGATTCCAAGAGGTGTTCCTGAAGGTCTACCAGTCCGGTGGCGCAGGAACTCTCGAGGTTAAGCTATCCCGAATGAGCTGTCGATTTAAAAAGCATGCCACTAGATGAAGAGGTGAAGAGGTGAAGCAATGAAGCAGGATGAGGAAAGTGAAGAAGCTCAGTGAAGAAAGCAGGCAATGAGGTAGAGCTAGCAGTTAAAGGCCTGAAATTACATGTTTCGGATAAAGCTTGGAATAAAAGATTGATTTAGAAAAAGTGGAACTTAATCCGAGTCTACAAGCTTACCTTGATGTTGTGAGGCCTATTTTGAGTTCATTTCATGTGTGGAAAGAAATCAGTGAGGTTATATTTCCTAATTGATACAAAAAAAATCCAACAAAGCTGTTGAATGTTGTATGGGCATCCAAATGCCAGAATTACAACACTTCGTGATCTGAAGGTAAAATTCTCACTTGAAAAATCCGAAAAATCGAGAAGCCACTTCCAAAATTATCCAAATTCAAAAATGGCTACCGGAAGAAAAAAAACGAAAAACCTATCTCCACGACATGCATGTCAGAAAATGAAGTCCCTATGTCCGATGTCAAGTTAGTGAAGCCAATTAGATATTTACTGCTAGATGCGATGAGCTAACTTAACTCGCTAGGGCCGAGTACCTAATCAAGGTGTTGCTTCAATAAATAGAAGAAGACTAGACCGTGAAGAAGAGAGAAATTGGCGTTTACAGGGTGGACCATACTTGCCGTTGTTGTGAAATAATGTCAATGAAAGTAAGATGTTTGAATTTAGACAAAATATATGAAACCCCAATAAATGTTTGAATCTTTTCTCTGTAGGTTATATTTGTATATCCAGCACGTAACAACACCTTCCTCACCCAAAAAAAAGTATCGGCGATACTTTTCAATACTCATACATATCATATATCAACCATGAAGATTGTGGAAAAAAAAGAAAATGAAAATCATACTATAGACTTAAACTAATCTGGAGGATGTGACTTTATGTCTTTAGCATTCCAAATGCCTATCGATTTGTGTTTCTCATTTTGAAGTTCGTACGACCAAGGTGATACAATACGAATAATCTTAAAGGGCCCAGTGAACTTACGGGCTAACTTCGAACTGAAATTTTTCGAAGAATCTGACAAAACATAATTTCGTTTCCAGACAGTCTGGCCCAGGGAGAATTTCTCATTTCTATGTCGAAGGTTGTAGGTTTTTCTACTCTTCTCATAAGCGTTCATCAATCGGTTTCGTACATCCTGAACAAGCTTACTCAAAGCCTCTTTCCGTAAGTCCATGTCTATTGGTGTTGTAGGTACAAGTGTGTCTTTCACATTGTTCAGGTGGACCTCTCTTCCAAAATTAACCAAATTGGGGGTAACACCAGTTACCTCATGTTTTGCTGAACGTAATGCGTACGCAACCTTCGCCAGGTATTTATCCCAATCTTTTTGATTGTCAGTCACATATGCTGTCAACATGGTCTTAAGGACTCTATGAAACCTTTCGACAGGATTCGCTTGAGGGTGGTAATTCGCAGTGTACTTTATTCGGATACGATATTCCTCCATTGTTTTCTTGAAGAGATGACTCTTAAATTGTGCTCCATTATCTACAATGATGCTTTTTGGGGCACCGTAGATGAGAATAACATGGTCTTCCAACCATTTAATAACATTTGCCGAGGTAGCAGATCTGATGGGAAAAAGTAGAACAAATTTGCTCAAGCAGTCCATAACGGAGAATATGTATGAAAATCCAGAAGAAGAGCGGGGTAGTGGTCCTACCAGATCAGCACTTACTAGTTCCCATGGTTGAGATGCTACTACCTGTGCAGAAAGCATTTGTCCTCTAGGAGGTTTCTGCTCGGGTTTGGTCTCAATACAAGTGGAACACTTACGAATATATCGGCTGACGTCTACTCTTAACTTGCGCCAATAATAAGTTTGAGAAATACGTCCAACTGTTTTGGATACTCCAAGGTGTCCTCTGGTGGGTGGATTGTGATGATCTCTGATAATACCTCCTCGTCTATCTCGATGCACGACTATAAGCCACTCAGTCTCGGATAGTCCTGGGTATTTAGTACTTGTTTTCCTCAACAATTTTCCATCTTCACTTATTCTCCAAAGAGGGTACTTGGCTGGTGAGGTTGAGACATTCTCGCACATTCTTGTGAACCATTTATCTGGTGAGATCTTAGGTACGACAGCATCATCATTCAAGAGTTCGATCATAGGAACAGCCCTCGAAAGTGCATCCGGCACGAGGTGATCTTTTGCTCGCCTATGAACAACCTCAAAATCGTATTGTTGAAGCCTCAAGGCCCAACGTGCTATACGACCAGTGGGTTCTTTGATATTAAAAAGCCATTTTAGCGCCCAATGATCGGTTATAACCGTAAATTTGGTCGCTTCCAAATAAGGCCTCAACTTTTCGATTGCGAACAATACCGCCAAACACTCTTTTTCTGTGGTTGAGAACTTTCGTTCATTTTTTGTAAGAGATCTGCTCAAGTAACAGATGACTCTCTCTCCATCGGGGTGATGTTGGGATAATATAGCACCCAACCCATAATCCGATGCGTCAGTTTCTACGAAAAATTGTAAATTAAAATCTGGACAGGCCAGTATCGGCGCTGATACCAAATGTTGTTTCACGGCATTGAGTGATTCTTCACAATTTTTATCCCATGCGAAAGCCTTATTCTTCTGGGTTAAACGAGTCAGTGGAGCTACAACCGTAGAAAAAGACGGAATAAACCGTCGGTACCAAGAGGCAAGGCCAACTACTCTTCTTACCTCCGTAACAGACTTGGGAGTTGGTATATTCAGGATGGCTTCCACCTTTTCAGGATCAACCAAGAGACCAGAGGAATTCACTACGTACCCGAGATAGCGAAGTTGAGAGCAACAAAAAACACACTTCTCTCTATTGAGGGTAAGGTTCGCATTCCTCAAACGTTCGAACACTACTTGTAGAACTTGTAGATGTTTATCGAAGTCTGGTGTACAAATTATCAAATCATCTAGATAGACAAATACATAATTTTCGTAATCAGCTCCCATGACTCGATCTATCAACCGCTGCCACGTAGCAGGCGCTGAATGGAGACCGAACGGCATTCTTTTAAATTGAAATAGTCCCCGGTTTGGAACCGTGAAAGCTGTCAGTGGACGTGAACTTTCGGCGACAGGAATCTGCCAATAAGCGGATTTAATGTCCAAGGTCGACAGATATCTTGCGTCCCGAAGTTTGTCCAAAATGGCACTCACATAGGGTATTGGATATGCATCTGGGACACTTACAGCATTAAGACGCTTGTAATTGATACAGAATCTCCATCCACCGTCACGCTTTCGCACCATTACAATGGGAGATGACCACGGTGATGTTGATGGTTCAATTATGTCCTTCGCTAACATTTCGTCCAACTCCACATTCACTATACTTTGTAGTGCAGGTGAAATTGGATAATAACGCTGTTTTATGGGCGCCGCAGTAGTGCGAATCTCATGCTCCACGAGATGTGTACAGCCGAGCATACCAGGCTTCATCGAGCGAAATGCCTCATCAATTACATCATCCAGTTTCTCCCGCTGTTGATCAGAAAGCGAGGAAGAGTCATGAATACCACTCAAATGAACATCACTCCTCGTGACATCCGACTTGAAATGCCAATCACCGGTCCGAAGATCTGGAATGATCTCCATACGAGCCCAGAAGTCGATCCCTAAGATAAGACTGTGTGGGATATCTGGAACAACTAAAACACTCAATACTCGTGTACGATCCCGGAGTTGAATAGGAAGTGAAATGATACCAATTATCTTACAATTTTGACCATTGGCTACAGTACAATCTTCCTGACTACTTACTTCCAAACGACAAACATTTGACAAAACTTTCCAACCAGGTCCTCCTAATACTGTTCTTGTTGCACCACTATCTAACAATCCAAGAAAATCATGACCAAGAATTTTTACGTTGAGATAAGGACGCTCATCGCCTCTGGCATGAGCTAATACATATTCTATAATAATCTTATTGTCCTTTGAGGCCATTGATTCCTGATCAACGGACAATGGAAGCAGTTGGCCTACTGCTCCGTCCGTTTTACGTTTTTTGAGCAGTTCGGACACGACAATCGGGTAGTATTAGACCGGCCACATTTATAACAAAAAATTCTTCTCGTTTCTTTACATTGTTTGAATCTGTGACCGAGTTCCTGACAATTCCAACACAGAACGTGTGATTTTTCCACATGTGATGTTTGACCTTCCCTACCCTGTTCTCTATCTGGACTACTGATGATATTAACCTCTGGGTCGAGTACCCTATCTTTATTCAAAGAAACAACAGACACTCCAGCACCACGACGGTATGCTAAATCTGGTTCGATTAAACCTCGTGAATTAGTTGGAGGTGGACAAAACCTTTGAACCCTCCATTCTGTTTCCTCAATCATCCTCGCCACTCGTATCATAGAAGATATAGATTCGATATGATGAATTGATAATTGAGTTTGTATATGAGGTAACAGATTCCTTCTTATTATCTCAACACGTGTTTCTTCTCGAGGAAAGTCTTTCAACTTCCTGAACATGTTCTCCATTACAGAGACAAA
The DNA here is from genome assembly GCA_029955515.1 of Chrysomela aeneicollis. Classification (NCBI taxonomy): domain Eukaryota; kingdom Metazoa; phylum Arthropoda; class Insecta; order Coleoptera; family Chrysomelidae; genus Chrysomela; species Chrysomela aeneicollis. The sequence continues at coordinate 3,475,915 of JARUHQ010000013.1, read as the reverse complement.
ATTGATTACTCGTTCCTGTGAACCTTGAGTTCGACGACGAATCTCATCCCATAGCGTTTGTTCATAATCATAAGGTTGAAATGCTTCCCGAAGCTTACTAAGCAAATCCTCCCATGAGGTAAACCTATTCATTCTGTACCATAGAAGAGCATCTTTCTTGAATAATTCTGTTGCGGATTGTAATAATCTATCTTTTGAAATACCTCTCGATATCCTTAACTCTTCCAATCGTTCTAAAAAGTTTGTAACGCTTGACACGCCATCGTATTGCAAATTCCATCTACTTATATCGAAGTTTGGGTTTCCAAAAGTATAAGCTTGTGGTTTATCACAATCAGAATATCTTTCAAAACAAGGTGTAGAAAGTTGTAGATTTCTTAATTTAGTAGAAAAATCGAATGACGAATCAACACGATTTGAAGAAGTATACCTCTTATCACAACCGTCTCTTAACCCCTCTATGTCGTCACTAAAACGCACATTACTGGCTCGTCGAGTTAAATTTGATTTCGAAGGGTCCTCTCTATCAAGAAAATCAGCATGGCCAGTAAAATGTTCATCGTCATCCACTCTTGGTCCTCTTAAGTCACGTTTACTTGCATTACGGTTTATTTCACCACCAGATGTAGCTGCAGTCGATGAAAATTCATTTGGTCTCAACCCTGCTATGACATGAGGTTCTGACTCTCCTGCATCATCATTTTCTAAGTTTTGAAAAGATGGGGAAAAATAATTTCTACTCGCTCTCGAAGCTTCGGTTACAACGATTTCGGGAATGAGAGGTACTGGTTCGCCAGAAAGTGATTGGTTGAGTGAGGGTTGTCGAAGTACTTGTTGTGGTACCGTTTCCTCTAATGCGAGATTCGCATATGCAATCAATTGCTTACCCCATGACATCATTGTATTTCGTTTCATTGCCTGAGGGGCACTGCACTGTAGTCGATCTAAGCGTGCCATGACATGCAAGAGCCGTGAGTAAATTCGCTTAAAATCATTGTCCCTATTATTCAAATCAAAATTTTGAATAAACTCGGCCAAATCTCCTAATTTCCCTTCACAAATGGATAACTCATAATCAGTATCTAAATTTACTACCCGTGGGGAAATCATCTCTCCTGCACGTTCCATTCGTAGTATTTCTCGAAACTGAGCACGTTTTTCCATAACTGTTCCTGTGAAAGGTAAACCCCTGATTTGCAATTCAAGGTAAGTACATCACCCAACAGCCTATTTACTTCCATGACTAAATATATTATCCTAAATGGATACTAAGACCAATATAAATAATTCGGATATTATATTCAAGCCTATTTTATTTTATTATTTTTGTTACCTTATAAATGGTGGATTCTGTATTATTACACAATCCTACCCCTACCAACGAAAGAAAAACGCAAGTTTGGAAATGCGAAACTTTTGTGAACAAAAGCCGCGAAACTAAAAACCAATTGACTGCCGAAGAAATAATCGAAGCAACGGCATAGTACAAGCAACCCGCAATACAAATATCCAACTAACTCCAAAGCCAATATCAACAACTCTGAAACTTTGAAAAAAAAATAGACTCCCTTCTGTTTTTATAAAAATAATGGTTTCAACAGTTGGATAAGACTTGACAAAAAAATCTACTATCAAGATATCTAACAATCAAAACCTCTGAAGGTGAATAACTTATAATAAAGTTACCTCGGGCCCCACGTTGGGCGCCAATTTGCTACTACTCCAATACTAGATATAATCTCGGGGATCGGTTCTACTCCTCTCAAATCAACTAGGGGTTTTATTTTTCAGGGTTTTGGGATAAAGATGGAAACTCTGATTCATTTGATATACCTATAATAATCTAGATGGTTCATATAGAAATATACAAAAGAGGAAAAGTACACTTCGAATCTAGTACCTATCTAGTACAGTTAGTTTCACTTGGGTCTGCGCTGCAATGTTCTTTCGGAATCAACGGAACGCAACCTGAGATTAGTGAGCACAAATGTTAGGTTATTAATATTAAGTGTTTATTCACAGTATCAGTGTTTACATGCAACTTGTAATGAAATCTTTGAAATATGATGATTCAAAGCAGAGCAGCAACAAGCAGGACTTATCTTTACTATCAGTACCTGTACCATGAAAACATATGAGAAAGGCATCAAACTATTCATGTAAGTATTGTCCACTATTTATTTTTATTCAATCTAACACTTATGATTATTTCTTAATAATTTTTATGAAATAGGTATTGGACTGGCTGTGATCATATTTATTTTATTGGTTTCAGATAGAGGTTTCGCCAACAAGGATATGGAACTTGAGATGATAGTAATAGTGATGGTCTTATTGATAGCTTATCTGTTGTTTGTTGCAGATTCCAAGAGGTGTTCCTGAAGGTCTACCAGTCCGGTGGCGCAGGAACTCTCGAGGTTAAGCTATCCCGAATGAGCTGTCGATATAAAAAGCAGGCCACTAGATGAAGAGGTGAAGAGGTGAAGCAATGAAGCAGGATGAGGAAAGTGAAGAAGCTCAGTGAAGAAAGCAGGCAATGAGGTAGAGCTAGCAGTTAAAGGCCTGAAATTACATGTTTCGGATAAAGCTTGGAATAAAATATTGATTTAGAAAAAGTGGAACTTAATCCGAGTCTACAAGCTTACCTTGATGTTGTGAGGCCTATTTTGAGTTCATTTCATGTGTGGAAAGAAATCAGTGAGGTTATATTTCCTAATTGATACAAAAAAATCCAACAAAGCTGTTGAATGTTGTATGGGCATCCAAATGCCAGAATTACAACACTTCGTGATCTGAATGTAAAATTCTCACTTGAAAAATCCGAAAAATCGAGAAGCCACTTCCACAATTATCCAAATTCAAAAATGGCTACCGGAAGAAAAAAAACGAAAAACCTATCGCCACGACATGAATGTCAGAAAATGAAGTCCCTATGTCCGATGTCAAGTTAGTGAAGCCAATTAGATATTTACTGCTAGATGCGATGAGCTAACTTAACTCGCTAGGGCCGAGTACCTAATCAAGGTGTTGCTTCAATAAATAGAAGAAGACTAGACCGTGAAGAAGAGAGAAATTGGCGTTTACAGGGTGGACCATACTTGCCGTTGTTGTGAAATAATGTCAATGAAAGTAAGATGTTTGAATTTAGACAAAATATATGAAACCCCAATAAATGTTTGAATCTTTTCTCTGTAGGTTATATTTGTATATCCAGCACGTAACAATCAAACCTTGAAGTTTGATGAAAATGTACAATATCTCAACAAAAAACTTGCATCAGGATGTTATGCTGTCAGGGTCATAACCAATGAGTTAGGAATAGTAGCAGGAAAAACATCGTATTTTTCATTAGTTGAAACCCATTTGAGATATGGTATAGCCTTTTGGGGCTTCTGTAGCAAACAGTTGATGCAATCGGTATTTATTCTACAAAAAAGGGCGGTGAAATATATATCAAGAGCTAGGCGTATGGAACACTGTAGACCACTTTTCATCAAAAATAAATTACTAACAATCCATTGCATCTTCATTTTAGAAAAAGTATGTCTTATTCTTAAAAGGAAAAACAATTTTCCTTCCGAAAAGATATATAACACCCGGCAAAATGCCAATATACCTCTGCCAAAACCAATTTCATCATTAACGAAAAACTCCATAATCTTTGAGAGTCGGAAGATATTTAATCATCTACCATCTGAAATAAAAAGTATGACAGACTCAAAAGTATTTCAAAAATGTGTGAAAGAACTTTTACTTCCAAAAGCATATTATAGCTTGGAAGAATATTTTGAAGACAGATTTTGAGTGCTTGAACCTTTATTCAATTGTTATTATTATTTATTCACTCATATCAATTTTCTAACTGTTCTGTAGAATTCAATGTCCTGTTACATTTGAGTTTCTTTTTACTTGTGTTGTCCACTTTACCTTAATTTTTTAAATTGTTCAGACATGCTTTGTCATTAAGAATTTTTATTCTTCGACAATAAAGTACATTTTGAATTGAATTGAAGCTGTATCATGGAAACCGATTACTCGGCGATATTGATAGAATTCAAAGAGCCAACAGCTGGCCAGAAGTGATTTTTTTCACGTTTTATAATGTCCACAGTGTGAGCAGTACGAAGCGTGTTCGTTTCTCTCAAATCCCTCGAAATATTTCAACAACATATTCTTCTAATTCATCTGCAACTTATTTTTCTGTAGGGCCTATTGAACCATACTAATTATTATAATTCGAGGTAAAATAATCATCCATGATTTTTGAGAAATTGTGTCTATACTAATGAGAGGGTAAAATTGAGCAGCTACCTAAATGAACAATAATTCGAATAACATGATCGGATTATGTCATTATTTTCTCATCTCATTATACAGGTCAATGAATTAGGTATGAATTATTCACCTGTGTGCATAGGTTAGGTAAAATTCTTAGGATTTCTTGGCAATAAATTCGAATGGAGAATGTTAGAAACATTAAAATGACATAAGCAGATTATACAGACCATTATTTTTGAAACCATCAATATTACAGGTTAATGGATTAGTGACACTGATCTGCAGTTTGAACACGTGCCTTCAAACCGTGTTCTATATTTGAAATACAAGATCATTTTCCAAATCAATATATTAAAATCATATTGATTAAATATAATTAATTTTGATATCAGCGTTCGATATTATTTAAATTTATTTGGTCGTCCATGTCTTTGAAAAGATTTAGTTGAATTCGATTATCGCAGTTTATGAATTGAAAAACCTCAGCATGCTCCATTTCTATGAAGATATCATTTGATTTCTTTTCAATTTTTAATAATAGACAAAATGCAAAACAAACGGTGAAAATTCATCAGATCAGACTTTTCAGGAATCTTTAGTGCATGTGTATATAATTTTAATTATAAGGTGATTGTGGATGAAAATTATTCACTTGAGAATCCTTGAAGTAGAATAAAAGCTTCATTATCCCCATGTACCTGAGCATAAACCAATCCTTTCAGCCAATCGGAATACCTGTCATTGGCATCCCCTTCCTAAGCTACGCCCCCATGTCTGGCCATTCTCAGGCCATTACTACTTAAGTTGATCTTCATGGCATTCTTATTCAGTTTCATTCCGAACTTTCAGTGAGTTACTTGCAGTTTGTTAACGAGAATTGAAATTTTAGAGAATTTTTGAAATGAGTGGTCACGAGGGTGAATCCAAATATTCCACCAAGTTGTTGAGTGGAAAAAAAGTGATGTGTGATTTGGACCGACAAATTCATCGAATAGAGGAAGAGATCAGGGAAATTGAAAAAAAAATGTCCAAAGATGTCCAGCCGGTGAAAAGGAAACGCATTTCTTTGATGGCTTATAGGAAGAGGTTCCCTAATATAAGGTGTAATGTTGATAAAAGTAAGAAAATTCATGCTGGAGATGAGGGAGCTGATTCCGCATCTTATTCGAAGAGAAATCGTGATGAATATCCAGATGATCCAACTAAATGCCGGTGTAATTAACTGGATTAGTGTCTTAAACTCTTCTGAACCCCTATGTTTATTTCATAAAATGTTGAGTGAAGTCTTCAATAGGTCTTTTCCTATGCAAAAAATTAAAAGTAAATTGAAAAAGCCTTGGATCACTAAAGGAATCAGAACCTCTTCAAGTAATATGAGGGCCTTACACATGATTAGAAAATATACAAGTGAAGACTTTCATATATATTTCAATAAGTACCAAACGATCTACAGAAGAGTTATCAGATGTGCAAAAGAAAAGTATTATAATGAGAGACTCTCAAAGGCGCCAAATAAACTCAAAGAGAACTGGGCCATCTTCAATGAGTTGAGAGGCAAAACGAACAAACTTCCAGTACAAATTGACCTCTCCCCAAACAGTCTCAATGTGTATAATTGTACAATGGCTAAGAAACTTAAATCTAACATAACCGTACAAAAAAACCTTTTAGTGTTGAAATTAAACATTCAAATGTATTATTTCATAATCAGGATATCTTCTGTATGTGTGTTGTATGTATGTGTATCAATAAGTTTTGTTTAACAATTTGTCAATTATACTGTCAGACTGTTTTTCCTGATTCTCTTTAATAAATAACCAAAAGTACAGTTTATTGATCATATTGATGTGTGTTTGCACCTACAATACATCAACATGGTAGCAGAGCGTGGTTCCTTCTAAAGTGGTATAGTGTTGTTGTAAAATCGAAACATAATCAGTATCGTGATTTGGAAAGAAGAATTTACAACAGGAAAACATGGAATATCACGGAATAGAGAAACTGAGAGGTGCTGAGAATTGGACCATCTGGAAGTTCGCAGTTAAGAGTTTACTGCGTGGACATGAAGGAGCATACGAAGTCTGCAATGGAGAGATCGTCAAACCGAATCCGTTAGTAGAAAATGCTTCTCCAGAAGAGGTTAATACTCACCAAGCTGATATGAAGTTATGGGACAAAGGAGATCGTACAGCAAGTCAAATTATTATCAGATCTCTGGATTCTAAAGTCATGGCTCTTCTGGTTGCTTGTGAAACAGCTACGGATATGTGGCTAAAGTTGCATGCCGTGTTTGAACAGCAGAGTAAACAAGCAGCGCATACTGTTCAAGCGGAATTCTTCAGCTTTAGAAAGAATCCAACTGATGATATGGTCACTCATATAGCAAAATTTGAAGGATTACTTTTACGTATGCAACAGTTGAATGTGAAACCCGATAAACTATCCTTGGTCGTCAAATTACTAGATACTTTACCAGATGAATATGAAAGTCTTCAACAGGCATGGTGATTGGTGTTCTAACTTCTGATGAAAAACGTCGAAAGCAACGAGCGGAAACTCAGGAAGAGTTAGTAGCACTAATGTCTGCTAAAGCAAATATTCAAGTTGAAAATGTTAAGAAGTTCAAGAAGACAACTGCAGCTGCTGGAAATAACGAGAAGAAGTCAACTAAGTTCAAATGTTATGGCTGTGGACAGAAAGGTCATTTTCGTAGGAATTGTCCAATGAACAAACAGCGACAACAGAACGAGATAAACTCATCTTCTACTGAAAAACGTGATGACGAGGCGTTTGTTACAGAAATATTGAATGCTGAAGTTGATAGTGAGATATGGATTGTTGATTCTGGTGCTACAGATCATGTGACGAATCAAAATAAATGGTTTTCATCATTTGAACAATTCACAATACCATTGAAAATCCACATCGGCGATAAATCAACAATGGATGCTCTTGGAAGAGAAACAATTCTCTTTGAGGCTGAAGTCAATGGAGAGTGGATGTCTTGTCGTATGGAGAATGTTCTTTACGTACCAAATGCTCGAAGAAATCTGTTTTCTGTTACCTCAGCTTTGGATCGTGGCATGTCTTTCAGTTCATGCAAAAGTCAATGTTCATTCACGAAAAACGGCGTTATGAAAGCAAGAGGTGTAAGAACTGGACAGTTATTCAAGATGGTCATCAGAATGAGGAATCCCAAAACATGCTGTATGAATGAAGTAAATTCAGTTTCAACGATGACAATGCAAATTTGGCATGAAAAATTGGGACATCAGAATAAACGTCACTGTCAGAAACTTCTGAAGGCGCATAATATAAGTTTCATTGAAGATAACCAGTTTTGTGAAGTTTGCGTTGAAGGAAAACAACACAAATATGGTTTCCAGGAGCGTAAGCAGCGATCGACAGAAGCTGGAGGAATCATTCATGCAGATTTATGTGGTCCCATGGAATCGCCTTCTCTGGGTAGTGCCAAATACTTCATTTGCTTCACGTGCGATTTCTCTAGATTTCGGAAAGTTAATTTCTTGAGAGAGAAATCACAAACTTTAGATAAGATTTCAGAAATGTTGGAAATCTTGAAGACGCAGTTTGGACGGCCCATGAAAGAATTTCAATGTGATGGTGGTACAGAATTTGACAACAGCAGAGTTCATAAATTGATGGAATCAAATGGTGTCACATTTAATATCGTTAATCCATATACACCACAGCAGAATGAATGTGCAGAACGTTCAAATAGAACAGTTGTTGATTTAGCACGTACAATGTTGCTATCTAAGGACTTACCAAAGTATCTCTGGGCAGAAGCGGTAAATACTATCGTTTATATTCTGAATAGAACCGGTCCCAGTAGTGTAAAAGGAAAAACTCCATATAATTTGTTTACCGGAAAGGAAGTTCATTTGAACAATCTACACATTTTTGGATCCACTTGCTACTTCCATGTACCGAAAGAAAAGCGTAAGAAATGGGATGCAAAAGGTCAGCTTGGCGTATTTGTTGGATATTCGGAAAATGTAGATGGGGTTCGAATATGGATCAAGTCCAAAAATCAAGTAATTCGGTGTAGGAATGTTGTTTTTGAACCAGAAACTGCTGGAAAAACTGTAGCAGTTATTCCTTTGGCAACAAATTCTAATCCGGAATTCGAGGAACCAAAATCTGGACCTACCGAACAAATTGAGCTGATCGAAGAGGAAGAACAAATCACACATCGTTTGGAACCTGTAAGTCATCGACTGAGAAATCGTGAAGAGATAAGACCTCCTGATCGTCTCATCGAAGCAATGCTTATCGGAATAGAGGAACCTAAAAGCTATTCCGAAGCAATTTCATCAGCTGATCATATACACTGGAAAGCCGCAATGGAAGATGAAATGACTTCTTTGGAAGAAAATTCAACCTGGTCTCTGGTCGAATTACCAAAAGGTCGAAAAACCATTTCGAATCGCTGGGTGTTTCGTGTCAAGCGTAAAGCTGATGGTAGCATAGACCGATATAAGGCTCGTTTGGTCGTGCGAGGCTTCAGTCAACGAGAGGGAATCGATTATAATGAGACTTTTAGTCCTGTTGCAAGATTCGACACTATTCGTACAATCTTGAGTATAGCAGCAAACGAACATCTTGAGCTTGCACAGTTCGATGTTAAGACAGCATTTCTGTATGGTGTTATCGAAAAGGATATATACATGGATCAACCTGATGGTTTTGAAGATGGCACTCATTTAGTCTGTAAACTAAGTAGAAGTTTATATGGGCTGAAACAATCGCCTCGATGCTGGAACAAGAAGTTCACTGATGTTCTCCTTAATTTTGGGTTGACCGAAAGTACAGCAGATCCATGTTTGTTTTATCGACTTTCGAATAAGAAGAAATTGATTTTGGTGTTATATGTCGATGATGGACTGGTTGCAGCATCCGATAAAAATTGTATCGATCATTTTCTGGATAGATTGAAGGATGAATTCAAAATCACCATCGAACCAATTGGATTTTATTTGAATATATTAATCAGAAGAGAAGATGATGGCTCAATTCGTATCAATCAACAGAATTATGCCGAAAACATACTGAGAAGATTCAATTTGGAGAATATTTCCCCTGTATCACCTCCTATTGAGAAATGCCCTGTGATAGAAAATGGTGATGTCAAACTGACAACTGCACCATATCGAGAAGTTGTTGGAAGTCTGATGTATCTTGCTGTTGCTACAAGACCCGACATTACTTTCTCAGTGAATTATGTCTCACAATTCCTTGAAAACCCTGAGGATTATCACTGGACGATGGTTAAACGAATCTTGAGATATCTCAAACAAACTTTGGATATGGGTATTCGTTATGACCATATCGGAAAAAATTGTGAACTTGAAGCTTACAGCGATGCTGACTACGCAAGTGATCCTAATACAAGGCGTTCAGTCAGTGGTGTTGTTTTCAAGTATAGCAATGGACCCATTATTTGGACAAGTAAACGACAACAGAGTGTATCACTATCTACAATGGAAGCCGAGTATGTAGCAGCATGTGAGGCTGCCAAATATGCTGTTTGGTTGATTCGCTTGTTTAGTGAAATTGCTCCATTGAAAACTGTACCCACTCTTTTCGTGGATAATGCAAGTGCTATTAAGCTGACTAAGAATCCAAGTTTCCATAAGCGGTCAAAACATATTGACGTGAGATTTCATTATGTGCGTGAGAAGGTTCAAGATGGAACATTGAAGATCGAGCACATTTCCGGAAACCAGCAGATAGCCGACATTTTAACTAAACCAATACCTCGAGTACATTTTGTTAGATTATGTTCTATGCTGGGTATGGTTTGAAATTCTGTTATTAGTTTAGATGTAGAAGATCTGAAATAATTTGATGTTTTAGGGGGAGTGTTGAAATTAAACATTCAAATGTATTATTTCATAATCAGGATATCTTCTGTATGTGTGTTGTTATCAATAAGATTTGTTTAACAAATTGTCAATTATACTGTCAGACTGTTTTTCCTGATTCTCTTTAATAAATAACCAAATTGATCATATTGATGTGTGTTTGCACCTACAATACATCAACATTTAGACTACTTGAGTGAAGTACAGATATCTGAAGAATTTATTTTAGAACATACTAATGTCGAAGAACTAAAGGAAACATTTAAAGAAATAAAAAAATAAAAAAACACATGGACGAAATATCTATGAATTTAATAGAAAAACTGCCAGACCATGCCCTTTTCGCCCTGGCAGAGACAATTAATGTATCATTCTCATTTGGTATATTTCCTGAAGTGTCGAAAACAGCTGTAGTGATTCCAATTCATAAGGGGGGTAAACTGGATGAACCATCCAACTTTCGACCTATATCGTTAATATCAACTTTGTCAAAGGTGATAGAGGAGCTTGTGAAAAAAGATTACTCAAATTCCTGGATAAACACAATATACTGAGTGTCACTCAGTTTGGTTTTCAAAGATCCAAGAGCACGAATGATGCTATATTCGACTTTCTGGAAGAGTTATATGTAGGGCTAAGTAAAGGTGAGGTAGCTGCAGCAGTATTCTGCGATTTTTCTAAGGCCTTTGATTGTGTTGAACACAAAGTGCTGCTAAAAAATTATTCCGCTATGGTTTCAAAAGAACAACCCTTAAATGGTTCCAATCTTATCTTTCGGACAGAAATCAAATGGTGAAATTATCGAACAAAAATTCCAGTCTCTCAAACATAACCTGTGGAGTTCCACAAGGATCAGTGCTTGGTCCCATTTTATTCCTTCTCTACGTGAATGACCTATCTGATATCGATATACTAGGAAAGTTTACATTGTTTGCAAATGATACAACCTTACTATGGCAAGGAAATAATATAGTCATTGAAAAATATGATTAAAGTTGACTTAGACAAAGTCAAATCTTGGTGTGATTCCAATTCTCTTTGCTTCAATGTGAATAAAACTAACTTGATATCGTTCAAATTTGCTTCTGGAAACCTAAGTCTTCAGAATTATACAATCGAAAATAAGACGTGCACCAAATTCTTGGAATTATGGATTGATCAAACCTTAAAGTTTGATGAACATGTACAATATCCCAACAAAAAACTTGCATCAGGATGTTATGCCAGGGTCATAACCAATGAGTTAGGAATAGTAGCAGGAAAAACATCGTATTTTTCATTAGTTGAAACCCATTTGAGATATGGTATAGCCTTTTGAGGCTTCTGTAGCAAACAGTTGATGCAATCGGTATTTATTCTACAAAAAAGGGCGGTGAAATATATAACAAGAGCTAGGCGTATGGAACACTGTAGACCACTTTTCATTCAAAATAAATTACTAACAATCCATTGCATCTTCATTTTAGAAACAGTATGTCTTATTCTTAAAAGAAAAAAAAAATTTCCTTCCGAAAAGATATATAACACCCGGCAAAATGCCAATATACCTCTGCCAAAACCAATTTCATCATTAACGAAAAACTCCATAATCTTTGAGAGTCGGAAGATATTTAATCATCTACCATCTGAAATAAAAAGTATGACAGACTCAAAAGTATTTCAAAAATGTGTGAAAGAACTTTTACTTCCAAAAGCATATTATAGCTTGGAAGAATATTTTGACGACAGATTTTGAGTGCCTGAACCTTTATTCAATTGTTATTATTATTTATCCACTCATATCAATTTTCTAACTGTTCTGTAGAATTCAATGTCCTGTTACATTTGAGTTTCTTTATACTTGTGTTGTCCACTTTACCTTAATTTTTTAAATTGTTCAGACATGCTTTGTCAATAAGAATTTTTATTCTTCGACAATAAAGTACATTATATAATTATAATGAATATAAGTATATATGATATGATGAGGTCATAACATCATTTTTCGGATTATTTCGATCCGATCTTTACACCAAGTATAGCTATAGATGGCTCACAAAACCTTTTCTTTTAACTTATACTATAAAAGAAATAATATATTCTTGTCCAGGTATTTCCGCCCATAAGTTGAGTTGAAGATTCCGTTTGACGACACAGGAAGACATACACATATAAGGAAAGATCTTATCTTGTTTTGGTTGACGATTTTCCCTCGATGGTGCTTTGAGAGCCGGTTCGTCACAATCCACATCCAATATCGCCTAGGGTAGGATGAATTATATTATATAATATGTATCGCTGGACTGGACTGCCGGCTTCAATCAGCAAGACGCCGCATCTAGTAAAAACAGATACGTTTGGAAATCGATCCCCTTTGAATTTGGAGAGTTCTCCATATAAGTCCTTCAAGTCAGATATAACTGTGCCAAGACTATCCCGAAATATAGTAACAATCAATGGCGGTCTGATATACCGACATGTTCAGAACAATTCGAAAGTACTCACGTGTTGTCGACGAAGATCCACAAAATGTGATATTTATAAAGGTGGCCACAACCAAGTATATAACGGCAACTATCGATAACGGCAATAATATGCTACTTTTCTATATGCCAAAAAATCCTAAGTATCAAAACAAATGGCATACTCATTATAAAACGAAATGTCGGACAATGGAGTTTATCTATCAATCGAAATTCTGATCAGGTTATCCTTCTATTGAAGACACAAATCAAACCGGGATAGAAAAGGACTCAATAAATCCTATATATAAAAAATCATATTTCATATCGGATTTCTTGAAAACGAAATGGCAACTATGCGAAATATCCATATCTTTGCATTGACTAATGAGTATATTCCTAATTTGACCCATATAGAATATCCTTCCTTATCGCACCTTGTGTAAGCAAAGTCGAGCTGAAGAGAGACAACATGATCGAACGCCAAAACAGTAGTATACACTATTTGGGACATAAGTACTGACTTTTGAATATAGGCTAATAACTTGACAATTCGGAACCCGTATCAATAAACAATAATGGTACATGGAAGTCGAGGTTATGAGTCCTTTTTATCATAGATTCGTATAAGTGATGCAATGAGTGAAATGATCAAACGTCTAACTGTAATGTTGTGAATTGTGATTTGAATGAAAGTGATTCGCTATAAGGTTTGTTTTAAATTACATTATGCCTATCTAACTGGTTTGTTTACGAACTGTCACTTACACACTCACTAGTTGGAATGGACAATAGGACTGGAAATTCTATAATATAAGGGCTGTTATAGGGCCTAACTAGGAATAAGATCTCTCAGAATCATTTATACTGATTAACATTCCAAGCAAGGTTTGAATATCAGCTTGTTTCCCTGAATACCATGTTGTCCTCAATATGGTCCAAAAATATATATAACACCCGGCAAAATGCCAATATACCTCTGCCAAAACCAATTTCATCATTAACGAAAAATTCCATAATCTTTGAGAGTCGGAAGATATTTAATCATCTACCATCTGGAATAAAAAGTATGACAGACTCAAAAGTATTTCGAAAATGTATGAAAGAACTTTTACTTCCAAAAGCATATTATAGCTTGGAAGAATATTTTGAAGACGGATTCTGAGTGCCTGAACCTTTATTTAATAGTTATTATTATTTATTCACTCATATCAATTTTTTAACTGTTCTGTAGAATTCAATGTCCTGTTACATTTGAGTTTCTTTTTACTTCTGTTGTCCACTTTACCTTAATTTTTTAAATTGTTTAGACATGCTTTGTCAATAAGAATTTTTATTCTTCGACAATAAAGTACATTTTGAATTGAATTGAAGCTGTATCATGGAAACCGATTACTCGGCGATATTGATAGAATTCACAACAGCTGGCCAGAAGTGATTGTTTGATTTTTTTCACGTTTTATAATGTCCACAGTTTGAGCAGTACGAAGCGTGTTCGTTTCTCTCAAATCCCTCGAAATATTTCAACAACATATTCATCTGCAACTTATTTTCCTGTAGGGCCTATTGAACCATACTAATTATTATAATCCGAGGCAAAATAATCATCCATGATTTTTGAGAAATTGTGTCTATACTAATGAAATGGTAAATTTGAGCAGCTACCTAAATGAACAATAATTCGAATAACATGATCAGATTATGTCATTATTTTCTCATCTCATTATACAGGTCAATGAATTAGGTATGAATTATTTACCTGTGTGCATAGGGTAGGTAAAATTCTTAGGATTTCTTGGCAATAAATTCGAATGGAGAATGTTAGAAACATTGAAATGACATAAGCAGATTATACAGACCATTATTCTTGAAACCATCAATATTACAGGTTAATGGATTAGTGATACTAATCTGCAGTTTGAACACGTGCCTTCAAACCGTTTTCTATATTTGAAATACAAGATTATTTTCCAAATCAATATATTAAAATCATATTGATTTAATTAATTTTGATATCAGCGTTCGATATTATTTAAATTTATTTGGTCGTCCATGTCTTTGAAAAGATTTAGTTGAATTCGATTATCGCAGTTTATGAATTGAAAAACCTCAGCATGCTCCATTTCTATGAAGATATCATTTGATTACTTTTCAATTATTAATAATAGACAAAATGCAAAACAAACGGTCAAAATTGTAATCAAGTGCTAACTAGGGCATTGAAGTAGGATAAAGTAGGTGCCCCCGTCTCGATGTCTACTCAAAATAGATATAATTCGTATAGTGATACGTAGATTCTCAATGATAAAAATGATTAATGGAGGTTAATGGATTAGTGATACTAATCTGCAGTTTGAACACGTGCCTTCAAACCGTTTTCTATATTTGAAATACAAGATTATTTTCCAAATCAATATATTAAAATCATATTCATTTAATTAATTTTGATATCAGCGTACGATATTATTTAAATTTATTTGGTCGTCCATGTCTGATGAAAACATAATTGTATCGTCTCGTCTGATGTCTTCAAGAAATTTTTTAAAAAACTCGACCTTGTGTACAGAGCGCCCTCTGGAAGTGGAAATAAACTAGAATCATCAAAGTAGGCATCATTCGAATGAGTGTGAGATCATTTTTCAAAAAAGCATGAGTACAACAAGTTTGGATAAATGGTCCCAAGCAGCAATTTGACGTTGCGGCGACGTGTTTGGAAAAGTTGCGCAACCAAACATGAGTTGCGTAGTCGACCTTAATACTACGTCGTCACGACCCTGTTTTGCACCACTTTGGTCAATCATTTTTGGGTTTTCAAAACGTTTCACTTTCAACTGTAGGTAGCAGTTGGTCGTTTCCTAAACGTTGATAAATTTACCAATAAACAACTACACACTTGCGCCCTCTTGCGCAGCGATGACAGTTCACTTTCCACGGTGTTCAGAAATTAGTAAATATTCCAACCAAATCATTACTGATCACCAAAATGGACACTTGGTAAAAACTTTCTGACGACTACTAATGTTTTACTCATGTGCTCATGATAGGTACCTACTCTATTTATATTGCCTGAAAATAAAGATTTCCAAACAGGAATTATCAACGCATTTCAGTTTATTGTCAAATATACTATTGTTTTGCGTCACAAAACACGCGCTCCTTCAATCCGTGGCGAATTTCTCAAAACTCGAAAAAAAAAAACGAAAAAAATAATTTGGATATATAATATTCAAAGTTAATATTTATCCAAACAAGAACTATAGAGGATACAATGATATATTAATCGTTTCTAGAGTACTGTTAACCTCTGTTTATGTTTGTTTATGTCCCAAATTTCAATGGCCGACCATGTTTCCGAAGATAATTACGCATCAAACATGGCGTAGTATTATAATATACGTCAACACGACTTAGGATATCAGATAACTGAAGAATATACTGCTTTCAACCTTAGTCATCCAGACAACTAAATATAACCAAAGCGCGACTGAAGTTGGTTATCCGACCAAAAACTGAACGAAGTCCAACTAACGAACACACCTCGCTCCACATTTTAAAACGGGCTTTTCTGTGTCATACAATTGTCAGTAGTGTTCTTCGAAAAATTAGTTGCTTTCCTCAATCTCTGCATCCAGGTTAGCATTTGTTCCGAAAGAACTGAAGTTTTCCAAACTGCCTGTCTTCAGGCATAATTTTATTTTTAATAAATTTTTTGAGGTTAGGTTGGATCAAGTTTTTCTTATCTTACTAGATATTTATTCTTTCGTCGAAGCATTTCAGCCAACATTATGTCCTTGTTGTCATGGGGCATGTCCTCTATAGTGAGTATTTGGAAAATTTAACTGCAAAGATATGACTCCACGAAAACGTTTACAATTTTTATAAAAAATTGCCCACTGCCAAGTTAAATGTCACAAGGTCGGCTCAACGTCGGTAAAACGTTGAACATAACTAGAGTAATCACTCAAACGTTTTTAGAACGTCACTCCTATTCCCAAAATGTTTACTACATGAAGTTGGTTGGGTTTAACCTTGTAACAACGTCGTCGGTTAACTAAAGTCATGCTCAACACTGATACAACGTTGTCCGGTGGTTTAGAGAGCGTCGTTTCATAAATGACTGATTTCTACACTAAGTATAACGTTAATTTTGGTGTATTCTGTGGTTATCGTCGCCAAAATGCTACTTGGGGTATGGAAGATACAGCTATTTGAAATAGGTATTATTCAACAGATTCCTTCATTTTGGTTATTGAAGATATATTGAGCTGCAGCAAAAAAAAATATTTCCGATATTGTACAGTACTTCAATATTTTTCAAGAACATTTAATTTTCACTCTATAGCGGTCATTTTGATGACTTAAAAATATCCATCAACTTCTCTCGGCCTATATATGGTACCTACAAAGCTTCGTATAAGGTTGTTGATATGAGATAATATGCGGAAAAACTAATAAAATATTCGGATTAGGATTGCGTTAGAACTATGGAGATTTCAATAAAAATTCAATTGTGAATCATATTTATGAAATCAATGGTTATGTATTGTAATGAGTGTTTCAGATAGCGTATATTTTTCTAAAGCGACTGATATATATTCAAAATTCATTTAGAATCAGAATCGCAGACATTTTCCATCAGAAAATCATTCGCCATTTCGATCTGAAAGCATTTTCAACAGGAAATTCTAGAGAGTAGAGATTCATCAAGAACTTAGATAATATACAAGCTTTTTATGGATGAAAACGAAATGAAACATGATGAAACAAAGTAAGAAATATCTAATATTTATATACGATATAAGATAGATATTTCATTATTCTCTAGTAGAATAAACCACTATCATTATTCAACTAGTTAATGAATAATCAACAAATGAAAATATAACCCAATAACCTCAAAATATTTTAGAAAAAACAATTACGTATTTCGACAATTAAGTTCTTATATCCATTGAAAATACCGATTGAACTCATTAGGTTTTGCTCAAATATTTTGTGGTTTTTGGGTTATATTTCCATTTGTTGTATATTATTAAGCCACAGTCTCCAAATTTTCAATTTGGTTGATGGATTCGGACTTTTCAGGAATCTTTAGTGCATGTGTATATAATTTTAATTATAAGGTGATTGTGGATGAAAATTATTCACTTGAGAATCCTAGAAGTAAAATATAAGCTTCATTATCCCCATGTACCTGAGCATCAACCAATCCTTTCAGCCAATCGGAATACCTACCTTACCTGTCATTGGCATCCCCTTTCTAAGCTACGCCCCCATGTCTGGCCATTCTCAGGCCATTACTATTTAAGTTGATCTTCATGGCATTCTAATTCAGTTTCATTCCGAACTTTCAGTGAGTTACTTGCAGTTTTTTAACGAGAATTGAAATTTTAGACAATTTTTGAAATGAGTGGTCACGAGGGTGAATCCAAATATTCCACCAAGTTGTTGAGTGGAAAAAAAGTGATGTGTGATTTGGACCGACAAATTCAGCGAATAGAGGAAGAGATCAGGGAAATTGAAAAGAAAATGTCCAAAGATGTCCAGCCGGTGAAAAGGAAACGCATTTCTTTGATGGATTATAGAAAGAGGTTCCCTAATATAATGTGTAATGTTAATAAAAGTGAGAAAATTCATGCTGGAGATAAGGGAGCTGATTCCGCATCTTATTCGAAGAGAAATCGTGATGAATATCCAGATGAGGATATTTCTTCCGGTCCTCCTCTGAAGGTAAGAATGTTATATCCGGAATTACGAACTTGGAAACTGGTTCCAATAGAGGATTTTTGTTCTCATTATAAAGTATCAGGGGATTTCACAGATAGCGGTAAGTAATCATAAAATATGCTGTTGGGGTAAGTATACTGTAATTTGCTTATATTTTGTGTATATAGATATTTTGTAAATAGTCGACTAAGAATATAGAAATATTTACTCATTAAATAAATCCGACAAAGATTTTCATTTCCTCAGGTGAGGAATTATCAAATCTATGAAATAATTGAAATATTTTCCGTAGCTTTAGATATAATTATTTGTTTTTTGTAGTATTAATGTAGTTTAGGTTAGGTTATCGTAGGTTAGGTCCCGTGTGGGGTAATCAGTCCCCCATCGGGCGCGTCCCCAGGTGGCGGATAGGGGAATGCCCTCTATTAATAGGGGGTACCAAGGAAATCAAGTACTCGGCGCGGACCAAAACTGATGATGAGGTATAAATAATATTTAGCTTGTGTATCTTGTATATATATCTACTATAGATTATGTTTGTCTTAATTTTGATGAAGAGGGTGCTCAATCTCTAGTTATCCTCGCAGCGCTCTCAGATCATGAAGCTGTTGTCACATATTTTTCATTACAATATAAAAAGAAAAGTGAGAGGCAGAGGTATGGCAGGCTCTATATCAAAAATAACTTCATCAAGTTTCAACTAAATGCCGGTGCAATTAACTGGATTAGTGTCTTAAACTCTTCTGAACCCCTATGTTTATTTCATAAAATGTTGAGTAAAGTCTTCAAT
Source organism: Chrysomela aeneicollis (assembly GCA_029955515.1). Classification (NCBI taxonomy): domain Eukaryota; kingdom Metazoa; phylum Arthropoda; class Insecta; order Coleoptera; family Chrysomelidae; genus Chrysomela; species Chrysomela aeneicollis. Next base: position 3,456,791 of record JARUHQ010000013.1, on the reverse strand, counting down.
AGGTCTTTTCCTATGCAAAAAATCAAAAGTAAATTGAAAAAGCCTTGGATCACTAAAGGAATCAGAACCTCTTCAAGTAATATGAGGGCCTTACACATGATTAGGAAATATACCACAAGTGAAGACTTTCATATATATTTCAGTAAGTACCGAACGATCTATAGAAGAGTTATCAGATGTGCAAAAGAAAAGTATTGTAATGAGAGAGTCTCAAAGGCGCCAAATAAACTCAAAGAGAACTGGGCCATCTTCAATGAGTTGAGAGGCAAAACAAACAAACTTCCAGTACAAATTGACCTCTCCCCAAACAGTCTCAATGTGTATTATTGTACAATAGCTAAGAAACTTAAATCTAACATTACTATGTCGTGAAATACCTCGTTTTCAGTGAATTTGAGTTAATATAGGAGATACTGACAGCAAGTCAAAAATATTTATTTTACACTGACAAGTTATTTGTCTTAACAACAGTAACAATGTGAACATACAAAGGGATAATTAACATGATTCTTGCTATTTGCAACATTCTCCCCCGCGATGCTAACTCATTCTTTTTTAGCACATACATTCAGGCGATGCAATTTTCTTGCGGGACGCTTGAAGATGCCATTCGAAGTACGGATGTCTGCTATCCTCACGATGCCATCAGCGCCTTCGTAGATCTTCTCGACTATTCCAATCGGCCAAGCACCTCGGGGCATATTGTTATCGTTGATGACTACCAATTCACCAATTCGTAAATTGGGTAGACTGTTATTCCATTTTTGACGATTGATCAAGGTGGGAATATATTCACGAAGCCAACGTTTCCAGAATATATCTGCCAGGTATTGTGATACTCTCCATTGTTTTTTCAGTATCAAATCCTTCTCATTAAATACTCCAGGTGTAATAACTGTTGAAGATTGTCCCATGAGAATATCATTTGGTGAAATGCTCATTAAATCTTGGGAATCTTCAGAAACATGTGTCAGCGGTCGACTATTGATAATATATTCTACCTCAGCAAATAATGTTTGTAAAACTTCTTCTTTGGGATGCCTTTCTCTCATAATTGCCATGAGAGCCCTTTTGAAACATCCTATAAGTCGTTCCCAGCTACCCCCCATATGAGGAGCAGAGGGAGGATCGAATTTCCAGTCGATGCCCCTACTCGCCATATTATCAGCCACAGCATTCATTTCTAAATCTTCTAGAGCTTCTGAAAGTTCTCGATTCGCTCCATGGAAATTTGTTCCGTTATCAGACCAAAAAACCTGAACTGCTCCACGTCTTGCGAGAAATCTTCGTATTGCCATTATGCAGGAATCCGTTTCCAAAGAATGGGCAATCTCAACATGAATCGCCCTCATGGTTAAGCAGGTAAATAATACGCCGTAACGTTTCTCGATTCTTCTTCCGATTTTCACTTGGAACGGACCGAAATAATCAACACCAGTTGCTGAAAATGGTTTTTGACTCATCATTAATCGTTCTCGAGGTAAAAGTCCCATTTTTGGTTGTACTTGAGGTGCAGATTGTCTTCGACAATACATACATTGCTTAACAACTTTTTTCACAGTTGTGCGAATTCGGGGTATCCAAAATTTCTTCCTTAGTTCATTTATGAGTGTTTCAATACCCTGATGAGCATTCTTTCTATGATGATGCATAATCATTTTTTGTGTATATATATGTTCACCAGCCAATATGACAGGTTCATTTTGTATGTTAGAGGTATTTTCAATCTTCACTATTCCACTAGATATCCTCAATATCTCATCATTATCTAAAAAAATTGACAGTTTATGAAGCCTTCCATTCCTGTTGGGTACGCTATTTTTAATATTCATTTTGTCTGTCGCAAAACAGGATTCTTGAACTACTTTCCACCAATAACACTCGCTCCATTCCAATTCATTCTTTGTCAAATATACCGTCAGCTGTCTGTTCTGATTAATTAATCTCAGATTCAATATAAATAGTTTGACTCTCGCAGTTATTCTGATAAGTTTCAACCAGGAATAGTGAAACTTTATTGGTATAATCTCTGGGTCAGATATGACTGTCATCACTAGTTCGCCCAGGTTTTCATTTTTTTCAAATTCTTTCGGAATTTTAGGCCAATTACTTTCAGGTTCATGAAGAAAATTGGGACCTCTGAACCAACTATTTTCATAACTGGTCATATTTCTGGCCGTGTCTCTGGTGCAAACATCAACAACGTTTTGGTTTGTTGGAACCCATTTCCATTGATTGATGCTACTCAGTTCTAAAATTTCACTCACTCGTGTGGACATATAGGTAGGAAGTTTGTTATCACTTCAGGGCCAACTTAGAACTATTTGAGAGTCCGACCAATAAAATTTATTATCAATTCTGAGTTCCAAATATCTAGCAGCTTCTGCACAAAGTCTTGCTCTCAAAACTGCAGCTAAAAGTTCGAGTTTTGGTATGGTCAAATATTTGACAGTTGTGGAATTTTTGATTGGTACAACCCTTGCTTCGGAAGCTACTAATATAACTTCTACAGAGGTTTCAGAGCTGAATCGAAGGAAAATTGCACTAGCATATGCATCTTCACTGGCATCAGAAAAAACATGAATTTGAATGGATGAAAACTCTCTTCTTCTAGGCGAGTAACATCTATCAAATAACTCCCCCATTGAGTAAGTAAGTGAGGCGGTAGTTTCGTTACAAAACTAGCTATAATTTGTCTAGCATCTAAATAGTTTGGATTCCCTTCAAGAACGGCAGAAATGTTACGCACAGTATTGCTGAAATCAATGAATGATTCTAGACTTTCCACAGGTATTAATTGAGTTACTTGTGATAACAGTTCATCTAATATTAACTCTCGACGTCCGTATTTCTTTTCTAGGATATCTAAAATCATCCGCTAATTTGTATTGTGAATAGAAAATTGGCCATTTCAAACAGGAAGAACCATCGAATGCTACTAATTGATTACCTATGGTTTGTCTAGCTAACATTTTATTGATCGATTTAGTCAAATCCTGCATATTATCGTGAGATGAATCTATGTGGTTCATTTCAGAGGAATTAATATTACCTGCATCTTCCGCCCATTTCGTTATATAGGAATGTTTTGATCTCTCACCAAATTCTGCATCCTCACTTGATAAATCTGCTTCTTCTTCATTGATTTCTTCGTCCTGTTCCTTTTGGGGAAGCTCTTCATATTTTGAAAGATTTGTCTCCTTATTTTTCAGACGCGATTCTTGGATACGTAGAAGTTGTTGTGATTTCTTCAATTTCAATTCCTTGTTGGCGATATGTTGAGTAGGGGCATTTTCGTCAAGTTTTATTTCCTCTAGTTCACTCTCTAGAATTACAATCTCTTCTTGTTTCTGTAGAATATCATCTTGAATATGACATATTTCATCATGAAGTTCGATTATTTTTGATTTGAGATCACACGTTCTTGTTCTTGATGCGGAGGATATCGTAGATTTGGATGTCTTGGGATCTACTGAACTTCGTGTGTTTCTTGACGGCTGAAGCACTCCTTTCGTATTTGTTTGTTCACTGAGACATTTTCTCACGGCTTTCAAAAAATGATTTGTTAGAGTCTCAGCATTGGCATCATCTGAATATTTTTCTCCAAATATATCACAAAGTTGTTGAAGAACTAAAATACTGAGATTTTTGCTGACCATTTCAGAGTGCTTTTTATTTTCTGGGCTATTTTGTGAAAAGCTGAAGTCAGTGAAAGAAAGGATTCGTCTTCTTACTGTTTTTCCTTTAAAATAGGTTCCATATAATGCAAAATGAAGGTTTTCCAGCATATGATTCTCTCCGATATTTTTCAGTTTCTCTTCCACACCTGGTATATCTCGGAGCATATTCGTTGGTGATGTAATATCTTTATTTCGTCTGATAGCAAAGACTGTATGAACACGTGCTGAGTTCGTTAGCTCGAAGGACCACAATATGTCGTGAAATACCTCGTTTTCAGTGAATTTGAGTTAATATAGGAGATACTGACAGCAAGTCAAAAATATTTATTTTACACTGACAAGTTATTTGTCTTAACAACAGTAACAATGTGAACATACAAAGGGATAATTAACATGATTCTTGCTATTTGCAACAATTACCGTACGAAAAAAACCCTTTAGACTACTTGAGTGAAGTGCAGATATCTGAAGAATTTATTTTAGAACATACTAATGTCGAAGAACTAAAGGAAACATTTGAAGAAATAAAAAAAATAAAAAAACACATAGACTTGACGAAATATCTATGAATTTAATAGAAAAACTGCCTGACCATGCCCTTTTTGCCCTGGCAGAGACAGTTAATGTATCATTATCAATTGGTATATTTCCTGAAGTGTTGAAAACAGCTGTAGTGATTCCAATTCATGAGCGGGGTAAACAGGATGAACCATCCAACTTTCGACCTATATCGTTAATATCAACTTTGTCAAAGGTGATAGAGAAGCTTGTGAAAAAAAGATTACTCACATTCCTGGATAAACACAAAATACTGAGTGGCTCTCAGTTTGGTTTTCAAAGATCCAAGAGCACGAATGATGCTATATTCGACTTTCTGGAAGAGTTATATGTAGGGCTAAATGAAGGTGAGGTAGCTGCAGCAGTGTTCTGCGATTTTTCTAAGGCCTTTGATTGTGTTGATCACAAAGTGCTGCTTAAAAAATTATTCCGCTATGGTTTCAAAAGAACAACCCTTAAATGGTTCCAATCTTATCTTTCGGACAGAAATCAAATGGTGAAATTTCCGAACGAAAATTCCAGTCTCTCAAACAAAATCTGTGGAGTTCCACAAGGATCAGAGCTTGGCCCCATTTTATTCCTTCTCTACGTGAATGACTTATCTGATATCGATATACAAGGAAAGTTCACATTGTTTGCAGATGATACAACCTTACTATGGCATGGAAATAATATAGAGTCATTGAAAAATATGATTAAAGTTGACTTAGACAAAGTCAAATCTTGGTGTGATTCCAATTCTCTTTGCTTCAATGTGAATAAAACTAACTTGATATCGTTCAAATTTGCTTCTGGAAACCTAAGTCTTCAGAATTAAACAATCGAAAATAAGACATGCACCAAATTCTTGGGATTATGGATTGATCAAACCTTAAAGTTTGATGAACATGTACAATATCTCAACAAAAAACTTGCATCAGGATGTTATGCTGTCAGGGTCATAACCAATGAGTTAGGAATAGTAGCAGGAAAAACATCGTATTTTTCATTAGTTAAAACCCATTTGAGATATGGTATAGCCTTTTGGGGTTTCTGTAGCAAACAGTTGATGCAATCGGTATTTATTCTACAAATAAGGGCGGTGAAATATATATCAAGAGCTAGGCGTATGGAACACTGTAGACCACTTTTCATCAAAAATAAATTACTAACAATCCATTGGATCTTCATTTTAGAAACAGTATGTCTTATTCTTAAAATAAAAAACAAATTTCCTTCCAAAAATATATATAACACCCGGCAAAATGCCAATATACCTCTGCCAAAACCAATTTCATCATTAACGAAAAATTCCATAATCTTTGAGAGTCGGAAGATATTTAATCATCTACCATCTGAAATAAAAAGTATGACAGACTCAAAAGTATTTCGAAAATGTATGAAAGAACTTTTACTTCCAAAAGCATATTATAGCTTGGAAGAATATTTTGAAGACAGATTCTGAAAGCCTGAACCTTTATTTAATAGTTATTATTATTTATTCACTCATATCAATTTTTTAACTGTTCTGTAGAATTCAATGTCCTGTTACATTTGAGTTTTTTTTACTTCTGTTGTCCACTTTACCTTAATTTTTTAAATTGTTTAGACATGCTTTGTCAATAAGAATTTTTATTCTTCGACAATAAAGTACATTTTGAATTGAATTGAATTGAAGCTGTATCATGGAAACCGATTACTCGGCGATATTGATAGAATTCAAAGAGCCAACAGCTGGCCAGAAGTGATTGTTTGATTTTTTTCACGTTTTATAATGTCCACAGTTTGAGCAGTACGAAGCGTGTTCGTTTCTCTCAAATCCCTCGAAATATTTCAACAACATATTCATCTGCAACTTATTTTCCTGTAGGGCCTATTGAACCATACTAATTATTATAATCCGAGGCAAAATAATCATCCATGATTTTTGAGAAATTGTGTCTATACTAATGACATGGTAAATTTGAGCAGCTACCTAAATGAACAATAATTCGAATAACATGATCAGATTATGTCATTATTTTCTCATCTCATTATACAGGTCAATGAATTAGGTATGAATTATTCACCTGTGTGCATAGGGTAGGTAAAATTCTTAGGATTTCTTGGCAATAAATTCGAATGGAGAATGTTAGAAACATTAAAATGACATAAGCAGATTATACAGACCATTATTCTTGAAACCATCAATATTACAGGTTAATGGATTAGTGATACTAATCTGCAGTTTGAACACGTGCCTTCATACCGTTTTATATATTTGAAATACAAGATTATTTTCCAAATCAATATATTAAAATCATATTGATTTAATTAATTTTGATATCAGCGTTCGATATTATTTAAATTTATTTGGTCGTCCATGTCTGATGAAAACATAATTGTATCGTCTCGTCTGATGTCTTCAAAAATTTTTTTAAAAAACTCGACCTTGTGTACAGAGCGCCCTCTGGAAGTGGAAATAAACTAGAATCATCAAAGTAGGCGTCATTCGAATGAGTGTGAGATCATTTTTCAAAAAAGCATGAGTACAACAAGTTTGGATAAATGGTATGGAAGATACAGCTATTTGAAATAGGTATTATTCAACAGATTCCTTCATTTTGGTTATTGAAGATATATTGAGCTGCAGCAAAAAAAAATTTTTCGATATTGTACAGTACTTCAATATTTTTCAAGAACATTTAATTTTCACTCTATAGCGGTCATTTTGATGACTTAAAAATATCCATCAACTTCTCTCGGCCTATATATGGTACCTACAAAGCTTCGTATAAGGTTGTTGATATGAGATAATATGCGGAAAAACTAATAAAATATTCGGATTAGGATTGTGTTAGAACTATGGTGATTTCAATAAAAATTCAATTGTGAATCATATTTATGAAATCGATGGTTATGTATTGTAATGAGTGTTTCAGATAGCGTATATTTTTCTAAAGCGACTGATATATATTCAAAATTCATTTAGAATCAGAATCGCAGACATTTTCCATCAGAAAATCATTCGCCATTTCGATCTGACAGCATTTTCAAGAGGAAATTCTAGAGAGTAGAGATTCATCAAGAACTTAGATAATATACAAGCTTTTTATGGATGAAAATGAAATGAAACATGATGAAACAAAGTAAGAAATATCTTATATTTATATACGATATAAGATAGATATTTCATCATTCTCTAGTAGAATAAACCATTTTCATTATTCAACTAGTTAATGAATAATCAACAAATGAAAATATAACCCAATAACCTCGAAATATTTTAGAAAAAACAATTACGTATTTCGACAATTAAGTTCTTATATCCATTTGAAATACCGATTGAACTCATTAGGTTTTGCTCAAATATTTTGTGGTTTCTGGGTTATATTTCCATTTGTTGTATATTATTAAGCCACAGTCTCCAAATTTTCAATTTGGTTGATGGATTCGGACTTTTCAGGAATCTTTAGTGCATGTGTATATAATTTTGTGGATGAAAATTATTCACTTGAGAATCCTAGAAGTAAAATATAAGCTTCATTATCCCCATGTACCTGAGCATCAACCAATCCTTTCAGCCAATCGGAATACCTACCTTACCTGTCATTGGCATCCCCTTTCTAAAATACGCCCCCATGTCTGGCCATTCTCAGGCCATTACTATTTAAGTTGATCTTCATGGCATTCTAATTCAGTTTCATTCCGAACTTTCAGTGAGTTACTTGCAGTTTTTTAACGAGAATTGAAATTTTAGACAATTTTTGAAATGAGTGGTCACGAGGGTGAATCCAAATATTCCACCAAGTTGTTGAGTGGAAAAAAAGTGATGTGTGATTTGGACCGACAAATTCAGCGAATAGAGGAAGAGATCAGGGAAATTGAAAAGAAAATGTCCAAAGATGTCCAGCCGGTGAAAAGGAAACGCATTTCTTTGATGGATTATAGGAAGAGGTTCCCTAATATAATGTGTAATGTTGATAAAAGTGAGAAAATTCATGCTGGAGATAAGGGAGCTGATTCCGCATCTTATTCGAAGAGAATTCGTGATGAATATCCAGATGAGGATATTTCTTCCGGTCCTCCTCTGAAGGTAAGAATGTTATATCCGGAATTACGAACTTGGAAACTGGTTCCAATAGAGGATTTTTGTTCTCATTATAAAGTATCAGGGGATTTCACAGATAGCGGTAAGTAATCATAAAATATGCTGTTGGGGTAAGTATACTGTCATTTGCTTATATTTTGTGTATATAGATATTTTGTAAATAGTCGACTAAGAATATATAAATATATACTCATTGAATAAATATCCGACAAAGATTTTCACTTCCTCATGTGAGGAATTATCAAATCGATGAAATTATTGAAATATTTTCCGTAGTTTTAGATATACTTATTTGTTTTTTGTAGTATCAATGTAGTTAAGGTTAGGTTATCGTAGGTTAGGTCCCGTGTGGGGTAATCAGTCCCCCATCGGGCGCGTCCCCAGGTGGCGGATAGGGGAATGCCCCCTATTAATGGTGGGTACCGAGGAAATCAAGTACTCGGCGCGGACCAAAACTGATGATTAGGTATAAATAATATTTAGCTTGTGTTATATATTATCTTGTATGACTTTTTCATATAAAGTGGCCACTCTGGCAACCGTGTGACGGACATTCAACACATGTCGAAGCTGCGCTTGGGATTTCAGTTTTCAATTGATATGTGATAACTTAGTAATTTGAAGTGTTGGGAAAAATAATAAACCGATTCTTCTTCACTAAGTTCAGAAATTTCAGAATCACTATCTGTAAAATTTAATGAATGATTGTTCAGCTTAGTCAGTACATAATATGTTTTAGTAATTTGAAATAGCACAACGAACTTCATGAACCTTTGTAATACCACTGACCTATATAATAAATTGCTATACAGTATCTTTCAACTATTATGGGTTAACTATAGATATAACAAAATCTATTCAAGTTTTCAATATATGATGATTTAATAAGCGTTTTTCTGTCACACATAAAAACAAAATACATTACAGCCTGTATTATTGGGAACATTTCGATGTTTGTTCAGGATATAAAAAATTAGACCACATTCTTGGTCACTTTCAAAATGAATCTTCAGGAGAAATCAGTATCTGCTTTCGTATTCGAGTTATACAAAAATCGAGTAAATAAAAAAATGAGAATAATTTTATGTTGTGGACTGAATTTGTATTTCATCAAATGGGAATAAAACTATGGTTTTGATTCAAACGATTCTTTTTCCTTTTCAATATATCATGTCGGGATTTTATTCAGACATCAAGTGTCATCTATACCAGAAATATTCTTTCATTGTAATAACAATACTTGTGATTTTGCTTCCGAAATATAATTTGGTAGGAGCTTAACACAAAATCGTATAAATTGCTGCCACGATCACCAGACTTGACGCAACTGATTCTTTTCTTTTGGGGCTATATTGAAGGCAAATTGTACAGGAATATAATCTATAAGATTTTTTTCTTAATGAAACATCAACAGGTGACATTTGTTAATTTCTCATCAGGATTGGAAATCAGGAATGCTGAAAATGTATGTTTCGTCTACAAACATATATGTATTAACAAATTTATTCTACGATCACCGGATTCAACGCTATTGATTTTTTGTATGAGAAATCCAGTAACGATGTGAATGAACTAATAATTATTGTATGAAGCCTAGGAAGCGGCAGTTGAAATTGGAAAGTCTTTTTTTCTTGCCTTCCAAGTTATGAGTCGGTATTTTAGATGAACATTATCAGTCGATATAGGTTTTGATGATATTTCACCGCAGTCATCATATTATGCGGTAAACACAGTATCCGTATGAATAAACTCATATGATGAAATTTGTTTTCATATCGAATATAAGTGAATCAATATCAACACGTGTTTTTCGATATCCTCAAAATTTGAGGGTGAGTATATATAGGAATCACTTTCTGATTTCAACCCTTGGAGGTTTTCTCAATTATTCAACAAAATACATACCTACAACAAAAAGACATATACCTGCAGCTTGTTACGAAAGCGTATAAGGGCCACCAAGATTTTTTTAATATTTTTTTCGACCACTAACTCAGAATTTCCGACTTTGAACTCGGAATTATTTTTTTCCGACTTTGAATTCGGAATAATTTTTTTCCGACTTCAATCTCGAAATTTTCGACTTTGAATTCAGAATGATGGAATAACTATCAACGCCGGTGACCTGCATGATCAATGACCTGAAAGTACACTCCATGTACACTTCTGCTCTAGAGCCGCTATATCATCCAAGGTGCAAGGCGAAGACAGGTTGACACTATGATGATATCAGCAACCTTATAACATCCTCAATATTCATCATTTTCCATTCATACTCATAATTTCTTGAGAAATATCTATATCTCGAAAAAAATTTCAATATATAGATATTTTTCCCAGGTCTGGTTAGATATAGACACCAGGAAAATACTAGATAATGTCACACAACTGTTTCGTTTGGGGAACAATAGAATCCTGATAGAGGGAAGTTCTGCTGGGCTCGAGCCTGGCAATGAAAGGGTGGGCATAATCTGAGTCTGTCTCGTCTGTCTGCTCGGAATCGCTCAGAATAATATGAATGATTATGATAAGCATCTACCACAACAATATATCTACAAAAAAAAGGATATCGACCACTTTTCTGCGGTCAACAAACTCGTAAATGCAAGGTCATCAACTATACGTATAGTTTTATCACATTCTGGAGCTGAACTATAAACATGTGAACTAGACTCCATGACAGGTTAAATTTGTGCTTTGTTGATTATGAGATTTTTCTAAGGTGTGAAGCAATTTCTGCACATAATCATTCAACAAGAAAAGACATTATGAGGTCCACCTACTTGAAAAAAAGTACAAGCTTGAGTTTGCTAGCAATTGTAGCATCGAATTCTACTAGATAATCAGTTTGAAGTCGAAATTTCCGAGTTCAGAGTCGGAATTTCCGAGATCAGAGTCGGAATTTCCGAGTTTGAAGTCGGAATAAAAAAATTTCGAGTCTGAAGTCGGAAATCCTGAGTTTGAAGTCAGAAATTCCGAGTGGACAAAATATAAAAAAATCTTGGTGTTATACGCTTTCGTAGCTTGTCACTTTCTTGCAGGACAAATAATTTAACCATCATAATTATATTTCGTGGATCAAAGGAGGTAAACGGATTTGGATTATGTATACTGGCTAGGTGGAGTTGATACCTGAAAACGTAACAATAAGCGGGTTATAGTTCATTATTTTCTAAACTGATGATTTTCAATGGATTAGGAATTTAATAACAATGTAGACACTAATAGACAAGTTATGATAGCATTCTGCGTTTTATGAAGTGATATTTCATAATATGTGTCGATAATTTGATTGGAAAATATAGCTTTGGAAATGAAAGCTTCATATTCATCATATATATTCTTGATTTCCGATGAATTTTGTTATTTTTATATATTTTCAACGATTTCTTTGACGATTTCTGATAGTATCCCTTGTTTTTTTTTTGTTATGCTCCGAAGTAGGCATTGAACGTGAGAGATTGAGTAATTCTGGAATACAAAAACGATTTCTATGAGAAATTGGCATTATACTTCAATCAATGTTGTGATACTTGCTAAAATTCGCCTAAGGTAAGAAAAATGCCTATCGAATTTGCTGACCAATTTTATATTAAACATATTTTATTGTGAACTTGCGATTATAGCATGATTCTATTCTGTGATACCGGGTGTCCACTTTTTTGTTTTCGGATATACTGGAGTGAAATTTTGAGGATCCGTTTAATGCATAAAACTGCATATTTTGTATTTTTTTTTTCTTAATTTGGTAATGTTATATTCAATCATATCGTGTGATACATTATTATATTCGAAACAGACTTTTAAAGAAAGTATAAATCCAAAGTCGACTGTTGTATTACTGATATCAAAAATGCCTTGGAAATACGATGACATATTCAGATTCCTTTCGTAAAAATGCCTGAAAAGCGTCCTAGTACACTAAAAATCAAATTTTCTCACCAATTTTCAGAATAGACACATCTCATAGTTATTTCAGATATGAACCTAATTGTTTCAGGTATTGGAAAAAACATCTCACATTGAATGAACTTCTCGAAGAAAATGTACGAATAGATGATGTTGCTGATATTCCTGATGAAATAAGTTTATTCCCTCCGGCAAATGCTAACGAATATAACACAGATGAAGATTCTGGAGATGATGTTAATGTCATCCCAAATAATCTACCAGGATCTCATCTACTGGGGGATGTGGAAGTTTCCATGCGAAAAATTCAAGGAGAAATATCCTCAGAGTTCAGTTGATGTGATCGTACAGTGGGACAGCGAAGACGACTTGCTATTGTCCACATTCATTGAAAGAAAAATCAAGAAAGCTAAGGAATTCGACTATTCTCTTGGGAAAGATTTGTCAGAAACTTTTCCTTCGTGGAAATCTGTTTCTCACATAAGAAACAATCGTTTTCCTTCGAGCATATTCAGATAGTTCTTCGATAAAGAACTAATCGACGGAATCGTCCAATTCACTAATCTATATGCTAGTCAAAAAAATCTACCATCTGATGTAACAACTGATGATGTATATAGTTTCATTGGAGTACTACTTGTTAGTGGCTACTGCTCTGTGTCAAGAAAGAAGATGCACTGGCAAAATTCTTCAGATAGCAATAACGCGCTTATTTTATCTTCAATTTCAAGAGATCGTTTTCAATATCTGATGAGCAATTTTCACTGTGTTGATCACAATAATTTGAACAAAAATGACCGATTTGCCAAAGTCAGACCCATTTTCGACATATTGAATAAAAAATTCTTGGAATTTGCTCCAACAGAAGAAAACCACTCTGGTGATGAAGCCATGGTGCCGTATTTCGGGCGCCATGGTCGCAAACAATCAATAAAAGGAAAACCCATAAGATGGCGTTATAAATTCTGGGTTGGAACTACTCGTTTGGGCTATATTGTATATTTCGAACCATACCAAGGCTCAAATACAATTTTGTCTGAGAAATACAAAGACTTGGGTCTCGATGCATCTGTAGTTTTGCAATATGCAGATATTTTGCAATCAACTTCCATATCTTTTTCGACAATTTCTTCACATCTTTGTCACTGATGAAAGAACTTACACATCGAGTGATGAGAGCTACAGGAACCATCAGGGATAATAGACTACCGAAATGTCCATTGACTGATGTGAAACAATTCAAGAAGAAAACCAGAGGTGATTTTCAGTATGCGCTGGTAGACAACGAGTTAGTTATTTGCCGGTGGAATGACAATAATGTTATAACTATCACATCTAATTCTACTTCCGTGTTGCCAACAAGTAAAGTGAAGAGGTGAAAATTTGGGCGGAGTTGATAGAAGTGATCAAAATATTAGACAGTATCGCATTTCGATAAGGGGCAAAACATGTATTTTCCATTGGTGAGCCATTGCATCGATATGTTGATTCAAAATGCTTGGTATCTGCACAATTTTGAAGGAGGAAAACTCGATCAACTAGCCTTCAGGAGAGCAGTAGCTGTGGAATTATTAGAGACTCACTCGGTCTTGAGTAGAAAATGCATTTCAAGAAGATCAGGCAATTATAAAGAGCATTCCCGATATTATCGAATTGATCATGTTGTGATATATCAGAATAGCCAAACGAAGTGCGCATTGTGTCATAAAAAAGCAAATTTTCTTTGTGAAAAATGTGACATTGGATTGCATCCCAAAAACTGTTTCCGCCATTTTCATACCACATTTACAGGCAATGAATGATTCTTAATCTATGATTGTTTATAGTCGTCTGTGGTCCTACAGTCCTTTTGAAAGTCACCATGATATCTCAAAAAGTAGAACACAGATATTTTTTTAAATATTTTTTCCTATTGCTTTGCATCAGAATTAGCCCACATACAAATTTCCGGCTTTATTCTCAACAAAATTTAGTTGCCGGGTTATAAGGGTTGATACCCGCAGCTTGTAGTTTGTGGCTATAGTTTTTTTTTTGTTGATGATCTGCTTTTTAAGTTTCACCAGAATCTACTCTCTGATTTTTTTTAGCTATACCTACTCGGATACCCATTGCCTTAGCCATATCAGTTGATGTACAGGAGGTTTTGAGCTTAAATACCTGCCTACGGAGCTTGGAGATCGCGGAGACATTCTGTTGTTTGATCAGCCGGACTTTATCTCAGGTAAGCATTCATTTCTATAATTATACTTGTTTCATGTGTGAAAATTCATCTCCCTCTGGGAAATGAATGCTTCCTGAGATACGCTTATTCTTGCCAGCATTGTCTCAGTTGATTTCCAGTTACTGTGGATTTTTATTGGTTCGAAAGTTCTCGACCATCATTTTTAACCCAACCATTTTTCGAAGATTACCTATATTTTTTTCTGTAAGGTCTAATAGATATATGTTCACTGCCCTGTTCACCCTGGAGTTAACTAGGAAGAACTATCGGGCACTAGTTTTTTCAATAGGATTTGCCACCCTAATTTTTTATATCTATTAGAAATATCTTTATCTTTAAATAACTCAAGTTCTTCGAGTTGAAAACAGTTTCGGGATAGATTGAAATATTCTTATTGGTTTCCTTTGATTTGAGTCAACTGAGTTTATCAAGTTATTGAATTTGACGTATAATGAATATACAGGGATATTCCAAAAATTCAGATTCAGGTACCTAGTTGAGATTTATTTCCTGTGAAATTGCGCTTCACAATTTCAATATCCTTGAAACGTAATTTATTTTTGAAATTTGAGTATTCTCTTTTAATTATGTATTTTGGATTATCTCAATCCTACCAATCTCTCAAATTTGATTACATTTGATAAGCTATCATTAAGTAGACTTGAGTACCCAGAACATTCAACTATATCGAGGTCAAAAGAATATCTTGTGTCTCTATAAACCATTGTCGACTTTGCCTGATTTTGCTTGGTATTTCTTATGCACATCTCTACGAGACACCACCGAGGATAGACTAGTGACAAGGATGGTTCATCATCTGATCATTGGACGAGAGCAGCTACCACCTCTGATTCTGCATCACTGGGATTGCTTATTCAACACCTTCATCTCTACACTCTACTCCCTACACTGTGAGAGTACCGTAGGAGCTGAGAAAGGTCATAACTATCTGAAGCTACCTCCCAGGCAGCGAGAACTAATCGAGGCTGAGTCAGTTGAACGATTCTTTCAAATTATCAAATGAAGTTGTTTAGTACACGCTATAATGTCACTGAGATTTTTACTATTTTGTCAACGATTTTTCATTCTTCCCCATGTCACGTGATATTATCTTATTGCGAAGAATACAGTATCCCAAGATGAAAATGAACACCATAGGAATCTCGGTAATCATAAGAGTAACACAGTAGGTCAACTACTCAGAAAGTTGTGCCATTTTGGGGTCGATAAAGTACATTTCTCCTTTGGTATGCGGGTAGTACTGAAATTTCCATCTTAGTGAGTGAAATCCAGCATTATGGGCTCGTTGTATGATATACTATTTTCTTTCGCTTAAATTTCAGATTTTTTATAAAAAAAGTATGTTCCAAAATCAATAAATAATAAGAACGTTGATGCGATGTACTTAGACTCACATCGAAATATCGTCAACTGAACGATTCTTTCAAATTATCAAATGAAGTTGTTTAGTACACGCTATAATGTCACTGAGATTTTTACTATTTTGTCAACGATTTTTCATTCTTCCCCATGTCACGTGATATTATCTATCTATTAGAGTAACACAGTAGGTCAAATACTCAGAAAGTTGTGCAATTTTGGGGTCAATAAAGAAGGACTGCCAAAGATGTTGTTTACTTCCGGAGATATTCGAAAAAAACAAGAAACTTATTGGTGAGGTTATTTGAATATTTTTGAAAAAACCAAATGCACTCCGAACAATAAACCCACTAGAATAGTAACACCCCAAGTCGCCTGAAGTTGATGCCAACATGAAATTCATAATCATATGTGTTTTTTCTCACAGAGGTTGCCACATCGTGAAATTTGAAAGTGATAATCATCTCACGATCACATTTTTTAAGGTTCCCAATTATATATATCATATGAGTGTATCAAAAGGTATGTATTCAGTGTTCGTCATTCATATATAAGTGGTTTATAGATAGCACTTCTTTTTGGAGATTGCGGCATTTCTGAATGCGCTAATTTCGTTCAACCGATAATCGACTGAACGTTGACAGTGACAGCGCGAAACGTCTCGTTTTCGAATCAAATTATGTTTGATGGTTCCTTAAATTATATTTTCATTTGATGTATGAGTAGTTAAACTAGGAGGCCGCCACTATCAGAATAGGGCAAACCATGTGTTAGAGAGAGAAACGCATAGGCTAATGTGTCAGAGAGAGATAGCTTGCAACGCTGTGACGTCACAACGTTGCCGCTTTCTCTCTCTGAACATGGAACAATTTGACATATGACATGGAACACTTCCCAATCGACATCTTGTCAATTGGGAAGTGCTCCAAGTCACCGCTGATTCATCCAACAATTGAAAAAACCTTCGACGACGACGGGATTTGAACCCGAGACCATCGGACTATGAATCCGATACGTTACATCATCGCCACGACCACTACACAGTATAATTAACGGTGGAAATCGAGGCGACGAAAGACCGCGCGCTCGCGCTGCATGACGTAATCGAGCTAGATCCGTTTCAGCGATATCTAAGCGGTGCGTTCGCTTGGTACATTGTTGCCGGACGTTTGAAATATTCCGAGTAACCGTCGCGTATACATAGTTGCCGAAAGTATGTCATTTCAGATATGGATATATTAGGGGGGCTGCGTGGGGAGACGGGGGACTCTAAGACGATAGGTTCTTCGTGTTTCCACTCGACTTATTCAAGTTGGAATATCTATAGGAAGATCAACATACATAATATCCGGAATTTAAAGGTTTGCGATGCAAGATGAGATGAAGGAGGAAGCATAGACAAAAATTTCATTATTAACAATATGGACTCTGAAGAATACGGTTGTAGTCTCGAAGAATTCGGTAGATTGGTACAAGAATTATCCAAGGCTTGTGAAGATAAAGAAAATGCTAGGAATGTTTGGGATAAAGTTTTCACAAAACGCAATTTACCAAAAGCAAGATACCCATTGCGACGCATTGAACCCTGCACAGCACAGGACAATTCAAATCAATCTTTGTTGTGAAGAGAGTGGGAGGAGGAGGAGGAGGATTACCAAAAAAAATCGATCATCAAATATATTCATTTAAACTGCAAACATCACTGCTGATAGTACAATAATGGAGACCGTTCTAGCATTCCTGCATGGCGAGAAGAGCCTGCAAGACTTTTCCAAAGATGAATTGAAAGAATTTCCAATCGAATATTTGATACAACATGCTAGGCCATGGGAATTGTTGGATATTTGGCATAAATTATCAAACGAATATCAATGTAATTTTGAGTTGAGGATTCGTTTACCATGTTTCATTTATTATAATAGACGAGATTCTCGAACCCAGGTAGATGGACCAGTCAGTTTACAGCACGATTGCCACGGTTGTAATTATTTTTTGAAATGTTGAGGACCCATACATTATTAATAAATAGTATATGAATATCGAGTTTGTTTTATTGTATCATATCCATCGTTATGAAGTTAGCTTTCATCTACATTTGTTTGGAATATTTGCTGATAAGCGATGAAACTTCGTGCGATTGTGGTTAAGCATTTCCTGTTATCGCTCTGATAACCTCGATAACTTCCTGCACATGTTTTTCCAACAGTTCAGATAAGCATGTAAGCTTCCTGTTGAATAAACCACATTTCACCAATTAAATGCGTTTATCAGTTTATGTGCTTCGATGTTTTTTATCAACATGTTTTTTCCTGCACACGAGGCTGCTGAGGTCTGGGAAAATCAGTTATCAAGCACGTGGACCGTTTCTGATCATAAAAGTGATTCGCACACCGGCAGCAGACACTTGTACTCCAGCTCTCTTCGAAGACGCAGCAGCAACAACCATCACAAACCTTCATATATTTCTGTGCCTGTTTGTGTGCATCCCGAATAACAATAATAGTTAGTACTCTTTTCTATCAAAGTGTCCATTTATATTCTCGATTCTATTTTGTATAATAATTTATTTACTCAATATTCAGCATATTATGATCCTTTTGCATTTTTTTGTTGAGTTTTTTTCAATAATTTGCTCCTGAATTTCTACATAAAATTCAAAGATTTTTTTTTGCAAACAAGAAAAAAACTTATGATGCTTTTTCATCTCCTTCTTCCCCTCAGATGGATCTAACCAAACTTAATAAAACTTCCTTGGTGGAGAGGAAACCAATTGCGAAGTTGGGGGATCTACCAATCGATCAACCACACGCCATCAAAGCTGCTAAATTAGTAAACTCAAAATTCGGGAAGGTTATTTTACTAGACCTGGAAGAATCAGTTGTGTTCCTGCCACATAGGGTGACCAAAGACTACGAAGCCCACGTGGAGCTGTTCATCCCCGGAAAGTATTCCATAGTATTCCGGGGTACCAAAGATGTAGGAAAGACATATCCAGCGGCATCGTTCGAGATTATTGAGAATTAAGAAAGTGAGTGGTTTTTACATTTTTTGCGTGTTATTTTTTGAAAGAGATGGTTATCGCCAAGAAATCAGATAATTTATTTACTGTTATTAGAAAATCATGGAAAATTTTATTTGACAAATTCACGAGTAGAGATGAAAAAATTTGGCTCAATCGTTTGAGAACATATAAAAGATTATGTTATAGGGAAATTCGAAGAAATAATGCATCCATTGGGGTATCGAAGAAGCTTCAAACGAACGTGAGACATTTCAAACATTTCAGAAATTTAATTCAGAATAGACATCGAGGCTCAGGGATTGGGGTATGGGAACCCAAATTGAAAAATAGAGTGCAATGGAAACATGTTGTAACTGCTTTTGCAAGTAGGATCATGAATTATCATGAATTTAACTCATAAGGACTTGGAGCAATTTTTGGTTGATTGTTTCGTTTTATTCAAAATTAAAATCAATAAATTATTAAAGGAATTTCCAATCATGAAAATGAATACAAATTTTTGTTTGTAAAGAAATCAGATAATGGAGAAATATTTGACTTGAAATACTTCAACACCAAGAATGCTATTGTTGACGTATTGAATAATTTACAACAATGGTTTTCCGATAATGTTTGTGACAAAATTTCGAATAAATTGAGTAAATTCCAAGAACGTGACTCGGGTTGGGCTTTACGAAAAATAATTTCAATGGAAATAAATATAAACAAATTTCAAATAGGAAATGGGTCATATATAAAATTGCCACAAGATATCCTCAAGAAACAGGAATGTCTAAATATAAAAAATACAGACTCGGCCTCTTTTTATTGGTCAATGGTGAGTGCATTGTATCCGGCAAAAATAAATAGAGAGCGTACTTCCGCATACCCATATTATACAACAGTTCTAAAAACAGAAGATGTAGATACGCCTATGCCTTTGGATAAAATTCCAAAATTCGAAAAATTAAACAACATTTCTATGAACGTTAACATATTAGAGTTTAATATAGTCAAGGAAAAATCATTCTACACTGTGACACCGATCAAGCTAACGAAAAATAAACTTGAAAAACATGTGAATTTACTCCTCATTCAAAATGAACATTTTCCAAAAATTAATGATTATGATGCTCTTCCAAGTAACAATGATGATGATGATGATGATTTTGATATTAAATATCATTATTTTCTCATTCAAGATTTATCTCGTTTGATAGGAAGACAAGTTAACAAAAATAAATGCAAAAAATTTATTTGTGATAGATGTCTGAATTATTTGTGCGAACAAAAATTCAAAGATCATGAGACACTTTGTTCTCAAACAAATCATTGCAAAATTTCTTTTCCAAAATAGGATCATATGAAATTTAAAAATTTCACATACAAACAAACAGCCCCATTTATTATTTATGCTGACTTTGAATGTAAATTGGAGCATATTGATGATAGAGTTTCATCCAAAACAGCCAAATACCAGAAACATGCGGCCTACAGCGCAGGGTTTTATCTGAAGTGTGATCATGATGATTCACTGTCTTTTTTTGATAGCTACAGAGGTGAAGATTGTATGGATTAGTTCGCAAATGCAATGTAGAAAATAGCTGAATTAATTCAATCAAAAATCAAAACAATTGTGCCGATGATTGAAAAAAAATCCTGACAAGTGTGAAGCCAAAATTTGTCATATTTGTGAGAAGGTATTCAAAGACAATGATATCATTGTACGTGACCACAATCACTTCACGGGGTTGTTCCGTGGATTTGCACACCAAGCC
Source organism: Chrysomela aeneicollis (assembly GCA_029955515.1). NCBI lineage: Eukaryota > Metazoa > Arthropoda > Insecta > Coleoptera > Chrysomelidae > Chrysomela > Chrysomela aeneicollis. The sequence continues at coordinate 3,436,195 of JARUHQ010000013.1, read as the reverse complement.
TGCAATTTGAATTTTCGAAAATTGTTTGTAGTGCCCATCGTCTTCCACAATCTCACTGGGTATGACAGCCATTTTATGATTAGAGAACTGAGCAAAAAGGGCAGCATGAGCATACTGCCAATCAACAAGGGGAAATACATCTCTTTTACTCTACATGACGAAAACACAGACATCAAATTTCGATTTATTGACTCTTTTCGGTTTATGGGCACATCCTTGGATAAATTATCTTCTACTATGGATCAAAAAGACTTGAACATAATTAAAAGGGAGTTTAATCACTTGGATGAAGAAGCATTCGGTCTTCTCACCAAGAAGGGTGTTTTTCCATACGATTACATTGATTGTTTGGAAAAATTAAACGAGACTAAATTACCATCTAGAGAATCTTTTTACAATAAATTGAATGACGAACACATTTCAGATGAACAGTATGCTCATGCTCAAAGCGTATGGAAAGCATTTGAAATTTCTGATTTAGGGAAATATTCAGACATTTATTTAAAAACTGATGTATTGTTGTTGGCTGACGTGTTTGAGAAATTTCGAAAAAAATGTTTGGCATCCCATGGGCTGGATCCAGCATGGTATTATACCATACCTGGGATGCTATGCTAAAGTACACCAATTGTGAACTGGAATTATTGAGTGACGTTGACAAAATCATGTTCATTGAAAAAGCCATACGGGGTGGAATCTCTGTTTGCAGTAGTCGGTACTCGAAGGCCAACAACAAATATATGCCTGATTTCGATCCAAAAGACCCATCAAAATATCTCATGTATTTAGATGTTAATAATTTGTATGGATGGGCAATGTCGGAATGTTTACCCTATGGATGGTTTTCATGGTTGGAAAACGTTGAAAATTTTGATGTTATGTATATTGCAGACGATGCCCCTGAGGGGTATATACTGCAAGTAGACTTGGAATATCCTCGTGAGCTACACAACCAACATAAAGACTTTCCATTCGCTGCGGAACATCGCATACCGCCCGGCTTAAAATTACCCAAACTGATGACGACACTTTACGACAAAAAAGACTACATCCTACACTATAGAAATTTGAAACAATGTTTTGCCAACGGACTGAAACTGACGAAAATACATAAAATTTTAAAATTCAAACAATCAGCGTGGCTAAAGTCCTACATAGATTTAAATACCTGATTGAGGACTCTGGCTACGAGTGACTTTGAAAAGAATTTGTATAAACTAATGAACAACGCCGTTTTCGGCAAAACCATGGAAAATATACGTAAACATAGATTGGTGAAACTCGTGAGATCGTGGGAGGGGCGCTACGGGGCGAAAAATTTTATAAGTAGTCTACAATTTCACAGCCGAACAATTTTCGACGAGAACTTGATGGCTATTGAATTGAAGAAAGTTGAAATCATCTTCAATAAGCCTCTGTATGTGGGAATGGCAATTTTGGATTTATCAAAAATATGCATGTACAACTTCCACTATGATTTTATGCTTCCAAAAATGACTATTGAAAACTGTAAATTGCTATACATGGATACCGATAGTTTTATATATGAACTGAAGTGTAATGATGTATATGAGGAAGTGATAAAGACCGATATTTCCAAATTCGATACGTCAGAATATGCATTAGATAATAAATATGGAATTCCTCAAGCCAATAAAAAAGGTTTAGGCTTGATGAAAGATGAGGCCAATGGAAAAATCGTGACTCATTTTATAGGGTTACGTTCAAAAATGTATACTTATAAAGTTCAGGGAGGTAAGGTTGTTAAAAAATCCAAGGGAGTCAAAAATAATGTCGTTAAATATAAAATTGGTTTCGATGACTATCTAAATTGTTTGAGAGAATTCAAGCAAAAAACAACATCCCAACGCTTCATTCGTTCATATGCTCACAACGTTTTCAGCATTGAACAAGCGAAAATTGCCCTTAGTCCTCATGATGATAAACGCTATTTAATACCAGATTGTGTTGATACACTGCCTTGGGGACGTTTTGAGGCAAAAGAGTAATGATTGTACTTGCAAAAGCAGATGTAAAATCTTTTTTCTCTTCTTTCAGAGATCATGTCATCATCATCGTCTCTTTTACGACTTGAAGATCAGAGCATCAAAGTAATTCGTGAAAATGTCGAAAATATAACGTATTTCATAAATTATTCAATCTCGCACCAATTGCTACCCATTTCGTTAGTCAAGGTAATAATAAAAAAATATAGCAAGTTCCGATAGAATTATATCATTAATGACGTTCAAAATGATCAACTCAGCAGGTTAGTCTGATTGGAAAATAATAATGTTATACACCAGATAACTATGAGCCGACAAATGAGAAACGCAATTTTATTCTGCTCTGATTGGACTCAAGAATATGTAGAGGAGTCCCATTATTGTGTTTGGGCTAATTTTTACAAAATAAAGCAGTTCAATTTGATTTTATGTCATAGCTGCTTGAAAACTTTGATGGATGTATTGAAAATGCATAATATTGAAATCAATTTGCATATCATTCGAGACCATTTTCATCTATTTTATAGAACAAAAGACTTATACATATTGTATCGGGATAGAAATTTGTGGTGTCAGAATAGTTTCGGAGAGCTTTTATTTAGGCTCAAACAACGATATGAATGTGACATGGCTTTACATGTAAATCCACATCACAGTGTGGATCCAAATAGCTATCCCTATTTTAATCGATTCATTGATTCAGGTGACGAAGATTCAGACATTGATTATTAATTATTATTTCCTTGACGATATCCATCTCCCTATCTCTCAATAACATTCAAAAATGAAAAAACGACTTTTTTTAATTCTAAATAATCTCCTCTATGTCATGTACTACCTACGCTGCTGCTGAATTATTGTTTCCATGAAACATGCTTATTATATACTACGCTACTGAATAAAAATGATGAAAAAATCTATTTGTTTAATTTATGTATGGTATGATAGGTGTGATGAAAAAACATATTATTTTCAAAGTCTTTTATTCAAATCAGATATTATTCGATCTTTACAATAATAAAGATATTCTAAAAGTGCATTACTTGACATACTACTAGCAGTATTACAAAATCGATATATAATTTCTTCCACACTCAATACCGTTTGTTTGTTTCTAATCCAATCTGCTGCAGTATCTAAAAGATTACTATAGTATATACAAAAGTCCAATTCATTCATCATATTAACTCGATGTGATAAAAGTTGCACTTCAACACTCAGAATATCGACGACATCTTCTTCCATCAAATCAAATTGCACATGATGTTTGGTCACTGTTAGCACCTTGATGCCATCCCAAACAGATCGGGTTACGGTGACATAGTCCCCGCAGGCGCTCACCACAGGATCGTATTCGTCAATGAAGCCAGGCAGAGGTTGGTAGAAAAAAGCTTGTTGAAGATCTCGCAGCAATTCAATGAAGGTTGCCCATTCGTAAGTAGCGAACGAAATCTTTGATGGATGATAGGGTTTCTTCAGAACGATGGCAGGGCTGAATTGTCTAGCTGGACTCAACCAACACTGAATCTCGTAGGTGGAAAGCGGGAACGAAGTATTGAGCAAGTAATGTGTTTCAGCTTGCGCAGCCTTCTCAAACATTCTAAATTCCAATTCGATGTGTGTGTGCGAAAGGCCCCCAGGTTTGCTTGATTTGCATTATAATCTATTATCAGCATCAATCCAACTGTTGTGTGTCTTATCGAGCCCCAACCATTTAACAAACACCTTCTTGCCTTTTCGTCGTAATATTTTCTCTTCCAAGTAAACATCAGGATTTGCAGTTTTTTGAAGTTCCTCCGAATAAAAGGCTCCTTTGATTGGCGCTCCTTGCATATCTTCCAAGAGATAGGTGGTAGGATTCGTTATGCGAACTTGCGCAATCTTGAATAATTCCGTAGTCCAATTGGGAGTATAATTTTTGGCAAAGATATTTTTGGCCTTACTGATTCGCACCATATCACCAATTTTAAATTTTCGAAATCCCGCTATTTTGATGTGATTGTATGTAGATTTGAGAATTTCTTGTTCATTGGCTTTAGTAACGTCACACGGTTTAAATTTTGTAGTACTATGTTTTTGATTGTTATAATTTTTGGTAATCTCAGGTAAAACGTCAATCCAGCGATATGATCCACTCAAGCTGAAATATTTGTAGAGTTTCTCCTTCAGAGTGCGAATAACACGTTCAGCCATTGCTGCCTTCTTCACCGAATACGTATTGTAATGGTTGATTGAAAATTTTTTCATTAGACTTTGGAATTTTTCATTGAAGAATTCGGTGCCTTGATCAGTTTGCAAATTTTTCGGACAACGGTTCGTGCGCTGCGTCAGAATATCGGTGAATGCTCGAGCAATTTCGATGCCAGTCTTGGATTTCAGTGGTCTAGTCCATAGGAATTTGGAAAAACAATCAATCACGACCATTATCAGTTTGAAATTCTTATTTTTCGATGCATATGGGCGCATCTCAGCTAGATCCATTTGCCATAAATCATCTAATCCTTTAATGATGGTGCGACGACGAGGAAATTTTTTTCTCACAGGTTTATGACGAGTTGAACTTTTTCCTTGGAGTATGAAGACGATGACATGTCTTTTATTACTCACTATAGCAAAGAATGATTTGAAAAATGGAAGTATAACGGTTATATGGGTTTTGACGAAGACGATGGCTGTACAACAGTATATACATTTTTAGCCAACTCAGTTTTGAGTTTGTTAATATCGGCGGCATGTTGTATCTCCTTATCCTTGCTTTTTTGTTGTTCAGTCTTTAAAATATCAATGCTTTTTTCGAGCGACTCTATCAAATCTTTGATGACCTTTGAATCTGAATTGATTTTCTTCTCTAGTCTAGGCACCAAATCATTGTCCAATCGGTTTGATTACTGTACGATTTTTTGCACCATGATCGACAGTTGTACCAAGTTTCCATTGAGCGTCATATGTTTGTTTGTCAAATCATTATTCAAGTTTTCAAGTTTTGCAATAGCCTTTGAATCTGAATCGATTTTCTTCTCTAGTCTAGGCACCAAATCATTGGCTAATCGGTTTAATTGCTGTACGGTTTTGTGCATCATGTATGACAGCAGTACCAAGTTTCCTTCAAGTGTCGTATGTTTGTTTGTCAAATCATTGATCAAATTTCCAAGATTTGCTATTATGTTTTTGAAGTTATCAATAGTTTTTTGAATTTTTTTTCCATAATTATCGAATGCAATCTTGAAATCCACTCGTATTTGTGAAAGACAGAGTTCAACGTATTCCCTGTTTGCTGCATCTGCAGCATCAGTGGGTGCTTTCACATTACACAATTCAATTTCAAATGCCCAATGTCAATGTCTCCGGAGGGAGTATAGGAAAATCCTGATCTTACTATCGTTGTTGAATGACCGCCACCGCCCCTGCCACAACCGAACTTGTCGAGACTCATTATGAAAATGATATCCTAATGCATGTACACATATTTGTATACTCAGCGTAAGAAAAAACATGACGCACGTTTCACGCACGTTTGACGCACGTTTGACGCACGTTTAACGAACGTTTAACGCACGTTTAACGCACGTTTGACGCACGTTCAACGTACGCTTCACGCTTCAGATATTATGCTGGCCTCCTTCAGTTCATTTATGATGGCTACTTTTTCATTGTCGTTTGATGTATTTCCAGCCTTCTGTGAGGCGATGAGTAATTTCAAGCGGTCAACCAACTCATTTGGATCATCCCAAAACATGTATTCGATTGGGGCTGTGTTATAGGTCATCATCTTCAAACCGCGACCACCGGTCGTCTTGGATCTAAACATTGGTCGAATAATTTCCTTGTATTTATATTTACTCGAACCCTTCATGTTTCCAAGAGCATACTGATGGGCCTTGGAGAGCGTGAGTAATTTCTTGTATTGAGCTCGGTCATCTTCAGCATAGGCCGGATCATTGTAGAATAGCAATTGATAGAGTCCCGGAGTGCCGCGAAAGCGATAGCCTCCAACAAGTATATCTCCAGTCCTTTGATGAAAATTCAGTTCACTTTTGTTAAAGAACCATTTCGATGTTTTTGGATCGTACACGGGACCATAAACTTTATCGATATTCTCATCACCTGTCCAGTATTGTGTTAGATATTTTTGTGCCATCGGAGGATATTGATCAATGTTATCATTCAAGGCAGCAGATGAAATATTTTGAGGGTCAGTGAAAACGTCATCATCCTCATCAGAATCATCATCATCATCATCTTTGTCAGCAGCAGCAGAATCAGTTTCAGCTACGTCCACAAGAGGTATGAAATTGGTTTCATCCAAATCAGGTTTTTCCTTCTTTGTTTCTTATTCATCAATGTCCTTTTTAATTTTCTTTCTTGGTAGAAATGATCCCATCAAGTTTTTCTCGAATTCCTTTTGACGTAGTGGCAATATCTTTGAGAGGCGTTGTCAGAGGTTGAAATATCTTCTGAAGTGCAGCATCATCTTCAGACTTGCCCATCTTCAATGGCAAATACTTTCTTCTAATCGATTTAGATAATTCACCAATTTTTTTCTTGCGTAATGCATCATCAACACTACCATGTTTATCGGTTGTCGTCATGATGATTATTGGCGATGTATGAATAATTATCAAACCTTTATATATTTATCGAAACCATTTCTATATCTACCAACATTAATGTCGAATGTCTTTGCAATTACTAGTGTTCAAAATTGACTACTGCCATTCCAACATTCTGAACAAAGCGCATCAAATTGATCGAATGACATGTCTGGTGAGACATGCTCATCGAAAACATGCTTCATGTTCATTTCATCCTGCCGAAATAGCACCACTAGGTTACTATTGTCACGGATGAGCTGTTTGGGAATTTTTGAGTATGTTTGACACAGGTATGCAACGTCAATGTCCTTGTGCCTGCACATTGAAAAATATTCACGAATTTTTTGCTGCTCGTCACATGATACATCATCAAAGATTAATATCGAGTTGTTTTTCGCTTTCGATGGGTCGATGACATCATCATTCTCTTTGAATGGAAAATACCCGACTCCTTTCACTGAATCCAGCACTTGTTGCAACAGCTGATACTTTGGTTGGTACAGCGACTTTGAATACACGTAAACGTTTTTAAATTTCGCGCCATTCGGACTGACAGCATTGCATTGGGTCCACAGAAGATGGCTCCGAAGGAATGCGGAAGCAGTTTCCCATGTTTACCACTACTACTTATCGATTCACAATTAGCTACCACATCCAAGTTCTCGATAGGTAGCGTCCGTTTCTGTTGAACGACCTCCATAATGTGACAGTATGCATTGAGGTACGCTGCTATAAATATAGGTGGCGCTCTTCATACTCATCATTCTACATGTTGCTCTACCACGGTGAGGGTGTGTTGAATTCTGTAATCAATAAGCTCCCCATCGAATTACACATACCAGGCTATAGATTTTGTGGACCAGGTACAAAGCTAGAAAAGAGGCTTGCTCGAGGAGACACAGGCATTAATCCATTGGACGACGCCTGTCGACAACACGACATTGTATATTCACAAAATCAATCTTTGGAGGAGCGTCACAAAGCCGATTGGGTACTCGAGAATAGAGCGTGGGAAAGAGTCAAAGCAAAAGACGCAAAATTCAAAGAAAAAGCTGCAGCTTGGCTAGTTACTACCGGGATAAAAGCTAAACGCAAGCTTGGCATGGGTCTGCTGCAGCGGCCAACATTTGCCAATGTTATAAAGTTCATAAAAAATTTTCATTCAAAATCCAATAGTAGTGATAACCATAAAAGCAGTGGTTTGAAAAAATCTGCATTGGCTGCACTTAGAGCAGCTAGAATTGCCATCAAGAGAGCTGGAGGCAAGAAAAAGATTCGAGTACCAAAAATCATACCGTTCGATACGGAAAAGAAAAGTGGTGGTATCTTTCCGCTGATTCCGATCTTTGCTGCTTTGGGAGCTCTAGGATCCTTGGCTGGTGGAGCTGGTGCAGTCGCAAAGACTGTTATTGATGCTAAAAATGCAACAAAGAAACTGGAAGAAGATCGACGTCATAATAAAGCGATGGAGGCTATCGGTTCGGGCTTGTATCTACGCAAGACATCACGAGGATTCGGACTATTTTTAAAGAAATCCATGTACGATTCAGAAATAATAAAGTATGCCAAACAGCTGAAAATACCATATTTCCGAGGTGTTTTTATGCGAGACACTCTACCACCTACCGGCCCATGGCGTCATCGCGACGAGTGTGCAATCATAAATTTGGATACTTCAAATCATTCTGGTACACATTGGGTAGATTACAAGAAACATGATAATGTTGTTGAATATTTCGATAGTTATGGAATGTTGAAACCACCAAAAGAATTGGCCCGATACTTTGGTGAAAATGTGAAAATCCTCTATAATAATGATCAATATCAGAATTCTAAACGAAGTAATTGTGGACGTCTCTGCTTGGAATTTTTCTATAAAAACAAATAACATGTCACATGTACATCAGTCATGTCTTTGATATTGACGTTGAAGAGTCGCACTTCTACGCTCTCCATAGACTTTCTCACGCCACTACAGCTCGATCCGGAGTCAGACTACGGTCTAGCATTGTTGGGATTCCACTGCTACAATAGCATTCCAAATATAGAAAGAGGTGCCTCCAAGTTTTATCTGCAGGACGCAGCTTCTAAAACCACAAAAATTATAGAAATTCCTGAAGGATCATACGACATTATCGACATTGAGAAATTCATTCGAATAGAATTGAATATTTCGAGTGCAAAAAACGTCGACGATATATTCTCGTTGAAACCCAATAACAATACATTAAAGTGTGAGAGTCTTTACAACGACAGACCTTCACGTACGATATACGAATTTGCCATTTCGGTCGATCCCGGGTACGCAATAGACGAAACTCCAAAAAATCTTATCTATCTACCCATAGTTAGTAGACGAGAACTGCCAAATATTACACTGCAAATACTAGATCAAGACTTGAGGCAGGTGAATTTCAGAGGTGAAGAGATCATAATCAGATTGGAATTGAAGAAACTTCAGCGATGGGACTAGTTTGATAACTCTGCCTATAAATCTGAAGAGTATCCTGTTTCCACATCAGTCTCAAGAACGTCCTTGAGCAAGACAGACGTGGTGCCCCGTCATCGTTCGAGGAAACAATTGACATTATCCAATATCCTATTTCTTAAATCAATCGGTTACAATGTCCATGACGGCTCCAGTATTCGACGTCTTTCGCAAACCAAGGTTCGATGAATCCATCACCAAAGTGGAGTGGCGTACCTATCATCCGTACGTCAAGTCGTTTGAGAACAATGATGTCATAGACATTACTATCAATCAAAAAGATGTATGGCTCGCCATGTTTGAAGGTGTTCTCGTCATCAAGGCTAAATTAGATGTAACTGGAGGTGGTACAGGCACTTTAACTCACAATGCTGGTGCATATCTCTTTGATTCTTGTACCTATGAGTTGTGCAATAAGGAACTGGATACTGCCAGATATCCGGGAATAACGAGCACAGCTAGAGGATATTTATGCTATGCCCCGGAGAATCGCGCCATCTAGCTATAGCAGGATGGAACTATCCAAATGCTCCCATTCTCAATGCAGACAAAACATTCACCATGAACATTCCACTGAAACACTTGTTCTTCATATTCAATGACCATCAGGTGGCGACACTGGAAAAGCAGTCGATTCGTTTGGTTCGATCGTGCAGTGATGCCAACAGCGTGAAAGTTGAAGAAAAGGCGGTTACTGGCGGCAATAATGTACCTGCAAGTGGTCTGACAAAAAGCACTGCTAAAATCACAATCGAAAGCATAACCTTGAAAGTGCCGCACCTCACTCCGAATGATGATATAAAATTCCAGCTGTTGAAGCGTGTGCGAGCAGATGAACCTATGATGATAGCGTTTCGCAAATGGGAATTGCACGAACTGCCTGCACTAACCCAAAACTCCACCACCGAAATTTGGTCTGTCAAAACTTGTACGGCAATGGAGAGCCCCAGATATGTCGTTGTCTTTTTCCAAACCAAAAAGATTGATGATATACATGAGATTTTTACATTGTTCGATCATGCCAACATCAAATCCAAACGCTTTGCTCTGAACGGTGACTACTATCCGCAAGAACGAGCACTTCTTGACTTTTCCACAGGTCAATACTCTGACGCCTACCACAATTATTCGGAATTCAACAAGAGCTATCACAATTGTCTCTTGAAGCGTTCTCTAATGAACTTTACCGAATTCAAAACTCGATCAATGTTTGTCATTGATTGTTCGAGAAGAAGTCTCGGTCCGAAGGCTTCGACAGTCGACATCAAGTTGGATATTGAAGCAACCATGGGCTTTCCTGCAAACACCAAGGCATATTGCATCATTATTCATGACCAAATCATGGAACACCTCCCACTCATCGAAATTGTTCGAAATATCGATTGATGAGTGAAGGGATGTTAATTCAGTTCATTCCAAGACGTCATGGAGATCGCACTTGTTGACATTCAAGGCTTCATCGTTGCTGGAGAATTCATCCCGAAGGAGATGTCAATTCGCATTGGCATGAAAATCAGTAATTTTCTATTCAAGCCATCCACAGAGTACGCTAATTTGAGCAAAGAAGATAAAAAGATGGTGAACTATGTTGAACGCTAAGTTCATGGCTTGAAATACTCTAGTGGCTATGTGGATCTTGATGAGATGAACCAAATTCTACAAGATAATATGCATCAAGCAAATCTCATCTACGTAAGAGGTCATCAAAAGATACAGTTCTTGAAGCAAAAGTTGGAGGAATTGGAGATATGCTGTGATATCGTCAATTTGGAGGACTTTGATGCTTCGTGGTGGCAAACTGTCACATTTCAACCTACGACTCCAGCATGCATGAATCATCTTTATGGAGGAGGAGAAAAGTTCCAGTGCAGTCTTCAAAATATTCATACTCTATACAATTGGTTTTGTACTATTTTACCTAAATAAAAAAACTTGTTCTAGAACACATAGACTTTTATTTCTTTCCAGAAACGATTTACAATAATGAGTAAAATTAGCATAGCTACAAATGCTAAATTGATGTATAATAAAGTATCCAATCTTGTGAAGAATTTTTCGTAATCCACTTGTGATGGTGGTGGTGGTGATGTTGACATAGGTGATGGAATAAGCTGCCAATCTCTTATTTCCCCAAAGGTTCTATCGTCGAAAATCAACCGAATTTTGAATTTTGTTTCATTTCCCCCCGGCGGCAGCACTTCTATCGAGAACACTTCCATTTGACCACCATTGATGAATACTCTCTTCATAGCAGTCCACTGACATGTTGTATCATTATTGAAGCAAATTCCTGCTTCGCTAACTTTGTTGGGTACATTCATGTACAAGATGTTTTCCATCATTGAAAATAGCAATATAAATGATGATTTCAAGATTGCCATGATGTTTTCTTCGATATCGTTTTCAATGAAGTAATTTTCGAAAAAGTTCTAATCATCTGCTGTTTATCTTCGTAGTGTTGAATTATGTAGTTGAGTTCTCTTATTTTCTTCTGGAATTTCTGCAGCTGTCGTTTATACTCTTCCAAAGACATCTGGCAACTGTTACAAAACACCCAACTGCGTCATTCTTACGTCTAGAATTACATGCGCATGCGCAATAACAAAAGTTTTCGCACACTTTGCATGCCATTCCGTCAACTACATCATCGAGATCTGATATGGAAAAACACTTTTTTCTGCAGCAATAGCGTTTTGATGTTTCAGAGCAACGATATTCCAAATTGTATGTGTTCCTCATCATGCTTCGACTTGAATGGTTACATCGACAGACGATTCATGAGAATATAAAGTCTTATAAAAAACTCTGCCAGGTGTGGGATTCGAACCCACGCTCCTTCTCGGGAACCAGGGCTTAAAGCTGGCGCCTTAGACCGCTCGGCCAACCTGACTCTCTATAATTTACAAATAGAAAAAATAATAGGAACCTTCTCCCAACCTCAGCAAATCATCCTGTACATGAGTTTCACCCTATACATATTCCAACTTGAATGTATCAGTTTGCGGTTGGAAATCTCGCAGCGTTTGGCCGACAGCTACCTTATCTGCTTTTGTGCTTACGACGTAAACAAAATGAATAAATCGAGTGGAAACATGCCTACACTTATAGTCCCCCCCGTCTCCCCACGCACCCCCCCTAATATATCCATATCTGAAATGACATATCTTCGGCAACTATGTATACGCGACGGTTACTCGGAATATTTCAAACGTCCGACAACAATGTACCAAGCGAACGCACCGCTTAGATATCGCTGAAACGGATCTAGCTCGATTACGTCATGCAGCGCGAGCGCGCGGTCTCTCGTCGCCTCGATTTCCACCGTTAATTATACTGTGTAGTGGTCGTGGCGATGATGTTACGTATCGGATTCATAGTCCGATGGTCTCGGGTTCAAATCCCGTCGTCGTCTAAGGTTTTTTTAATTGTTGGATGAATCAGTGGTCACTTGGAGCACTTCCCAATTGACAAGATGTCGATTGGGAAGTGTTTCATGTCATATGTCAAATTGTTCCATGTTCAGAGAAAGAAAGCGGCAACGTTGTGACGTCACAGCGTTGCAAGCTATCTCTCTCTGAAACATTAGCCTATGCGTTTCTCTCTCTAACACATGGTTTGTCAACCGATAATCGACTGAACGTTGACAGTGACAGCGCGAAACGTCTCGTTTTCGAATAAAATTATGTTTGATGGTTCATTAAATTATATCTTCATTTGTTGTATGCCACACTCTTTGAATTTCTACTTATTGATCTACAAATCGACACAGTTTTCGAAAAACATATAGGAGAGCAACGGTAATCTTAATCAAATCTAAATGCCTAACCATGTCATTGAAAGCAGGGGCAACAAATTCAAATTTATCGCACTCTATCACAAAATTGTAAGGGATCCAAAAATATTGACAATCATCAGATTCTGAAACAGAAGCTGTATCATGGAAACCGATTACTCGAGATTGATGGAATTCAAAGAGCCAACAGCAGGCTAGAAGTGATTGTTTGCTTTTTTTCACGTTTTATAATGTCCACAGTTTGAGCAGTAAGAAGCGTGTTCGTTTCTCTCAAATCCATCGAAATATTTCAACAACCTATACCTCTAATTCATCTGCAACTTGTTTTTCTGTAGGGCCTATTGAACCATACTAATTATCATAATTCGAGGCAAAATAATAATCCATGATTTTTGAGAAATTGTGTCTATACTAATGCGATGCTAAAATTGAGCAGCTATCTAAATGAACAATAATTTGAATAACATGATCGGATTATGTCATAATTTTCTCATCTCATTATACAGGTCAATGAATTAGGTATGAATTATTCACCTGTGTGCATAGGGTAGGTGAAATTCTCAGGATTTCTTGGCAATAAATTCGAATGGAAAATGTTAGAAACATTAAAATGACATAAGCAGATTATACAGACCATTATTCTTGAAAACATCAATATAACAGGGCAATGGATTAGTGATACTAATCTGCAGTTTGGACACGTGCCTTCAAACCGTGTTCTATATTTGATACAAGATTATTTTCCAAATCGATATATTGAAATCATATTGATTAAATAATTAATTTTGATATCAGCGTTCGATATTATTTGGATTTAATTGGTCGTCCATGTCTTTGAAAAGATTTAGTTGAATTCGATTATCGCAGTTTATGAGTTAAAGAACCTCAGCATGCTCCATTTCTATGAAGATATCATTTGATTTCTTTTCAATTTATAATAATAGACAAAATGCAAAACAAACGGTGAAAATTGTAATTAAGTGCTAACTAGGGCATAGAAGTAGGATAAAGTAGGGGACCCATTCTCGATGTCTACTCAAAATAGATATAATTCGTATAGTAATACGTAGATTTTCAATGATAAACATGATTTTTGTTATCAAAATTAGCTATTTGCAAAGCTCGAAAACGAACAGAGTTACCAAACTACGGTTTGCGTACAAATGTAGCTATTTTCATTATGCTCTTCAAGTACAGTGATGAAAACATAATTGTATCGTCTCTTCTGATGTCTTCATGACATTTTTTGAAAAACTCGACCTTGTGTACACAGCGCCCTCTGGAAGTGGAAATAAACTAGAATCATCAAAGTAGTCGTTATTCAAGTAGAGTACAACAAGTTTGGATAAATGGTATGGAAGATACAGCTATTCGAAATGCGTATTATTCAACAGATTTCTTCATTTTGGTTATTGAAGATACATCGAGCTGCAGCAAAAAAATATAAATATTTTATTTCCGATATTGTTTAGTACTTCAATATTTTCCAAGAACATTTGATTTTTCCTCCATAGCTGTCATTTTGATGACTTAAAAATATCTTCCATCAACTTCTCTCGGCCTATATTTGGTACCTACAAAATTTCGTATAAGGTTGTTAACATGGGATACTATGCGGAAAAACTAATAAAATATTCGGATTAGGATTGCGTTAAAACTATGGTGATTTCAATAAAAATTCAATTGTGAATCATATTTATGAAATCAATGGTTATGTATTGTAATGAGTGTTTCAGATAGCGTATGTTATTCTGAAGCGACTGAAATATATTCAAAAGATTCATCAAGATCTTAGATAATATAGAAGCTTTTTATGGATGAAAACGAAGTGAAACATGATGAAACAAAGTACGAAATATCTATTATTTATATACGATATTAGATAGATATTTCATTATTCTCTAGTAAACTAAACCACTTTCATTATTCAACTAGTTAATGAATAATCAACAAATCAAAATATAACCCAATAACCTCAAAATATTTTAGAAAAAACAAATACGTATTTAGACAACTAAGTTCTAATATCCATTGAAAATACCGATTGCATTCATTAGGTTTTGCTCAAATATTTTGTGGTTTTTGGGTTATATTTCCATTTGTTGCATATTATTGAGCCACAGTCTCCAAATTTTCAATTTGGTTGATGAATTCGGACTTTTCACGAATCTTTAGTGCATGTCTATATAATTTTAATTATAAGGTGATTGTGGATGAAAATTATTCACTTGAGAATCCTTGAAGTAAAATAAAAGCTTCATTATCCCCATGTACCTGAGCATCAACCAATCCTTTCAGCCAATCGGAATACCTACCTTACCTGTCATTGGCATCCCCTTCCTAAGCTACGCCTCCATGTCTGGCCATTCTCAGGCCATTACTACTTAAGTTGATCTTCATGGCATTCTTATTCAGTTTCATTCCGAACTTTCGGTGAGTTACTTGCAGTTTGTTAACGAGAATTGAAATTTTAGAGAATTTTTGAAATGAGTGGTCACGAGGGTGAATCCAAATATTCCACCAAGTTGTTGAGTGGAAAAAAAGTGATGTGTAATTTGGACCGACAAATTCATCGAATAGAGGAAGAGATCAGGGAAATTGAAATGAAAATGTCCAAAGATGTCCAGCCGGTGAAAAGGAAACGCATTTCTTTGATGGCTTATAGGAAGAGGTTCCCTAATATAAGGTGTAATATTGATAAAAGTGAGAAAATTCATGCTGGAGATAAGGGAGCTGATTCCGCATCTTATTCGAAGAGAAATCGTGATGAATATCCAGATGAGGATATTTCTTCCGGTCCTCCTCTGAAGGTAAGAATGTTATATCCGGAATTACGAACTTGGAAACTGGTTCCAATAGAGGATTTTTGTTCTCATTATAAAGTATCAGGGGATTTCACAGCTAGCGGTAAGTAATCATAAAATAAGCTGTTGGGGTAAGTATACTGTCATTTGCTTATATTTTGTGTATATAGATATTTTGTAAATAGTCGACTAAGAATATATAAATATATACTCATTGAATAAATATCCGACAAAGATTTTCACTTCCTCATAAGAGGAATTATCAAATCGATGAAATTATTGAAATATTGTCCGTAGTTTATTTGTTTTTTGTAGTATCAATGTAGTTTAGGTTAGGTTATCGTAGGTTAGGTCCCGTGTGGGGTAATCAGTCCCCCATCGGGAGCGTCCCCAGGTGGCGGATAGGGGAGTGCCCCCTATTAATAGGGGGTACCGAGGAAATCAAGTACTCGGCACGGACCAATACTGATGATTAGGTATAAATAATATTTAGCTTGTGTTATATATTATCTTGTACGACTTTTTCATATAAAGTGGCCACTCTGGCAACCGTATGACGGACATTCAACACGTGTCGAAGCTGCGCTTGGGATTTCAGTTTTCAATTTATATGTGATAACCTAGTAATTTGAAGTGTTGGGAAAAATAATAAAATTACTTCTTCACTAAGTTCAGAAATTTCAGAATCACTATCTGTAAAATTTAATAAATGGTACCATTGACAAGAATGGTTGTTTGACACAGGTATGCAACGTCAATGTCCTTGTGCCTGCACATTGAAAAATATTCATGAATTTTTTGCTGCTTGTCACATGATACATCATCAAAGATGAATATCGAGTTGTTTTTCGCTTTCGATGGGTCGATGACATCATCATTCTCTTTGAATGGAAAATACCCGACTCCTTTCACTGAATCCAGCACTTGTTGCAACAGCTGATACTTTGGTTGGTACAGCGACTTTGAATACACGTAAACGTTTTTAAATTTCGCGCCATTCGGACTGACAGCATTGCATTGGGTCCACAGAAGATGGCTCCGAAGGAATGCGGAAGCAGTTTCCCATGTTTACCACTACTACTTATCGATTCACAATTAGCTACCACATCCAAGTTCTCGATAGGTAGCGTCCGTTTCTGTTGAACGACCTCCATAATGTGACAGTATGCATTGAGGTACGCTGCTATAAATATAGGTGGCGCTCTTCATACTCATCATTCTACATGTTGCTCTACCACGGTGAGGGTGTGTTGAATTCTGTAATCAATAAGCTCCCCATCGAATTACACATACCAGGCTATAGATTTTGTGGACCAGGTACAAAGCTAGAAAAGAGGCTTGCTCGAGGAGACACAGGCATTAATCCATTGGACGACGCCTGTCGACAACACGACATTGTATATTCACAAAATCAATCTTTGGAGGAGCGTCACAAAGCCGATTGGGTACTCGAGAATAGAGCGTGGGAAAGAGTCAAAGCAAAAGACGCAAAATTCAAAGAAAAAGCTGCAGCTTGGCTAGTTACTACCGGGATTAAAGCTAAACGCAAGCTTGGCATGGGTCTGCTGCAGCGGCCAACATTTGCCAATGTTATAAAGTTCATAAAAAATTTTCATTCAAAATCCAATAGTAGTGATAACCATAAAAGCAGTGGTTTGAAAAAATCTGCATTGGCTGCACTTAGAGCAGCTAGAATTGCCATCAAGAGAGCTGGAGGCAAGAAAAAGATTCGAGTACCAAAAATCATACCGTTCGATACGGAAAAGAAAAGTGGTGGTATCTTTCCGCTGATTCCGATCTTTGCTGCTTTGGGAGCTCTAGGATCCTTGGCTGGTGGAGCTGGTGCAGTCGCAAAGACTGTTATTGATGCTAAAAATGCAACAAAGAAACTGGAAGAAGATCGACGTCATAATAAAGCGATGGAGGCTATCGGTTCGGGCTTGTATCTACGCAAGACATCACGAGGATTCGGACTATTTTTAAAGAAATCCATGTACGATTCAGAAATAATAAAGTATGCCAAACAGCTGAAAATACCATATTTCCGAGGTGTTTTTATGCGAGACACTCTACCACCTACCGGCCCATGGCGTCATCGCGACGAGTGTGCAATCATAAATTTGGATACTTCAAATCATTCTGGTACACATTGGGTAGATTACAAGAAACATGATAATGTTGTTGAATATTTCGATAGTTATGGAATGTTGAAACCACCAAAAGAATTGGCCCGATACTTTGGTGAAAATGTGAAAATCCTCTATAATAATGATCAATATCAGAATTCTAAACGAAGTAATTGTGGACGTCTCTGCTTGGAATTTTTCTATAAAAACAAATAACATGTCACATGTACATCAGTCATGTCTTTGATATTGACGTTGAAGAGTCGCACTTCTACGCTCTCCATAGACTTTCTCACGCCACTACAGCTCGATCCGGAGTCAGACTACGGTCTAGCATTGTTGGGATTCCACTGCTACAATAGCATTCCAAATATAGAAAGAGGTGCCTCCAAGTTTTATCTGCAGGACGCAGCATCTAAAACCACAAAAATTATAGAAATTCCTGAAGGATCATACGACATTATCGACATTGAGAAATTCATTCGAATAGAATTGAATATTTCGAGTGCAAAAAACGTCGACGATATATTCTCGTTGAAACCCAATAACAATACATTAAAGTGTGAGATCTCGAGCAATAAGTTCAACATTGATTTTACGCCCAAGGATAGTATTGCTAAAGTATTGGGATTCTCAGACTCCGTGCTGGAAGCACAGAAAGTTCACTGTTCTGATTTGCCGGTTAACATAGCCAAAGTCCGAACCATTCACATTGACAGTAACGTCACTGCTGGAGCTCTTTACAACGACAGACCTTCACGTACGATATACGAATTTGCCATTTCGGTCGATCCCGGGTACGCAATAGACGAAACTCCAAAAAATCTTATCTATCTACCCATAGTTAGTAGACGAGAACTGCCAAATATTACACTGCAAATACTAGATCAAGACTTGAGGCAGGTGAATTTCAGAGGTGAAGAGATCATAATCAGATTGGAATTGAAGAAACTTCAGCGATGGGACTAGTTTGATAACTCTGCCTATAAATCTGAAGAGTTTCCTGTTTCCACATCAGTCTCAAGAACGTCCTTGAGCAAGACAGACGTGGTGCCCCGTCATCGTTCGAGGAAACAATTGACATTATCCAATATCCTATTTCTTAAATCAATCGGTTTCAAAGTCCATGACGGCTCCAGTATTCGACGTCTTTCGCAAACCAAGGTTCGATGAATCCATCACCAAAGTGGAGTGGCGTACCTATCATCCGTACGTCAAGTCGTTTGAGAACAATGATGTCATAGACATTACTATCAATCAAAAA
This sequence comes from Chrysomela aeneicollis, assembly GCA_029955515.1. Lineage (NCBI taxonomy): Eukaryota > Metazoa > Arthropoda > Insecta > Coleoptera > Chrysomelidae > Chrysomela > Chrysomela aeneicollis. Next base: position 3,417,122 of record JARUHQ010000013.1, on the reverse strand, counting down.
GATGTATGGCTCGCCATGTTTGAAGATGTTCTCGTCATCAAGGCTAAATTAGATGTAACTGGAGGTGGTACAGGCACTTTAACTCACAATGCTGGTGCATATCTCTTTGATTCTTGTACCTATGAGTTGTGCAATAAGGAACTGGATACTGCCAGATATCCGGGAATAACGAGCACAGCTAGAGGATATTTATGCTATGCCCCGGAGAATCGCGCCATCTAGCTATAGCAGGATGGAACTATCCAAATGCTCCCATTCTCAATGCAGACAAAACATTCACCATGAACATTCCACTGAAACACTTGTTCTTCATATTCAATGACCATCAGGTGGCGACACTGGAAAAGCAGTCGATTCGTTTGGTTCGATCGTGCAGTGATGCCAACAGCGTGAAAGTTGAAGAAAAGGCGGTTACTGGCGGCAATAATGTACCTGCAAGTGGTCTGACAAAGAGCACTGCTAAAATCACAATCGAAAGCATAACCTTGAAAGTGCCGCACCTCACTCCGAATGATGATATAAAATTCCAGCTGTTGAAGCGTGTGCGAGCAGATGAACCTATGATGATAGCGTTTCGCAAATGGGAATTGCACGAACTGCCTGCACTAACCCAAAACTCCACCACCGAAATTTGGTCTATCAAAACTTGTACGGCAATGGAGAGCCCCAGATATGTCGTTGTCTTTTTCCAAACCAAAAAGATTGATGATATACATGAGATTGTTACATTGTTCGATCATGCCAACATCAAATCCAAACGCTTTGCTCTGAACGGTGACTACTATCCGCAAGAACGAGCACTTCTTGACTTTTCCACAGGTCAATACTCTGACGCCTACCACAATTATTCGGAATTCAACAAGAGCTATCACAATTGTCTCTTGAAGCGTTCTCTAATGAACTTTACCGAATTCAAAACTCGATCAATGTTTGTCATTGATTGTTCGAGAAGAAGTCTCGGTCCGAAGGCTTCGACAGTCGACATCAAGTTGGATATTGAAGCAACCATGGGCTTTCCTGCAAACACCAAGGCATATTGCATCATTATTCATGACCAAATCATGGAACACCTCCCACTCATCGAAATTGTTCGAAATATCGATTGATGAGTGAAGGGATGTTAATTCAGTTCATTCCAAGACGTCATGGAGATCGCACTTGTTGACATTCAAGGCTTCATCGTTGCTGGAGAATTCATCCCGAAGGAGATGTCAATTCGCATTGGCATGAAAATCAGTAATTTTCTATTCAAGCCATCCACAGAGTACGCTAATTTGAGCAAAGAAGATAAAAAGATGGTGAACTATGTTGAACGCTAAGTTCATGGCTTGAAATACTCTAGTGGCTATGTGGATCTTGATGAGATGAACCAAATTCTACAAGATAATATGCATCAAGCAAATCTCATCTACGTAAGAGGTCATCAAAAGATACAGTTCTTGAAGCAAAAGTTGGAGGAATTGGAGATATGCTGTGATATCGTCAATTTGGAGGACTTTGATGCTTCGTGGTGGCAAACTGTCACATTTCAACCTACGACTCCAGCATGCATGAATCATCTTTATGGAGGAGGAGAAAAGTTCCAGTGCAGTCTTCAAAATATTCATACTCTATACAATTGGTTTTGTACTATTTTACCTAAATAAAAAAACTTGTTCTAGAACACATAGACTTTTATTTCTTTCCAGAAACGATTTACAATAATGAGTAAAATTAGCATAGCTACAAATGCTAAATTGATGTATAATAAAGTATCCAATCTTGTGAAGAATTTTTCGTAATCCACTTGTGATGGTGGTGGTGGTGATGTTGACATAGGTGATGGAATAAGCTGCCAATCTCTTATTTCCCCAAAGGTTCTATCGTCGAAAATCAACCGAATTTTGAATTTTGTTTCATTTCCCCCCGGCGGCAGCACTTCTATCGAGAACACTTCCATTTGACCACCATTGATGAATACTCTCTTCATAGCAGTCCACTGACATGTTGTATCATTATTGAAGCAAATTCCTGCTTCGCTAACTTTGTTGGGTACATTCATGTACAAGATGTTTTCCATCATTGAAAATAGCAATATAAATGATGATTTCAAGATTGCCATGATGTTTTCTTCGATATCGTTTTCAATGAAGTAATTTTCGAAAAAGTTCTAATCATCTGCTGTTTATCTTCGTAGTGTTGAATTATGTAGTTGAGTTCTCTTATTTTCTTCTGGAATTTCTGCAGCTGTCGTTTATACTCTTCCAAAGACATCTGGCAACTGTTACAAAACACCCAACTGCGTCATTCTTACGTCTAGAATTACATGCGCATGCGCAATAACAAAAGTTTTCGCACACTTTGCATGCCATTCCGTCAACTACATCATCGAGATCTGATATGGAAAAACACTTTTTTCTGCAGCAATAGCGTTTTGATGTTTCAGAGCAACGATATTCCAAATTGTATGTGTTCCTCATCATGCTTCGACTTGAATGGTTACATCGACAGACGATTCATGAGAATATAAAGTCTTATAAAAAACTCTGCCAGGTGTGGGATTCGAACCCACGCTCCTTCTCGGGAACCAGGGCTTGAAGCTGGCGCCTTAGACCGCTCGGCCAACCTGACTCTCTATAATTTACAAATAGAAAAAATAATAGGAACCTTCTCCCAACCTCAGCAAATCATCCTGTACATGAGTTTCACCCTATACATATTCCAACTTGAATGTATCAGTTTGCGGTTGGAAATCTCGCAGCGTTTGGCCGACAGCTACCTTATCTGCTTTTGTGGTTACGACGTAAACAAAATGAATAAATCGAGTGGAAACATGCCTACACTTATAGTCCCCCCCCGTCTCCCCACGCACCCCCCCTAATATATCCATATCTGAAATGACATATCTTCGGCAACTATGTATACGCGACGGTTACTCGGAATATTTCAAACGTCCGACAACAATGTACCAAGCGAACGCACCGCTTAGATATCGCTGAAACGGATCTAGCTCGATTACGTCATGCAGCGCGAGCGCGCGGTCTCTCGTCGCCTCGATTTCCACCGTTAATTATACTGTGTAGTGGTCGTGGCGATGATGTTACGTATCGGATTCATAGTCCGATGGTCTCGGGTTCAAATCCCGTCGTCGTCTAAGGTTTTTTTAATTGTTGGATGAATCAGTGGTCACTTGGAGCACTTCCCAATTGACAAGATGTCGATTGGGAAGTGTTTCATGTCATATGTCAAATTGTTCCATGTTCAGAGAAAGAAAGCGGCAACGTTGTGACGTCACAGCGTTGCAAGCTATCTCTCTCTGAAACATTAGCCTATGCGTTTCTCTCTCTAACACATGGTTTGCCAACCGATAATCGACTGAACGTTGACAGTGACAGCGCGAAACGTCTCGTTTTCGAATAAAATTATGTTTGATGGTTCATTAAATTATATCTTCATTTGTTGTATGCCACACTCTTTGAATTTCTACTTATTGATCTACAAATCGACACAGTTTTCGAAAAACATATAGGAGAGCAACGGTAATCTTAATCAAATCTAAATGCCTAACCATGTCATTGAAAGCAGGGGCGGCAAATTCAAATTTATCGCACTCTATCACAAAATTGTAAGGGATCCAAAAATATTGACAATCATCAGATTCTGAAACAGAAGCTGTATCATGGAAACCGATTACTCGAGATTGATGGAATTCAAAGAGCCAACAGCAGGCTAGAAGTGATTGTTTGCTTTTTTTTCACGTTTTATAATGTCCACAGTTTGAGCAGTAAGAAGCGTGTTCGTTTCTCTCAAATCCATCGAAATATTTCAACAACCTATACCTCTAATTCATCTGCAACTTGTTTTTTTGTAGGGCCTATTGAACCATACTAATTATCATAATTCGAGGCAAAATAATAATCCATGATTTTTGAGAAATTGTGTCTATACTAATGCGATGCTAAAATTGAGCAGCTATCTAAATGAACGATAATTTGAATAACATGATCGGATTATGTCATAATTTTCTCATCTCATTATACAGGTCAATGAATTAGGTATGAATTATTCACCTGTGTGCATAGGGTAGGTGAAATTCTCAGGATTTCTTGGCAATAAATTCGAATGGAAAATGTTAGAAACATTAAAATGACATAAGCAGATTATACAGACCATTATTCTTGAAACCATCAATATAACAGGGCAATGGATTAGTGATACTAATCTGCAGTTTGGACACGTGCCTTCAAACCGTGTTCTATATTTGATACAAGATTATTTTCCAAATCGATATATTGAAATCATATTGATTAAATAATTAATTTTGATATCAGCGTTCGATATTATTTGGATTTAATTGGTCGTCCATGTCTTTGAAAAGATTTAGTTGAATTCGATTATCGCAGTTTATGAGTTAAAGAACCTCAGCATGCTCCATTTCTATGAAGATATCATTTGATTTCTTTTCAATTTATAATAATAGACAAAATGCAAAACAAACGGTGAAAATTGTAATTAAGTGCTAACTAGGGCATAGAAGTAGGATAAAGTAGGGGACCCATTCTCGATGTCTACTCAAAATAGATATAATTCGTATAGTAATACGTAGATTTTCAATGATAAACATGATTTTTGTTATCAAAATTAGCTATTTGCAAAGCTCGAAAACGAACAGAGTTACCAAACTACGGTTTGCGTACAAATGTAGCTATTTTAATTATGCTCTTCAAGTACAGTGATGAAAACATAATTGTATCGTCTCTTCTGATGTCTTCATGACATTTTTTGAAAAACTCGACCTTGTGTACAGAGCGCCCTCTGGAAGTGGAAATAAACTAGAATCATCAAAGTAGTCGTTATTCAAGTAGAGTACAACAAGTTTGGATAAATGGTATGGAAGATACAGCTATTTGAAATGCGTATTATTCAACAGATTTCTTCATTTTGGTTATTGAAGATACATCCCAATGGGCACACGTTCGTTTTTTCAACGTTTTATTCACGTAGTACTAGTTGAATAAACGTTTTTGGTTGAAAAGTTCACCGTTGAATTTTAGTTGAAAACTTCAACGTTTAAACTAATCGTCTAATACACGTAATAATAACGCAATTTTTCAACGATCTGTGAATTAGTATGTTTTTGAAACGTCAACTCGAAACGTTTCATTCATCTACAGGAACAACCGTTTATTAAACGCGATTCTAGCACCATTTTCTCCCAGTTGATGGAGATAAAACGGGAAGTAGACGTTTTCGACAACGTGTTCCAGCCGTCATTCATCAACGTGTTTTAATAATTATTGTAAAACTATTTTTCATCGGAGTGTTGAATTACTGACGGTGAAAAAACGTTTATGAGAAACGTCAGTTGAACTCTTGAAATCAATGTTTTGCCAACGTGATTTTGTCACCATTGTATCACAGTTGGTGAACATAAACCTTGAAGTAGACGTTTTTCAACAACGTGTTCCAACCGTCATTCATTAACGTGTTTTAATGATTATTGTTAAACTATTTTTCATCGAAGCGTTGAATAACTGACATTGAACAAACGTTTATGAGAAACGTCAGTTAAATTCTCAAAATCAATGTTTTTCCAACGTGATTCTGTCACCATTTTATCACAGTTGGTGAACATCAACCTTGAAGTAGACGTTTTTCAACAACGTGTTCCAACCGTCATTCATCAACATGTTTTAATAATTATTGTTAAACTATTTTCCATCGAAGTGTTCAATTACTGACGGTGAACAAACGTTTATGAGAAACGTCAGTTAAACTGTTGAAATCAATGTTTTTCCAACGAGATTTTTTCACCATTTTATCACAGTTCGTGGACATCAACCTTGAAGTAGACGTTTTTCAACAACGTGTTCCAACCGTCATTCATTAACGTGTTTTAATAATTATTGTTAAACTATTCTTCATCGAAGCGTTGATTTACTAACATTAAACGAACGTTTATGAGAAACGTCAGTTAAATTCTCGAAATCAATGTTTTTCTAACGTGATTCTGTCTCCATTTTATCACAGTTGGTGAACTTCAGCTTCGAAGTAGACGTTTTCCAACAACGTGTTCCAACCGTCATTCATCAACATGTTTTAATAATTATTGTAAAACTATTTTCCATCGAAGCGTGGAATTACTGACAATGAACAAACGTTCATGAGAAACGTCAGTTAAATTCTCAAAATCAATGTTTTTTCAACGTGATTCTGTGACCATGTTATCACAGTTGGTGAACATCAACCTTGAAATAGACGTTTTACAACAACGTGTTTCAACCGTCATTCATTAACGTGGTTTAATAATCATTGTAAAACTATTTTTCATCGAAAAGTTGAATTACTGACGGTGAACAAACGTTTATGAGAAACGTCAGTTGAACTCTTGAAATCAATGTTTTTTCAACGTGATTTTGTCACCTTTTCATCACAGATGGTGAACATCAACCTTGAAGTAGACGTTTTTCAACAACGTGTTTCAAATGACATTCATCAACGTGTTTTAATAATAATGGTAAAACTATTTTTCATCGAATCGTTGAATTACTGACGGTGAACAAACGTTTATGAAAAACGTCGGTTGAACTCTGGAAATCAATGTTTTTTCAACGTTTTTTTGTCACCATTTTATCACAGTTGGTGAACATCAACCTTGAAGTAGACGTTTTTCAACAACGTGTTTCAACCGTCATTCATCAACGTGTTTTGATAATTATTGTGAAACTATTTTTAATCGAAGTGTTGAATTACTGACGGTGAACAAACGTTTATGAGTAACGTCAGTTAAACTGTTGAAATCAATGTTTTTCCAACGTGATTTTTTCACCATTTTATCACAGTTGGTGAACATCAACCTTGAAGTAGACGTTTTTTAACAACATGTTTCAATCGACATTCATCAACGTATTTTAATAATTATTGTTGAATTATTTTTCATCGAAGCGTTTTATTACTGATAGTGAACAAACGTTTATGAGAAACGTCAGTTGAACTCTTGAAATCAATGTTTTTTCAACGTGATTTTGTCACCATTTTATCTCAGTTGGTGAACATCAACCTTGAAGTAGACGTTTTCCAACAACGTGTTTCAGCCGTCATTCATCAACGTGTTTCAATAATTATTGTAAAACTATTCTTCATCGTAGCGTTGAATTACTGACGGTGAACAAACGTTAATCGAATCAATGTTATTTCATCGTGATTCTGTCAACTATTTCATCACAGTTGTTGCGTGAAAGTTTTATCATAAATAATAATTCTTCAACGTGATCTTGTCACCAAATTAGATCACATATTTGGTCAGGAGAAACAAAGATGTGAATTCAACATCGTTCAACAACAATTTTTTGATTCCCATTCGTAACGAGTGTATTATTTTATCGAACCACATATTATTCTCATCAAATCGTTGAAGAACTGGAGGTTAACAAAGGATAATTCGAAACGGTGGCCTATTCCCTATTCACTTAATTCAAAATATAATCGATATTTAAGATCGTTTCGTCTTCCATATTTTCTTGAAATTTGAAATATCATGATCTAGATATTTTTTAACCGATCATTTTTAGAAGCAACTTTGCCAGTGGCAACTCTGCAAGCGACGAAAATTCACCCATTCAATCGAATTCATTCGCCAACGATTATCAATTTTTTATGTGATTATAATACCTAACTATTAAAAGGTCAAGAAAGGCCAGATTCGCCTATTTCATAATCTTGTTGATGACGTCAGCGCGATGCTTCAGGCCCATGCTGGGTTTTGTGAGAGAAAAGAGACAAATCACAGAATCATCCCTGTTCATCTCATGTATAAACATACAAGGAAGCAACGATGTGGTCGATGTGACGTCAGTTGACAGGATTACATTTGCTGTATAGGGAACTTGCCATCTTCTATACTAATGTACTCGTTGCCATCGGTTGACAACGTAGAGATATATTATTAGATCATTGCTACCATCGATTGTTATCGACTCGAAAGCATGGAATTGGTGCCTCGACACAAGCCTCGACAGGCTCGACAACAAAAAACGTTAATCGAAGACTACAGAACTTTCGGGCAAGAATTCAAATCCACATGAGTACAAGCATCGCTATTCTAATTCACCAATCACAACCATTTTCGTTTTGGCGGTAGGTTCGTATCAGTAAATTTTTGGAGATGGAGAATTCAATTGAAGGAGAAAACATGGCAACAGTGCTCACCAACTACTGGGTGCCCGGTCAAAGATATTTGGAGTATTTGACTTAGAATATTGTTAATATTTATCGGACGAATGTCAGACACAATTATTCGTAACATGTTCGTAAAACGCAAGCGCAATATTAATAGTTCTAATTGGTGGATCTCAATCGCGATGCTTGTATTCATGGACGTATAAACACACTCATATGGACCTGAATTCTTGCAACTTTCGGTCACAGTGTTGCCAGTATCTGACCAAATTTGATACTGGGCGATAGTCTGATACTCATAGTTGAATTATTGGACAATTTCGACTTTCGAAAGTAGTTTTGATGAAAATTTTAAATACTTTATTTTTACAAAATTTCAAACAGGTTTCCCCTTCAGCATGAAAATGGTTGAGACGACCTACTCATGAAACAGAAATGGTGAAATAGAAAATTCAATGTGTATAACTCAACACATATGAAATATAAAGGACAAGATTGCTAATCTAACATATTAATATTTTCAATTTGCGTGGTTGTGTTTTGTTATTGAAGATATATATCTATCATATTTGTAGGTACTTATAAAGTCGTTCACAGACCTGGCACATTGCATGTAATGGGGTTGGGTAGATTTATTTTTTGTTTCGGTTTTATTATTTCTTCCAATCATGGTTAAAAATCTACGATTATAAAGTCAACCAAATTAACTAGATGATGAAAATCATTGACATTTAATAATTCATGTATCTTCCCGTGAGTATATATATATATATATATCAAACCCCCAATACTCGCTCCATATGGTACCTATTAATAATAATAATAATAATAATAATGTATTCACAGTAAAATGCTACAGATTGTGATTAAAATAATACCACAGAAGCAGTTTCTGCTGCTTGTGTGTGGATATAAAAAGAAGAAAAAAAACATTATATATAACATAAACATAGATAATTATAAAAGTGACATAAACATAAATATGTATTATTTATTTATTATTATTTTTTATAACATTCGAACATTTCAGTAAAAAGTTATGGTCAATCAATATTCGTAGTTAATTGAAATAGAAAATTTTTACATATAGGTATCATCAACCATATCAGATAAAGGAAATTTTTTTTGTATTCAATATCTTCCACAGTTTTAGTTTGGGGGAATATTGATCGTTGGAAATCGCATCATTTTCGGATTAAATCGTAAGTATCTTCAGAGCGATTGAAATAGAAGGAAATGTAAATTATCGATTCATTCACTGGTCAGATCAATATACTTATAGGAGCTCTCAGGTGATAGCAAATATATAAAAATATGTAATTGTTTATTTTTTATAACATAATCATCTACCTATTTCTGTTCATGTACTTCGAATCTGAGGATAATGCGAGTTCTAACGATACATATTATATCGCGAGAACTGTGGACGATATGAATATGTAATATTTTGAAGTCACAAGAATTCGCAAGTTCTAATGAAAGCAGAACATACTGGCAACACTGTTCGGGAACGGGCGATCCATGACGATCGATGCCCAAACGCCCCGAGCCTGTCCGAGTGTCCGGTCCGCCGACGGCCAACGCTAACCGCCAACAGCCATTATTCGATTTTTCTGTCGAAAGTTGTGTGCTGTGAGAACTGCGGAGGAAATCTTTAGACATTTGCAAGGATTTGATGTGTTTCGCTTGTTTCCTAATATTCAGAACATCTCTGTTAGAACGTAAGTAACAATTTGAGATATGTTTAGTTAGATAAATTCATCTATTTATGCATTCATAGCGTCGAAAAGGAGATACTGATATACGCCTGTGTTGAATGTTTTACCAGCGTAGTGCTTGTTATACGTAAACAGCGTCGTTCCATAGCCGGCATTTTTTCTTCTGATGATGTATAAGAAGGGAAAACTGAACTGAACATAGAAAATATACTCAACAAGGTATGTTTAGGTAGAAGATATTTCGCAGCAACATACATGGGGTCGAGCATTGAGTGATATAGTGATATAGAACAATGAAAAAAATCGAGTTAGCGGAAGCCATTTTGTTTTGCAAGATCGATTATAATGTTCTTCGATATTCCATAGAGTGAAAGCGGATTGATGCACTCCGCCTTTTCATTGATCTATTACTTTCTTTCATTGTCAATAGATCTTATATCTTTCCATATATTCATCATTCAAGATTTTTTTCAACCATAAACATCCATTTCACAGATTTGGCGCCTGCGCAAACCAAATTATTCTCGGAATATTTTGTGTTGAAACATAATATTCATTATTGGTCTAAATGACTCAAATATCCCTGTCTTATAGCTTTTCATTTACTACCTACTGACAGTATATTCTAACCACCATGTTTTCGTTTCATTCAAATATCAATTGAAAAAAAGTTGATATAGGGACATGTAAGCCGTTTTGACAAATATATGAATATAGTTTCAACAAAAAAAGTCTTATAAGATTAAAAATTTCTATTTTTCACACCCTATATCTCTGTAATCCCGCTAGACCCCTAGTATGATAATATCGACAAAATCAGCTATTTATGCTTGCATGAATCCATCATAACAGTTGGAGGTATGATAATTTATCCTTGCTATTGATTAGAACATTGATATCAAATAAATAATTCATATTGAATAAATGAAAAGAATACTGGTATTCAATGTAATCTTTTTGATATGCCATCAGATTATCTCATAGATCTTATTTAGGGATTCTGGAAAATTCAATAAACTTCCTGTATGTCGTTTGATAGCAGTTATTCTTTTGGTATGTATATTTTGAATTCCAGAGTTTTATGAAGATTCGATTTCACAACTTTTTTTCACGTTCTTGCTCTTTGTGGACATTTTGATACATTACTAACTCTACCTTGTCTCAAATGCTATGTTGAATATAGTAAATCAATAATAAGGCATAATGTTATCATTCCAATTCCACTGTTTATAGGTATCAATCTTTCAACTCTATTCATAGACTTCATTCATTCATAGTAATGATTATAGGCGATACAGCTAATGAATAGTTATTTGTTTTATTAGACAGAAAAGCACAAGATTTAATGCCGTGGCTGGTTTCAGCCAAGGCATTAAATCTGCTTTTCTGCCGTGTGAAACATATAATTTTTTCTTAAAATTTGTTCCAATTTCACGCAAAATCGACTTTTTCTCCAAATGACATTAAAAGCGGCCTTTTAATGCCTAGGCATTAAAAGTCCACTTTTACTGCCTTGGCATTAAAAGTACAACTTCTAAGCCTGCCAGGTGTCATTAAAAGGCCGCTTTTAATGTCATTCGGAGAAAAAATATATTATGTTTTATTTGGCGAATGACAATGACATGAAAGTTATAGCATTTCTGATTATAAAAACCATATGATATGAATTGATAATTCTTTGTGTTTTTAGGTACCAATAATTGATATAGGTATAATTCCACAATCTCAACATAAATATTTTAAAAAATAAAATTGTAAAATAGCAAATCCCTAAAAAAACTTCTGTTGGCAATTGTATTAATTTCACGATGAACAATAATAAGTTGATAGGTAAACGGCAACTACAGCGTAGAATCAAACGCCAAATTGAACACCTCAAAGGTTCATTGGTGAATTCAGCTAATAATAATTCCCTTAAATTGAATGACCCATGTCATAGTAACAGTGTCAGTACCTTGGTCAGTACAGATCAATCTGTCATGCCAATAACAATACCTACACTAATCAATACTCCTTTTGTTCAACACGCTTTTGAAAATATTGATGTGATGGAGATTGAAGAAAGACCTGTTATAAAAAAATCTAATACTCTTCTGAATATACCACTCCCTTCAGGTTCATCTGAAAATGTATGTGATGGAAGTAGAGACAGCAAAAAAGATTTTGATAAATGTGATAATCATTTTAATATAAAAGATGACCTCATAGATTGGGTAAATTCATATAATATTACTCGAAATGCCACAAATGCATTATTGAAAATTTTGAGATCTCGATTACCTTTTCTTCCAAAAGATTCTAGGTCACTGATGAGAACTCCTCGTGCAACTAAAATAGTTGAATTAAATAATGGTAGCTTACATTATTTTGGCTTAGAAGAGAAGATTAGTATAAAATTGAGGCAAGGTATCACGAAAGATTTCAAAGGAGTGTTCCTTCAAATTAACATAGATGGTTTACCTCTTTTTAAGAGCAGTTCTACTGAATTATTCCCTATAATGGCGAGATGTGCAGAGTTCACTGATAGTTCTCCTTTTGTAGTAGCTTTATTTTGTGGAACTGGTAAACCTGACCCTATTGAATCATTTTTGGAAGATTTTGTTCAAGAAGTGAATGCATTGAGAGTGAAAAAAATTCCATTCAAAGATATAGAATACAATTTTGAAATAAGTTTTTTCACTTGTGATGCTCCTGCCAGGGCATATCTACGCCAGACAGTTGGCCACAATGCCAAACATGGATGTGAAAAATGCAGAATTGTTGGCATTTACAATAATCACCGTATTAACTTTGCTCAAGATACTTCTATAGCATTCGATAAAAAATCAGACTCCGACTTTTTTTCAAGTGACAAAATACATGAGTATATTAAGGGAAGAAGTCCCCTCCTGAACATGAATATAAATTTGGTAACCCAATTTCCTCTCGACCCTATGCATCTACTTTATTTAGGTGTAGTGAAGCGAATTTTACTGCACTATTATTTCAATAGTTCTTCACATGTGAAGCTTTCACAAAAAATAAAAAAGGAAATTGAAGATAAAATATCTGACATTCGCGGTTATATTACTTCGGATTTTCCCAGAAAATCAAGAACGTTTAAAGAGATTCATAGATGGAAAGCAACAGAGTTCAAACTTTTTATCAAATACACTTTTCCAGTAATTCTCCATAATGCTGTTAATAGACGTCATTATAATCTATTATTATTACTACATTGTTCTGTTTTCATTTTGTCAAGTGAGGAATTGAAGAACAAGTTCATTGATGTAGCAGAACAATGCCTGAATGATTTTGTTATAGAATCTGCAGTTGTATTTGGTAAAGATTTTGTGGTATTCAATGTGCACAACTTAATTCATATTGTAGATGATGTTAGGTTGTATGGTACCATCGATGACTATTCATGTTTTCCTTTTGAAAATTATATGAGCACCTTAAAACGCAAGCTGCATTCTTCAAACAAACCACTACAACAACTTCACAGGAGAATCCAGGAATGTGATAATGCTTCCAATGGACTCAATATTCAAGTAACTTCAAAATGTATACCTAAAGGAATTCATAATGAAATCACTGATGCAGAAGGTCAATCATTCGACTGTGGAAAATTACAATTTCACAATTCATGTTTATCGATTTCTGAACCCGACAATTGTGTTTTGTTGAAATCGGAGAAAGTCTGTTTGATCAAACGCATCACATATATTGAAAGTACATACATTTTTCAGGGTTTACTATATTCATTCCAGAATAATTTGTATACTGCGCCAATAGATTCTTCGAAATTGCATATATATTTTGTCGAAAAAATTAACGAAAATAATGTTGCGAAATTTGACGCGGATGATATTTTTTGCAAATGCATGATGTTACCACACAAACAAGGATTTGCTATATTTCCATTGAACCACTTTCAGTTCCAAGGCAATCAAAACTAAGGCCCTCAACATGTATGCGATTGTGGAATTTTTCAACAACAACCTGGAGCCATCTGGAGAAGTCTCCATTGTACCCCTAATTTGGGTTCAAAAAAATGAAACAAAATGTTATTGGCCAGTGAGGACAAATAAAAAACCCTTTCAAGAATTCGTGAGAGACCTCACCCCTTACAAGAAATCTTGGCCATCCTATCATATAAAAGTTATTTTTAAAACTAGTATGTATTTTTCACCATTTATGATTCAAACTCCTCATATCATTTGTTTTTCATATTTTATTATAATATTCTTTCTGTAGGTTCTTATGAAACTGCTGAAAAAAAATTGTCGATGTTTCTGGCTGATCAGGTGGATTCTTCAGAATCTTCTAAAAGTTTATGTCAGAAACAAATTGACTGTAATTTTGATTCCGACTCAGAAAACGCATCACCTGAGATAACTCTCACAGAGAAAAATGGACAATTGGTTCATTCACAACATGAAAATGCAGTAAATGACTCCATTGTATTTACATCTTCACCTAAAAGACCATCAAGGATAGAAAATGTGGAAGTGGAAAAAACATCTCATCCTATTGAACATTCAAAGTTGATATCTTCTTTGGAAGAAAGAAGATTTCTATCTCTGAAGAGTTCAGAAACTAGATCTCCAACATCTGCATTACCCAGTCATATAACAGCCGAACATAGCAAAATTGCACACAGTACAGGTAAATAATTAAATTTTATATAAAATGATATCTTTCAAATTTACTTTCCCCATAAGTATAAGTGACTAGAATATTCATAATTCGTGTTTTAGAATTTGAAAATCTGGTATTGAGCACATTGTCGAAGATTGCTAACACAGTTGACCAAAATTCAATATTGTTAAATGAAGTTAACATAAGGACCAATTTGATGGTTACTAACAAATTGATTCCACCAGAGAGTGTTCCTCAGAAATTTCCTTTGGATAGCCTTGAACAGTTTCAGGCATTCGAACTTGAGATATCAAAAGATTCTGCTCTTTGGAATTATATGGTATGTTGTTTAAGATATGAAATAAAAAGTTTTTGCTATCAGCAAATTGTTTCCAGGTAAAAGGATTAGCTGCTCTTGGTGGAGCAGGACAAGAACATCTCACTAGAAGAATTTTGAAATTCCTCTTGACTAATGAAGTAGCTGTCTTATACAATTGGAAAGGCAGAGACAAGTTGGCATTTGAAAAATTGAAAACAATGGACATGATTTTGGGTGAGTTAGTGCATCATTCAAGGATGATTCATAAAATTTTTTCATTAGATATTATATTGATCACTTATAAAAAGGTCACAATTATTGATCTGGGTATCTGTGAGTTTTTTGTTCTCATAATATATTATGATGAACTGTATTCATCACAAACATGCTTAAAGTATTCAATCACAAAACATATTTTTTGTTATAAACAGGAAAGTGATTATAATTCAGAGATATTATTAATGAAATTAGAATTTCTTGGATCAAATGCTATATGCAATTAGCACAATGTTTTTACTAAGTGCAAGTACTCAACTCCACCAGCATGACATAAATTCGCTGAGTGATGTTAATAACAATAGTTATGTATTTTTATTCTTGTTTTTAATCATTTTTCATTTGCCATAATTTTATTACTTATGTATGTATATTATCTTTTGTAAAAATCTTTGACAAAGACTCGCTCCTGATAACGGCAAATCGTCGAAAACGTTTGAGTTTTTGATTTGATTATATGGTTTACTATAATGGCTGTCATTATCATTTTCTTTTCAAATCCTACAGGATAGCAATTATCATCATATATACAACAATATTAGCTGGATTTCTTTTTTTATCAAATGACTACTAAGAATCAGCTCAACAAATAAATATCATCAGATTGATCCTCATTTCTTCTGTGTAATTTTATATCCTTGTAGTCTTTCACATAACCACATAAAATTGGTTATCATTGAGCATTCAATTTTAACATAATGATAATTTTTTGTATGAACTTCAAAATTAAAATTGGTAATGTGTCAAACTTTTTTATGAAATGAACTGTTTTTTCTCTGATTTTGTATGTCAGAGCTACATAGAAGTAATGAGAGATCAGAATTTGTGAATGCCCTGTAGGATGTGCTAAGTTTGTTTTCACTTACAGCTGCTGCTAAAACAAACTATGGAGCAGATATAAATGAATTAAAAATTGCCAACGCTGTGAAAGATTGGCTAAAATATGCCAAACTCAGGATGTCTGTTGGAGAGAAAAAAAGACTCAACCAAAAAAATGTTTAGTGAAATTTATGTAAAGGTATTATAAGTTTTGATATATGTTGGCCATATACATACAGGGTAGGGTCACTGTCGATGGTAAGTTACACGTTTACGGAGAATGAAAATTTGGTTACTTGGTTTTTACCCATGTTCTATCGATTTGGAATATTTTCAGAAATGCGGCGTTGCCAATCATACTAAAAAGTAGCAGCAACTTTGATATTTGAAATTGGACCTCCTGTACTCGATCACATTTTTAGATTCTACTTGACCAGCTGATCTCATCGATCCGTCACACTATGGGTATAACGGGAATTATTACAAAGATATAGGGTGTTGAAAATCTATATTTTTTGACTACGAATATTTTGTGTTGAAACAATGTAGGTACCTTTATTTACTTTTCATTTACTGTTTACTGATTTTTAATTGAAACAGATACAGGGTGGTTCAAAATTCGGAATTCTAAACACCCTGTATTTGTTTCAAATAAATATCAGTAGAGTAAATGGAAAATAAATATAGGGATATGAAAGCCGTTGCAACCAATAATGAATGGCTTCGACACAAAAAATTCCTAAGTCGAAAAGTCTCGGAATTTTCACACCCTATATCCCACTTATTATTCCAGCTAAACTCCAAATATGATGGATCGACGAAATCTAAAAATGTAATGAACAACAAGGGTCCCATTCTAAATAACAAATGTGTTGCTCTTTGGTAGAAGCGGAAACGCCGTAGCGATGAGAATATTTCAGATTGATAGAACAAAACTTAATAACCAAGAAACCAAATTTTCACAATAATGTGTCCCGTTCTCCGTGAATGTATCACCTACCATCGACCATGAGTGACTCTGTATATTTAATTCAATTGCAAAATAATGAAACTGTTGTCAGTTTTCAAATTACGTTTATTACGTTCATGCAGGCTTACAGTATTGTAATAATACTTAACTATTTAGAATACTATTTTATGTTTTTTTAGAAAATGTTTTAAAATTTTTAAAACACTTGGGTCACCTGGTGTATGATAGAATGTGAAGAATACTGTTTTTTTTTTTACAATAAATGTATGTTCCTGTTGAAACTTATTTGATTTCTACAAAAACCTGGGATGCAATATCGAATTATCGAATTTTCATTGACACTGAAAATCAATATATATACTGGGTGACTCAGTTCCAAATGTGCCTCCTCTAACTTATTATTGATAATATTTCATATTACAATAATTTAGAAGGTATCAAACCAAATAACATACTTCCGTTTCAACTGAAAGTAGATTCCACGTTTCTGATTATAAATTTGCCATGTTAGTGATAAATCAATACCTATATCAATATCTTCCTATCAGATTGTTATGGCACACTGGTGGCGATGAAAAAGTTCAAATTCTTCAAATATCTGGATTAGTAGTCTTATCAAAGTAAACAGACATTTTTCTCAGCCAAGCTGTATTAGCCGAGATTTTTTCACGAAGGGTGAGAAGACAGTGTTTTTTGCATTGTTTTTTATAGATTTTTTTCTTTGAAACCGGAATTTGTGATTTGGTCGGATTCTCTCTAAATTTGAGATACATTGATGAATTTGGAATATCTTATCAGAATAAGATATTTTAAGTGGAGCGATACATTGGATTTGAGTCACCCGACGCATCGAACGCATTGACGAGATAATATCGAAACGTTGAATAAATGTTGGTGGACCTTGATAATCAACGTATCTGAAGTGATGATGTAACATTTTATCACCGTTAATTGAACACGATGATGGAAAGTTATAACATTTTTTTCACGTAGTTACTTTAGATGGGAAGACGTTTCTACGTAACGTTTATTTCTATTCGATGTTTTGGTTGAAAGAAACGTTTTTCCGCACGACATATTTTTCGATGAATCAACGTTTATGAGAAACACTTTATAGACGTTTTGAGATAAAACGTTGTGAACACATCTTTAAATAACCAGTTTTACTATATCGATAAAGAAGTTCAACGAAATGGTTGAAAAGACGTTGTTAGGTAACGTTTTGAGAAAGCTAATAATCAACAATTGTTTAACGTTGACGAAATAATCAAAGTAAAACGTTAAATATCAACGCATTCAAAGTAGTTATTATTCAACACTTCATTAACGTTGATCAAAAACGATGATTAAAAGTTAATGCATAACGTTTATTTTTCGTAGTTACTTTGGATGGAAAAACATTTCCAAGTGACGATTATTACTATTTTATTATTTGGTTGAAGAAAACATTTTTCTGCGCAACATCTTCCCGTTGAATCAACGTTTATGAAAAACTGTTTACCGAAGTTAGGTTTTAAACCAATTGGCAACGTTTTTTCGACGATAGTGTGCCTGTTGACATAACGTTGAAAGCACATTTTCGTTTCACTAATTTTAGGGAAAGGCGTTTGACAGAATGGTTATAAAAATGTTGAATAAATGTTGAAAGACCTTGATTATCAACGTATCGATGGTGGTGATTATTATATATTTTATCCACGTTGATTCAAAACGATAATAAATAGTTGATGAACAACGTTTTTCTTCTCGTAGTTACTGCGGTTAGGAAGACGTTTTCAAGCAAAGTTTATTTCTATTAGATTATTTGGTTAAAAAAAACGTTTTTCCGCGCGACATTTTTTCCTTGAATCAACGTTTATGAAAAATACGTTACCGACGTTTGGTTTTTAACCATTTAGCAACGTTTTTTCAACGACAGTGTGCCCATTGGGATCGAGCTGCAGCAAAAAAATATAAATATTTTATTTCCGATATTGTTTAGTACTTCAATATTTTCCAAGAACATTTGATTTTTCCTCCATAGCTGTCATTTTGATGACTTAAAAATATCTTCCATCAACTTCTCTCGGCCTATATTTGGTACCTACAAAATTTCGTACAAGGTTGTTAACATGGGATACTATGCGGAAAAACTAATAAAATATTCGGATTAGGATTGCGTTAAAACTATGGTGATTTCAATAAAAATTCAATTGTGAATCATATTTATGAAATCAATGGTTATGTATTGTAATGAGTGTTTCAGATAGCGTATGTTATTCTGAAGCGACTGAAATATATTCAAAAGATTCATCAAGATCTTAGATAATATAGAAGCTTTTTATGGATGAAAACGAAGTGAAACATGATGAAACAAAGTACGAAATATCTATTATTTATATACGATATTAGATAGATATTTCATTATTCTCTAGTAAACTAAACCACTTTCATTATTCAACTAGTTAATGAATAATCAACAAATCAAAATATAACCCAATAACCTCAAAATATTTTAGAAAAAACAAATACGTATTTCGACAACTAAGTTCTAATATCCATTGAAAATACCGATTGCATTCATTAGGTTTTGCTCAAATATTTTGTGGTTTTTGGGTTATATTTCCATTTGTTGCATATTATTGAGCCACAGTCTCCAAATTTTCAATTTGGTTGATGAATTCGGACTTTTCACGAATCTTTAGTGCATGTCTATATAATTTTAATTATAAGGTGATTGTGGATGAAAATTATTCACTTGAGAATCCTTGAAGTAAAATAAAAGCTTCATTATCCCCATGTACCTGAGCATCAACCAATCCTTTCAGCCAATCGGAATACCTACCTTACCTGTCATTGGCATCCCCTTCCTAAGCTACGCCTCCATGTCTGGCCATTCTCAGGCCATTACTACTTAAGTTGATCTTCATGGCATTCTTATTCAGTTTCATTCCGAACTTTCGGTGAGTTACTTGCAGTTTGTTAACGAGAATTGAAATTTTAGAGAATTTTTGAAATGAGTGGTCACGAGGGTGAATCCAAATATTCCACCAAGTTGTTGAGTGGAAAAAAAGTGATGTGTAATTTGGACCGACAAATTCATCGAATAGAGGAAGAGATCAGGGAAATTGAAATGAAAATGTCCAAAGATGTCCAGCCGGTGAAAAGGAAACGCATTTCTTTGATGGCTTATAGGAAGAGGTTCCCTAATATAAGGTGTAATATTGATAAAAGTGAGAAAATTCATGCTGGAGATAAGGGAGCTGATTCCGCATCTTATTCGAAGAGAAATCGTGATGAATATCCAGATGAGGATATTTCTTCCGGTCCTCCTCTGAAGGTAAGAATGTTATATCCGGAATTACGAACTTGGAAACTGGTTCCAATAGAGGATTTTTGTTCTCATTATAAAGTATCAGGGGATTTCACAGCTAGCGGTAAGTAATCATAAAATAAGCTGTTGGGGTAAGTATACTGTCATTTGCTTATATTTTGTGTATATAGATATTTTGTAAATAGTCGACTAAGAATATATAAATATATACTCATTGAATAAATATCCGACAAAGATTTTCACTTCCTCATAAGAGGAATTATCAAATCGATGAAATTATTGAAATATTGTCCGTAGTTTATTTGTTTTTTGTAGTATCAATGTAGTTTAGGTTAGGTTATCGTAGGTTAGGTCCCGTGTGGGGTAATCAGTCCCCCATCGGGAGCGTCCCCAGGTGGCGGATAGGGGAGTGCCCCCTATTAATAGGGGGTACCGAGGAAATCAAGTACTCGGCACGGACCAATACTGATGATTAGGTATAAATAATATTTAGCTTGTGTTATATATTATCTTGTACGACTTTTTCATATAAAGTGGCCACTCTGGCAACCGTATGACGGACATTCAACACGTGTCGAAGCTGCGCTTGGGATTTCAGTTTTCAATTTATATGTGATAACCTAGTAATTTGAAGTGTTGGGAAAAATAATAAAATTACTTATTCACTAAGTTCAGAAATTTCAGAATCACTATCTGTAAAATTTAATAAATGGTACCATTGACAAGAATGGTTGTTCAGCTTAGTCAGTACATAATATGTTTTAGTAATTTGCAATAGCACAACGAACTTCATGAACCTTTGTAATACCACTGACCTATATAATAAATTGCTATACTGTATCTTTCAACTATTATGGGTTAACTATAGATATAACAAAATCTATTCAAGTTTTCAATATATGATAATATGATTCATGATACGCGTATAATATGCAAATAAAGCAATCAAAAAACCTCTGCGTTTTTCTGTCACACATAAAAAACAAAATACATTACAGCCTGTACTATTGGGCACATTTCGATGTTTGTTCAGGATAAAAAAAAACACATCCTTGATCACTTTCAAAATAAATCTTCAGGAAAAATCAATATCTGCTTTCGTTTCTGAGTTATACAAAAATTCGAGTAAATGAAAAAATAAAATAATTTTATGTTGTGGACTGAATTTGTATTTTATCAAATGGGGATAAAACTATGGTTTTGATTCAAACGATTTTTTTTCCTTTTCAATATATCATGTCGGGATTTTATTCAGGCATCGAGTGTCATCTATACTAGAAAAATTCTTTCATTGTAATAACAATACTTGTGATTTTGCTTTCGAAATATAATTTGGCAGGAGCTTAACACAAAATCGTATAAATTGCTGCCACGATCACCAGACTTGACGCAACTGATTATTTTCTTTTGGAGCTATATTGAAGGTTAATTGTACAGGAATATAATCTATAAGATTTTTTTCTTAATGAAACATCAACAGGTGACATTTGTTAATTTCTCATCAGGATTGGAAATCAGGAATGCTGAAAATGTATGTTTCGTCTACAAACATATATGTATTAACAAATTTATTCTACGATCACCGGATTCAACGCTATTGATTTTTTGTATGAGAAATCCAGTAACGATGTGAATGAACTAATAATTATTGTATGAAGCCTAGGAAGCGGCAGTTGAAATTGGAAAGTCTTTTTTTCTTGCCTTCCAAGTTATGAGTCGGTATTTTAGATGAACATTATCAGTCGATATAGGTTTTGATGATATTTCAACGCAGTCATCATATTATGCGGTAAACACAGTATCCGTATGAATTTACTCATATGATGAAATTTGTTTTCATATCGAATATAAGTGAATCAATATCAACACGTGTTTTTTGATATCCTCAAAATTTGAGGGTGAATATATATAGGAATTACTTTCTGATTTTAACCCTTGGAGGTTTTCTCAATTATTCAACAAAATACATACCTACAACAAAAAGACATATACCTGCAGCTTGTTACGAAAGCGTGAAAGGGCCACCGAGATTTTTTAAATATCTTTTTCGACCACAAACTCGGAATTTCCGACTTTGAACACGGAATTTCCGACTTTGAACTCGGAATTATTTTTTTTCCGACTTTGAATTCGGAATAATTTTTTTTCGACATCAATCTCGAAATTTTCGACTTTGAATTCAGAATGATGGAATAACTATCAACGCCTGTGACCTGAATGATCAATGACCTGAAAGTACACTCCATGTACACTTCTGCTCTAGGGCCGCTATATCACCCAAAGATGCTAGAGGTGCAAGGCGAAGACAGGTTGACACTATGATGATACCAGCAGCCTTATAACATCCTCAATATTCATCATTTTCCATTCATACTCATCATTTCTTGAGAAATGTCTATATCTCGAAAAAAATTTCAATATATATATATTTTTTCCAGGTCTGGTTAGATATAGACACCAGGAAAATACTAGATAATGTCACACAACTGGTCCGTTTGGTTAAAAATTGAATCCTGATAGAGGAAAGTTCTGCTGGGCTCGAGCCTGGCAATGAAAGGGTGGGCATAATCTGAGTCTGTCTGGTCTGTCTGTTCGGAATCGCTCATAATAATATAAATGATTATGATAAGCATCAACCACAACAATATATCCACATAAAAATGGATATCGACCACTTTTCTGCGGTCAACAAACTCGTAAATGCAAGGTCACCAACTATACGTATAGTTTAATGACATTCTGGAGCTGAACTCTAAACATGTGAACTAAACTCCATGACAGGTCAAATTTGTGCTTTGTTAATTATGAGATTTTTTTGAGGTGTGAAGCAATTTCTGCACATAATCATTCAATGATGGGGTATTGTTGATGATGGTAATACCAAGCATGATCGGCATGCTTATCGAGGATTCAACAGGAAAAGACATTATGAGGTCCACCTTCTTGAAAAAAAGTACAATTGTAGCATCGAATTCTACTAGATTATCAGATCTCTATTGATAGCTATTCCATCATTCATCGTAAAATAAAATTCCGAGTTTGAAGTCGGAAAGTCGGAAAGTCGGAATTTCCGAGGTCAGAGTCGGAATTTCTGAGTTTGAAGTCATAATAAAAAAATTCCGAGTTCAAAGTCGGAATTTCCGAGGTGTTTGATGTCGGAAATTCCGAGTGGTTAAAATATAAAAAAATCTTGGTGTTATCCGCTTTTGTAGCTTTTCACTTTCTTTCAGGACAAATAATTTAACCATCATGATTATATTTCATGGATCAAAGGAGGTAAACGGATTTGGATTATGTATACTGGCTAGGTGGAGTTGATTCCTGAAAACGTAACAATAAGCGGGTTATAGTTCATTGTTTTCTATACTGATGATTTTCAATGGATTAGGAATTGATTAACAATGTGGACAATAAAAGACAAGTTATGATAGCATTCTGCGTTTTATGAAGTGATAATTCATAATATGTATCGATAATTTGATTGAAAAATATAGCTATGGAAATGAGAGCTTCATATTAATCATATATATTCTTGATTTCCAATGAATTTTGTTATTTTTATATATTTTCAACGATTTCTTTGACGATTTCTGATGGTATCCCTTGTTTTTTTTGTTATGCTCCGAAGTAGACATTGAACGAGAGAGATTGAGTGATTCTGGAATACAAAAACGATTTCCATGAGAAATTGGCATTATTCTTCAATCAATGTTGTAATACTTGCTGAAATTCGCCTAAGGTAAGAAAAATGCCTATCGAATTTGCTGACCAATTTTATATTAAACATATTTTATTGTGAACTTGCGATTATAGCATGAATCTATTCTATGATACCAGGTGTCAACTTTTTTGTTCTCGGATATACTGGAGGGGAATTTTGAGGATCCGTTTAGTGCATAAAACTGCATATTTTGTAATTTTTTTTCTTAATTTGGTAATGTGATATTTAATCATATCGTGTGATACATTATTATATTCAAAACAGACTTTTAAAAAAAGTATAAATCCAAAGTCGACTGTTGTATTACTGATGTCAAAAGTGCCTTGGAAATACGATGACATATTCAGATTCCTTTCGAAAAAATGCCTGAAGAGCGTCCTAGTACACTTAAAATTCAATTTCCTCATCAATTTTCAAAATTGACACATCTCATAGTTATTTCAGATATGTACCTAATTGTTTCAGGTATTGAAAAAAAACATCTCACATTGAATGAACTTCTCGAAGAAAATGTACGAATAGATGATGTTGCTGATATTCCTGTTGAAATAAATTTATTCCCTCCGGCAAATGCTAACGAATATAACACGGATGAAGATTCTGGAGATGATGATAATGTCATCCCAAATAATCTACCAGGATCTTATTTACTGGGGGATGAGGAAGTTTCCATGCGAAAAATTCAAGGAGAAATATCCACTCAGAATTTAGTTGATGTGATCGTACAGTGGGACAGCGAAGACGACTTGCTATTGTCCACATTCATTGGAATAAAAATCAAGAAAACTAAGGAATTCGACTATTCTCTTGAAAAAGATTTGTCAGAAACTTTTCCTTTGTGGAAATCTGTTTCTCACATAAGAGACAATCGTTCTCCTTTGAGCATATTCAGATGGTTCTTCGATAAAGAACTAATCGACGAAATCGTCCAGTTCACTAATCTATATGCTAGTCAAAAAAATCAACCAGCTGATGTAACAACTGATGATGTATATAGTTTCATTGGAGTACTACTTGATAGTAGCTACTGCTCTGTGTCAAGAAAGAAGATGCACTGGCAAAATTCTTCAGATAGCAATAACGCGCTTATTTTATCTTCTATTTCAAGAGATCGTTTTCAATATCTGATGAGCAATTTTCACTGTGTTGATCACAATAATTTGAACAAAAATGACCGATTTGCCAAAGTCAGACCCATTTTCGTCATATTGAATAAAAAATTCTTGGAATTTGCTCCAACAGAAGAAAACCACTCTGTTGATGGAGCCATGGTGCCGTTTTTGGGCGCTATGGTCGCAAACAATTAATAAAAGGAAAACCCATAAGATGGCGTTATAAATTATGGGTTGGAACTACTCGTTTGGGCTATATTGTATATTTCGAACCATACCAAGGCTCAAATACAATTTTGTCTGAGAAATACAAAGACTTGGGTCTCGGTGCATCTGTAGTTTTGCAATATGCAGATATTTTGCAATCAACAAAATTTACCAACTTTCTTATCTTTTTCGACAATTTCTCCACATCTTTGTCACTGATGAAAGAACTTACACATCGAGTGATGAGAGCTACAGGAACCATCAGGGATAATAGACTACCGAAATGTCCATTGACTGATGTGAAACAATTCAAGAAGAAAACCAGAGGTGATTTTCAGTATGCGCTGGTAGACAACGAGTTAGTTATTTGCCGGTGGAATGACAATAATGTTATAACTATCACATCTAATTCTACTTCCGTGTTGCCAACAAGTAAAGTGAAGAGGTGAAAATTTGGGCGGAGTTGATAGAAGTGATCAAAATATCGCATTTCGATAAGGGGCAAAAAATGGTATTTTCCATTGGTGAGCCATTGCATCGATATGTTGATTCAAAATGCTTGGTATCTGCACAGATTTGAAGGAGGAAAACTCGATCAACTAGCCTTCAGGAGAGCAGTAGCTGTGGAATTATTAGAGACTCACTCGGTCTTGAGTAGAAAATGCATTTCAAGAAGATCAGGCAATCATAAAGAGCAGTCCCGATATTATCGAATTGATTATGTTGTGATATATCAGAATAGCCAAACGAAGTGCGCATTGTGTCATAAAAAAGCAAATTCTCGCTGTGAAAAATGTGACATTGGATTGCATCCCAAAAACTGTTTCCGCCATTTTCAAACCACATGAGGTTTTGTAAAAATTATATACGAATAATGATAAAGTTACAGGCAATAAATGATATTTAATCTATGATTGTTTATAGTCGTCTGTGGTCCTACAGTCTCTTGAAAGCCACCATGATATCTCAAAAAGTAGGACACGAAAAATTTTTTGAATATTTTTTCCTATTGCTTTGCACATACAAAGTTTCGGCTTTATTCTCAACAAAATTTTGTTGCCGGGTTATAAGGGTTAATCCCCACAGCTTTGTAGTTTGTGGCTATAGTTTTTTTTCTGTTGATGATCTGCTTTTCAAGTTTTACCTGTATCTACTCTCTGGATTTTTTTCAGCTATACCTACTTGGATTACCTTAGCCATATCAGTTGATGTACAGGAGGTTTTGAGCTTGGATACCTGCCTACGGAGCTTGGAGATCGCGAAGACATTCTGTTGTTTGATCAGCCGGACTTTATCTCAGGTGAGCATTCATTTCTATAATCATACTTGTTTCATGTGTGAAAATTCATTTCCCTTTGGGAAATGAATGCTTTCTGAGATACGGTTATACTTGCCAGCATTGTCTCAGTTGATTTCCAGTTACTGTGGATTTTTATTGGTTCGAAAGTTCTCGACCATCATTTTTAACCCAACCATTTTTCGAAGATTACCTATATTTTTTTCTCTAAGGTCTACCAGATATATGTTCACTGCCCTGTTCACCCTGAAGTGAACTAGGAAGAACTATCGGGCACTAGTTTTTTTAATAGGATTTACCACCCTAATTTTTTATACCTATTAGAAATATCTTTATCTTTAAATAAATCAAGTTCTTCAAATTAAAAACAGTTTCGAGATTGATTGAAATATTCTTATTGATTTCCTTTGATTTTAGTCAACTGAATTTATCAAGTTATTGAATTTGACGTATATTGAATATACAGGGATATTCCAAAAATTCAGATTTACCTCATTTTCGTCTTGTTGACATTTATTTCCAGTGAAATTGCGCTTCACAATTCCAATATCTTTAAAACGTAATTTATTTTTGAAATTTGAGTATTATCTTTTAATTATGTATTTTGGATAATCTCAATCCTACCAATCTCTCAAATTTGATTACCTTTGATAAGCTATCATTGAGTAGACTTGAGTACCCAGAACATTCAAGTATATCGAGGTTCAAAGGATATCTTGTGTCTCTATAAACCATTGTCGACTTTGCCTGATTTTGTTTGGTATTTCATTATGCACATCTCTACGAGACACCACCGAGGATAGACTAGTGACAAGGATGGTTCATCATCTGATCATTGGACGAGAGCAGCTACCACCTCTGATTCTGCATCACTGGGATTGCTTATTCAAAACCTTCATCTCTACACTCTACTTCCTACACTGTGAGAGTACCGTAGGAGCTGAGAAAGGTCGTAACTATCTGAAGCTACCCCCTAGGCAGCGAGAACTAATCGAGGCTGAGTCCAAATACTCCAGGAAAGGAATCACCCTACCGAATAACCTAGTCATCTCTGATATCATCCAACCAAATACCAAGCTCTTCAGTGGATAACCTAATATTGTGAAGTGTAATGTTCTGGACATTTTAAAAATCATGTTCAATTTTAACAGCTCTCATTGTTAACCTACAGCTTCAAATTTAAGCATTAAATTTTTTCATAATTTGTAATGCCTTCAGATTTCATTTCCAGCCTTCAGCTTTTGTTAATCTTCCAAAGGAAATATCTTTATCTCTTCGACTTTGCCTTTTGCAAGTCTGGCGCCCTAATTCTCTCTAACAGCAAATTTTCTTAATAGCATCTTTCAGAATTCACGACCTACCGCATCAATCTGAGCAGCCCAAAGGCATAAGTAATAACTTCTTGCCGCTTTACGATCTAAAGAGCAAAGAAAGGTATAGATTATCATGTTCTGCAAGTTTATACCTCATATTTACTGATTTAATGATCACAATAATCATGAATATATATTTATTATATGATTTGGGAGCTGGTCATTTCCAAATTGCATTTCTTTTTTTTCTGCAGAAGAACTCCATCCAATCGTAATGGCTAATGAAATAATTGAATTTCAGATAAAAAAAAATTATGAAATAACATGAATGATCAATTAATCAAATGCTCAAAATGTCGTCCATCATAAAAATAACGAATAAGTATGTAGAATCACCAATATAAAGTTCCTTAGATATCTCGAAAACCAATAAATATTTCAAATAATTACGTTTATTGAGATATAAGAATTCCATCAGTGGCGCACTTGAGAAAAATTTTATGTCGATTTTCTTAAAATAGAATGCGAAATACCTAACTCTCTGTATATTGATTAAATTGGTATGACATGTTCTTATGCATAATCATGGTAGTGTACCAAAATATGGTTTGAGTTAACCTTTCTAGTGCTCTCCTCTGTCCGTGTATCTCAAAACTTCCAGAAATGAAATGATCGATGGATTAAGTGCGGCTCGCGGCCTGAAGATTCTGCCTATCACTTACCTATTCGCGAACAGATCTCGCTATTATAATTTAACTATAAATTAGTTTGGACACCTGATCACTGGTGTTGATGGCGCTAGAGGTAAAACACCTGTAAAAGTTGAATGGCGAATGGCCACTAGGTGTGTGGATGACTGAAGCTGATAGCCTGTGAAGAGTGGCTTGCCTTTGGTGCAAATGCAAATTACACATAGTGCAGTCAGTTCTGGTATTAGGTGAGTGAAATGTATCATCAGATAACGTTAGCCATGTATTGGTTTAATTGGTTTGAGGCACCGCGTGTCATTTGAGTAAAAGACTGTAAAATGGCGATATTGTAGTCGTAGTCATGGATAGTTAGGTACCTACTGTATATAGTTATTAGTTTCAGGGACGTAAACCATCTGGTGATGTTATATGGCGATATAATTAAAGAATATATCTTGATCAGTTTACTCAACTGTCCTGTATACTTGTTCCTTTCACCTTATCTGGTCAGAACCAACGAAACCTATAATAGAACCCTGAGAGAGATTTCGGTGCAGTAGTAAATAGCCCTACAAATTCCAGAGATATCGAAATATTCTAGATAATTCAAAAATAAAATCAATCGTTGTCGACTTCTCGAGGTAAGTTAATTTCAAACTGCCTATTTTTGTCTCTACTTCACCCAGTAGATTTTATGGTACGTTGTTGTGGGACACCTAGTATATTATATTCCTCTACTCCTTGAACGAAATATAAATTCAATCCATCAACATCTGCGCGATTCGAATTCGACATTACATTTATCAACATAATATACATATATTTCATATTTGGTAAGCACCTGGATATCTAGAGGGTATAGAAGATTAAGTATATGGTATTCTGCTAGCGCATCCGCCTTCCGGTAGGTCTGAAATTTCCATTTTAGTGAGTGAAATCCAGCATTATGGGCTCGTTATATTGTAACCTTATTTTTTTATTTTTATCTCAGTTGGGATGAAATTATAAATGACTTATTTTAGTAAACAAAAAAAGGCACTATGCCGGTGCTACTATAGTCTGGTGAGCCAATCAGATGGGTCGGGGTCTTACTTTATCAAAAATTACTCGTATAATCTTTCCAAATATCAAATTTCCTTAATGGGCGCCACTTAGTTTGATATTAATTAGAAATTCGTAAACTAAGAAATCGAATAAGAAAATATCTCAAAGAGAGTCTGCTTGTGATGAAAACAAAACACCCATACAGCTTCAACAATCTTTAATAGAAATCTTTGATACATTGATGAAATAGATATTTCGTTCCTTGGAAGCAATATATGGTAATACGACGTTAATAAGTGATGCACGATTAAAAATATGGTATCTCAAACACTTTTTTTGTATGCATGCATTCTCTCCTCAATTTATGGATAATTGAATGAAAATAATATATTATATGATAAGGGCTTCGCACAGTCTGTGTTTAGCTTCACATTCGACCTATGAGGTGAGATATTAGATGTGATTGTTTTCTGGATGGCAAATTATTTCAAATTTGATAAAAAGTGTTTCAGTAAAAATACCTATATAAATAATATACACCAAGAATGAATATACGCAAAAAAACATAAATATGGAATTTTCTGGCCTTATATTGGATCTAAGAGTCCTTTTCCCTGTTGTTTCTCGATTATATAAGGTCCACAAGGTAGGTTTCCCAACGATACTGGCACCGTAGATTCCTGTTGTCGCTGATGGTCGAGACAGTCGTGGAAAGACGTGGGTTTTAGGGAAACCGCCGATAAAAAAACAGAACTTCTATATCTCTCCGATGAGAGCCAATTTTCCTTCACACCAATAACTGGAGTGCCAACCCCAAGTGAGACCCTATGAGAAGAAAATATTCCTGATACCCTCATTTGAGATGTGTAGAAAAAAATAAATAAAAAAGAGTATACCATTAGAAAAAAACCTTACCCCAAAATATTGGAGGATTGTTGCACTAACTAACACACGAAAATTTTGATGGTTTTGATCGTATCGACGGACAAGCACTCGGACAAATCCCGTGTACACGGTAGGGCTCAAACGTCGGAATCAAAAAAAAAAGAGAAAATTGCGAAACCAAAGTAGTACTTTTCAACAGCACATCATGGTTGTCAGTCTCGATACCTCACCGTATCTTTTCGAAAATCAGCATATCTGCCTCCCTCCTCCTACCAACATAGAATTCTCTCGTGGATAATATTTCGCCAGGAAGTAGGCAACCCATGATGAAAAATATAAGGAATATGTTATTTTATACACCGTTGCCAGAATATCAAAACGAAATGAAATCCACCTGTGTGGCATAAACATTGCTACACCACCCTCCTCCAAAGAAATGAAATATAAAGATATATTATATTTCATGATACGTATAGTGTATAATGACAGGAAGAATATTCTTTTTATCATTGGTTCAGTATATGTTATGTTTTGTACCCTGTACTCTGAAACGAAAAATTTTTTGTCATCGCTGCGGTACTCCTAATTGTAAAGTATCTGACTGTAGAAATTGTGCAAAAAACGATTAGATGGGAAGTGTGATGATGGTCCACGCTTTCCAAATACAAAAAAGACCATAATTTATGAATCGTTTAACAAAAATTTACCAGTTCCACCAGATTATTTTGAAAAATTATCAGCAAACGCAAATATCGCTCCGCTATTAGTTAAAAAGTTTTCCGATAACCGTCCCTATATTACGGTAAATGTATATGACACCGAAATATTAGTACTTTTTGATTCAGGAGCCACTACCAGTGTCGTAGGAAGAGAAGGTTTAGATATTTTAAGGAGACTTCAAATAGAAATAAATCCCTCTCATATGAAAAATATTTGTACTGCGGATGGCACTGAACAATTTGTGCAAGGAATGGTTTATCTTCCGGTAAATATTAATAATAATTGTCAGATAGTCCAAGTTCTTGTGGTTCCGTCTCTTTCGCATTCCTTTATTTTCGGAAGTGATTTCGCGCAACAATTCGAAATTGTCGTAGACTTTAAGGATCTAATATCAGTGAAGATTTTAATATTTTTGAACATAAGTGTCAGTTGAAAGATTTAATTTGTTGGGACAAATTAACTTTAGAACAACGAGAACAAGCTGATTCTTTGATAAGGTCGTTTGAGGATATCAGTAGCGAAAATCGTTTAGGTCGTACCAGTAAATTAAAAATGAGTATTAATACGGGCGATGCTATGCCATTTCGGAAAACACAATATTTATTGAGTCCTTTCATGTTGGAAATACTGAATTCGGAATAAGATGAAATGCTTAAATTAGGAGTAGTAGAACCTTCTCAGAGCCCGTGGTGTTCTCCAGTCCTTTTGGTAAAAAAGAGTGGGGGAGAGTACCGTTTTTGTTTTGACGGAAGGTCTCTGAATGAGATTACCAAGCATGATTCTTATCCTCTGCCAAATATAGATAGGATACTTCGTATGCTACAAGATGCAAAATATATTTCATCTCTTGACCTCAGGAAAGCATTCTGGCAAATTCCATTGGAAGACTCTGCAAAGGAGAAAACCGCCTTCAGCGTTGCCGGACGTGGTCTTTTTCATTTCACAGTCACCCCGTTTGGGCTCAGAAATTCAGCTCAAACCCAACAACGTTTGGTAGATACCCTCTTCGGACCAAAATATGAACCGAAAATATTCACTTATTTAGATGATGTGATAGTAACAAGTTCCACATTCGAGGAACATACTCAATTATTGTCTGAAGTCAGAGATATTCTTCAGGAAGCGAACCTTACAATACATTTAAAAAAATGTGAGTTTTTCAAAACCCATTTGAAGTTTTTAGGTTATGTAGTGGGTGAAGGGGGACTTCATACTGATCCAGAGAAGGTATCTGCTATGGTAAACTACCCACAACCTGTGAATACTACGGAGGTTAAGCGTTTAATTAGCATGTGCTCCTGGTATCGCAGGTTTATTAAAAACTTTTCCAGTATGATATCACCCTTGAACGATCTCATCAAAGGTAAGAAAAGAAAAAAACAGCCTATTGAGTGGACGTCAGAGGCACAGCTTTCTTTTAAAAAAATCAAAGAAGCTCTCGTATCCGCTCCTATTTTGGCCCAACCTAGTTTCACAGATCCTTTCTTTATACAAAGTGATGCCTCCGACACGGGCTTAGGTGGAGTTCTCACACAAATTATCCAAGACGAAGAGCGAGTAATAGCGTATGCAAGCAGAACTCTTACTCGAAGTGAGAGGAATTATTCTGTCACAGAAAGAGAGTGCCTGGCGGTTATTTTCTGTATCGAAAAGTTTCGACCCTACGTGGAGGGTTCTCATTTTAAGGTAATAACTGATCATTTCTCACTTCTGTGGCTGACTAATATCAAGAATCGCACTGGCAAGTTAGCCAGATGGGCCGTCCGTTTGAGACAACACTCATTCGATCTGATTCATCGAAAAGGATCATTTCATGTGGTACCTGATGCGCTATCGCGGATAAATTCCGATGACAATCAGATTTCGATAATTGATGTTTCTCAAGATAAATTGGTATATAACTTTGCGGAACAAAATACTCGCCAGCCCAGATGATTTTCCTCAATGGAAAGTAGAAAACAATATAGTTTTCAAATTAAGTTCTCCGAAATCACCAGTTTCTTCCAATCTCAGTGAATGGAAAAGGCTGATTCCAAAATCACAAAGACTAGACGTTATGAAGTCCTGTCATGACCCTGCAATCTGCAGCCATTTCGGCTTTCGGAGAACCTTACTGCGCATTCAGGAATATTACTATTGGCCTAAAATGAGGCAAGATGTTTTGAGATATGTTCGTCGCTGTAAGGTTTGTGGATCACAAAAAATCCCACCCTATTCACCGATGGGAGTGATGGGCTCAGAAAAATCAGTACAGTATTCCTGGCAAATCATCGCGGTAGATTTGATGGGGCCATTTTCAAGGTCATCCAAAGGAAACAACCATCTACTAGTAGTGGGCGACTGGCTAACGAAATATACCCTCCTTTGTCCCTTAAAAAAAGCTACTGCGCAAAATGTGGTTAAACTTATAGAGAATGAGGTTTTTCTTATGTTAGGTGTCCCTCAATATATTTTGTGCGATAATGGCACTCAATTCGCGGGTTCAGTATTTAGAAAATTGTGTGAAGAATATCAAGTCCAGAAAATTTTGTTCTTCCCTCGATATTCCCCGCAATGCAATTTCGTGGAAAGAATAAATAAAACCGAAGGAACAGCCATTCGGTGTTATATAGAAGAACACACCACATGGGATAAAGAGTTACACAAGATTAGACAAGCGATTAACACCGCCAATCACGATGTTACCGGTTTTTCGCCAACTTTTCTCAATTTCGGTCGACATGTTCCTCTATCAGGCAAGTTTTATGGTGAAGTGACCTCTACTTCTGATGTAGAAATTACTATAGGGGATAGGGAGACATACGCTAAGGAATTATCTAACCTTTCGGCAGTTTTCAATGAAGTACGTGAAAAGCTACATTCCTCGTATACTCGCAACGCTACAGCCTATAATCTCCGCAGAAGGGACATTATTTCTGAAGAAGGTGATAAAGTCTGGCTCTAAAATAAAGTATTATCAGATGCCGCAGCTGAATTCTCTTCGAAATTAGCGCCAAAATACATTCTATGTGTTATTAGAGAAAGAATTTCAAAATTGGTATATGCTTTAAATACAATTGAAGGTTCAGACGCCGGCGAATGGCATATAAAAGACCTCAAACCATATTTTGATTTCAATTCTGATATATCGGTGAATTAGTTGGGTAAAGGTAATTTTTGAATTAGAATAAGAAAACCGATAAATACTTCGTAGGATCTTATATGCTAGTACGTAATAGCATGCCTATACAGTTTATGGGTTTCACCTGTTAATTTTTTTTTTAACCATGAAGTGATTCACTTATCACTTATGGCAATTTTCGTTAGTAATTCTAGAAAACATAATATCTTTATGTTTGATTTGAATGCATTTGTTTTATTCTGTACAGATATTTTTTTGGGATTTCGGAAATGGCCATTCCGAACATCACCTTGTGACATTCGTTTGATTTTAATGATATTTATAATCGAACAAATTATAGTTAGTCCGTAGCGTTACAAAATGTTTCCTGAATCCATGCCTTGAATAAAGAAATCAGTTTTCTATCAAGACCACTTCCTCAACTCGATACAGTTTTTCTTCTAACGATCGGTTAGCCAGAGATGTTATATTTTATGTTTTGGAAGGCTCATTGACTTATGTTGACATTTCCCCGAATTTTGATTTTTCCCGATATTGTCTCCGAAAGGACGTGTGGTATCTACGCGTACCACACGAGGCGGCACATGAAAATGTTAGGCAAGGTTGAATTGAGTATACGGTCTCCGAAAGAGAATGTATTCAAACACCGAAATGTTGAGTTTTCAAAGTGTGATTGAACTGTATCAAATTCAAATTTATCGCACTCTATCACAAAATTGTTGGAAGGGATCCAAAAATATTGACAATCATCAGATTCTGAAACAGAATATTCAAATGGATTTTCGAATGTACTGAATAAAAGAATTGCGAATAGTTATTATCAAATTAATGAAATTATCAAAGAGAAATCAGAGCTATCGGATTTGACAAAAAATATTTTTTCAGATACCATGCAATATGGAATGCAAGATTATGTAATAATTATGTTCAACTCAAACAATATTAGTAATAATAAATATTTGAATACTGCACTCCACCAAATACTACCGGTAATCAAATTCACAAATCTTTTAATCATATCTGAGAAGAACCAATCAAAAATTGGTTATAAAATTGAAAAATAAAATCAATTTCTTCAAAATGAATAATTTTAATAGGTCTCTTGAATTATTAATAGATAGTCGAAAAAAAGGTAGTAAATTCAGTATATTGGAAATGGTGATTAATTTTTTTTCAAGTCCCAGAGGATGTATTGCCCTCAAGACCATCACCAACAATGTTGTTTATGGAGAAAGTTGCCCTCCAAAAGATATGTCCCCGAAAGTGGAGGGGCCTTTTTCAGAGATCGACTTAACAAAAAGTATGATGGACTGACTAATGATGAAAAAAATATATCTATGATTCTACTGATTATCCAATCCCTCAGAAATAAGATTGATGAATTATTGTTGTTTGTAGAAAGTGCAAAATCTCCGAACTTTATTTTATTAACAGAGCATTGGCTCAATTATCAGAAAACCTGTTATTTGGATAATTATATAATAGCTTCGAAATTTTGCAGAAGCAAATCAGATCATGGAGGTACTATGATCCTCATAAATAAAAACTTTGCAAATACATTTGTTGTGAAAAATGTTTCAAAATACGATGCTCTTCTCTTAGAACAAGAATTTGAATTCTCTTTGGTATATAATACAGAATGTAATTTCTATATCCTTTGCTTATACAGATCTCCAAATTCGAACGTTATTGTATTTCTCACAAATCTTGAAACCATTCTCACAGAGTTATCTGTAAATTCTAAAGTAGTGGTAGCGGGAGATTTTAATATAAACTTCACAGAGGAAACTACTACCACTAAATCGTTGAAAAATTTATTGAGCTCGTTTAATCTGACAATGTATGTGAGACAACCGACTCGAATATCAAAGTTTTCTGCTACTATTATAGATTATGTTTGTCTTAATTTTGATGAAGAGGGTGCTCAATCTCTAGTTATCCCCGCAGCGCTCTCAGATCATGAAGCTGTTGTCACATATTTTCCATTAAAATATAAAATGAAGAGTGAGAGGCAGAGGTATGGCAGGCTCTATATCAAAAATAACTTCATCAAGTTTCAACTAAATGCCGGTGCAATTAACTGGATTAGTGTCTTAAACTCTTCTGAACCCCTATGTTTATTTCATAAAATGTTGAGTGAAGTCTTCAATAGGTCTTTTCCTATGCAAAAAATTTAAAGTCGAAATATCTATGAATTTAATAGAAAAACTGCCAGACCATGCCCTTTTCGCCCTGGCAGAGACAATTATTGTATCATTCTCAATTGGTATATTTCCTGAAGTGTTGAAAACAGCTGTAGTGATTCCAATTCATAAAGGGAGTAAACTGGATGAACCATCCAACTTTCGACCTATATCGTTAATATCAACTTTAACAAAGGTGATAGAGAAGCTTGTGAAGAAAAGATTACCCAAATTCCTGGATAAACACAATATACTGAGTGGCTCTCAGTTTGGTTTTCAAAGATCCAAGAGCACGAATGATGCTATATTGGACTTTCTGGAAGAGTTATATGTAGGGCTAAATAAAGGTGAGTTAGCTGCAGCAGTGTTCTGCGATTTTTCTAAGGCCTTTGATTGTATTGATCACAAAGTGCTGCTTAAATAGTAATTTACGTAACAAGTCCGGAAAATACTGTTTTTTTGGATGAGTGGACAAAATTCTAGGACGAGCGTAGCGAGTCCTGGAAGTCTGCGAGTCCAAAAAAACTGTTTTCGGGCGTGTTGCGTGCACAATTTCTTCGGCAACCGTGTAGAATAACGAATCAAAGAAACACATTTATTTATTAGAACCAAATTTCGAACATTTCAATTCTTATTTATATTGATATTTATATTAAAATTAGAACAATTGTTAATATTGAATGGATTCAATTTGTTTGAAATGCTTGGTATATTTAAGTGCCTTTTGTTGAAGTCAGAACAAGAAGGTAAAGTTTCCGTTTCACATTGATTGTTTTCATCTGATAAATCAACTCCTCCATAGAAAACACCATTTGACGATGACGTGAGTCATTTTGACATCGATAAAAAAGGTGCATCCTTTTTTATCGCTGTAAAAATGCCTGTTCCTCGAAACCTTCTCCATCTAGTATGCGCCCGTCACTTCAATTTCTGTCGTGTCAAGTTTGATTGTTGGGTATTATTCACACGAAAAATCGCAGGATGAGCCGTTTTGGGGAAATTTCGTCTGTAGAAATCACAAATAATATAAAAAAATCAATTCCGCAAACTACAAGAAACACGAAATCGTCGATTTGGAGACAATTCATGGAGTTTTGTAAAGCTAGAAATTACGAATTGGGAGAAGAAACACCGGTACAACATATAGCAGATATATTGAAAGACTGGGCTTATAACATGAAAAAGCGAAATGGAGAAGATTACAAGGAATATGCTCTGAAAACAATCTGGAATTCGACTGCAAAGATGATTCAAGAAAAATATTTCAGTGAGTACAATATTAAAGTTGATCCTTTTGCCGATATAACTTTCAAAGAAGCTCGTGATGCGAGAAATAGTAAACGGAAAGAATTGCAAGCTATTCCGGATAAAAGAAAGTTAGGTTCTGTTGCAATAGATAAGAAAGATATTATAAAAATGGCAAAACTATGGAATATAAATGAACCAGATGGATTGCAAAGAAGATTTTTTCATATAGCTTCTTATGAATTAGCTTGGAGGGGAGGAGAAGCTGTAAACTGTAGAATATACTATTTCAAAGAAGAGAAA
This sequence comes from Chrysomela aeneicollis, assembly GCA_029955515.1. Taxonomy (NCBI): domain Eukaryota; kingdom Metazoa; phylum Arthropoda; class Insecta; order Coleoptera; family Chrysomelidae; genus Chrysomela; species Chrysomela aeneicollis. The sequence goes on along the minus strand of JARUHQ010000013.1, from coordinate 3,379,087 downwards.
AATCAAGATGGAACTCCTACAGGAAGAATAGAATATAATACAATATTTTCCAAGACGGCACAAGGTGGGTCAAAAAGATTGGCAGACAGCAAATGGATAACAAAAAATTATATTGATGAAAATATATGTCCAGTGAGATTATTAAAACTACTCTTAGAAAGAAGAAATGGAAACATAACGTCTGAACGACTTTTTTCAACTCCAAACCCTTTTTGGAAGCTCGAAAATTCTAAAGGATGGTTTAAAAATGTTCCACTGGGAATTAACATGATTTCTTCTTGGACCAAAATTTCAGCAACGAAAATTGGCCTCGACACCACAAATAATAAAATAACCAATCATTCAAACCGTGCTAGTACAGTTACACAGTTAGCCAAAGCAGGAATAAGTGACCAACAGCTTATAAAAATAACTGGACATTCTTCGTCGGCATCGATCAAACCCTATCTACAAATTGACCCTAAACATCACGAAAATCTTGTTAGTAACTTGCGATCTTCGGATATAAAGAAGTGTTCGAACGAATATTCGACATGTGTCGAAACCATCAGAGAAGAAAATATCGAAATTTCGACACCGAACCAAAACATTTTCAAAAATTGTATTTTTAATAACTGCTCCTTTAAATAGTTATTTCAATAAAGTTAATTATAATTACTGTTCATTTATATATTGTCGTTGATTTATCTTGCCAAAAAACACTCGAACTTTTTTTTATTGGATAAATTTCTTTACTAACTCAAAAATTTTCCATCAGTAATTTCACTCGAAAATCTGACATTAGACAAAATTGCTCGACCTACGGTCTCGCAATTTTTTCATGTCAGTTTTTCTCGTAAAATTACTGATTGGCAAATTTTATTCGTTAGAAAGAGAAATTTATCCGATAAAAAAAAAGCTCTTGTGTTTTTACTGTTGATAATTTTTGAATGTTAGCTAATTTTATGTCAGATAGCTGTCAGTCGTTATTTTGCTGCTATGGTAATGATCAACTGCATTTATCAAAACCATACTACCAAGATTTTCATATTTACAATGACAACAACGATGTGATTCTTCCCGGCCTAGTCCGGAAAGTACGTACTTCCCGGACTAGGCCGGAAAAATGCCACTTTCTCAAAAAAAAACCGTCTGGAAAGTACGTACTTTCCGGACGGTTGCCGAAAAAAATTATTCCGCTATGGTTTCAAAAGAACAACCCTTAAATGGTTCCAATCTTATCTTTCGGACAGAAATCAAATGGTGAAATTATCGAACAAAAATTCCAGTCTCTCAAACATAACCTGTGGAGTTCCACAAGGATCAGTGCTTGGCCCCATTTTATTCCTTCTCTACGTGAATGACCTATCTGATATCGATATACAAGGAAAGTTTACATTGTTTGCAGATGATACAACCTTACTATGGCAAGGAAATAATATAGTCATTGAAAAATATGATTAAAGTTGACTTAGACAAAGTCAAATCTTGGTGTGATTCCAATTCTCTTTGCTTCAATGTGAATAAAACTAACTTGATATCGTTCAAATTTGTTTCTGGAAACTTAAGTCTTCAGAATTATACAATCGAAAATAAGACGTGCACCAAATTCTTGGGATTATGGATTGATCAAACCTTAAAGTTTGATGAACATGTACAATATCTCAACAAAAAACTTGCATCAGGATGTTATGCTGTCAGGGTCATAACCAATGAGTTAGGAATAGTAGCAGGAAAAACATCGTATTTTTCATTAGTTGAAACCCATTTGAGATATGGTATAGCCTTTTGGGGCTTCTGTAGCAAACAGTTGATGCAATCGGTATTTATTCTACAAAAAAGGGCGGTGAAATATATATCAAGAGCTAGGCGTAGACCACTTTTCATCAAAAATAAATTACTAACAATCCATTGCATCTTCATTTTAGAAACAGTATGTCTTATTCTTAAAAGAAAAAACAATTTTCCATCCGGAAAGATAAATAACACCCGGCAAAATGCCAATATACCTCTTCCAAAACCAATTTCATCATTAACGAAAAACTCCATAATCTTTGAGAGTCGGAAGATATTTAATCATCTACCATCTGAAATAAAAAGTATGACAGACTCAAAAGTATTTCGAAAATGTGTGAAAGAACTTTTACTTCCAAAAGCATATGGAAGAATATTTTGAAGACAGATTTTGAGTGCCTGAACCTTTATTCAATTGTTATTATTATTTATTCACTCATATCAATTTTGAATTGAATTGAATTGAAGCTGTATCATGGAAACCGATTACTAGGCGATATTGATAGAATTCAAAGAGCCAACAGCTGGCCGGAAGTGATTGTTCGATTTTTTTCACGTTTTATAATGTCCACAGTTTGAGCAGTACGAAGCGTGTTCGTTTCTCTCAAATCCCTCGAAATATTTCAACAACATATACTTCTAATTCATTTGCAACTTATTTTTCTGTAGGGCCTATTGAACCATACTAATTATTATAATTCGAGGCAAAATAATCATCCATGATTTTTGAGAAATTGTGTCTATACTAATGAGATGGTAAAATTGAGCAGCTACCTAAATGAACAATAATTCGAATAACATGATCGGATTACGTTGAATATTATTTAAGTTGGTATTATCAGGTCGACTGTCGAACATGGAAGTTGGCAACCCTGAGGCAGTGTGCAACAGGGCGTGTGCCGTCCATGTAATTAGTCGGTTGTCTGTTGCATTGTAGTATTATTTTTGTAAAGAACCAAGTCATAAGTTGTCTTAAAAGTCGGTGACAAGTTACGGTGTTTTTTATAATATATGTTCCAGAGTATTCAGTGTTTTATTTCATGTGTCAACAAGAGACTTCAATACATAACATAATTGGCGACGAGGATGGGATGTATTCTTATCAGCATATCAATTTAAAATAGAATATCGTCGAGGTTCACAAATTGGACATGCTGACAGTCTTTCCAGACTGCCGTTACCTCAAAGAACGGATGTTTTGTATATCAACTCCTTTAACCTATTGGAAAAGGTACCCTTGTCTGCTGTTGACATAGCATACTATACACAACGTGATACTGTTCTTGCTAAAGTTTGTGATCTCACCATTAGAGGTTGGCCAAATTCTATATCTAATTCCGAATTGAAGCCATATTTTCTCTTGAGAACTGAACTATCTGTAGAACAAGGCTGCCTTCTATGGGGAAATCGTGTAGTGGTTCCTCTATTGTTGAGACAACAAGTTCTGGAGTTACTACATGAGTCTCATATTGGAATTGTAAGATCCAAAATGTTGGCTAGATCGGTATTCTGGTGGCCTAACTTGAATAAAGATATAAAGGACATCATTGATAAGTGTGAATCCTGTCAAACTACCCAAAATAACCTACCTGATAAAAGATTGTGTTCTTGGCCAAGGTCCCTGAAGTGTTGGTATAGAATCCATGTGGACTTTTTCTTTTGGCACTCACTAACTTTCTTGATTATTTTTGATAGTTATTCTAAATGGATTGACATTCATTTGATGTCAACGACCACGACACTCATGACTGTCAATAAATTGAAACAAACTTTCGCAACCATGGGATTGCCCAATCAGCTAGTAAGCGATAATGGTCCACCCTTCAACTCTGTTGAGTTTGTAAAATTTTGTCAGTAGAATGGAATAGTTCCAATAAAAAGCCCTCCCTACCATAGTCAATCAAATGGTGCGGCAGAACGGGGTGTTCAAACTATAAAGAAGGCCTTGGAACGTCAGTATTTTGATAAAAGCTCTCCATCATCTATTTCCACACAAATTAGCCATTTTCTTTTGAGCTACAGAAATGCCCCGTCAACAAGTACTGGACTATCACCATTTGAAATGGTTTTCAAAGTGAAACCTAGAACTAGACTTGATCTTTTAAAACCAGATATTGGAAAAATAAAAACTAATAGTGAATTTGTTAATCCAAATATTCATAGGAATTTGTTTTCAGTTGGACAAACAGTTTTTGTTAAACCTCAAAAAGGTTTGGATTGGGTTAAGGGTACTGTTGTTAAAGTGCTTAGTTATGTGACCTATCTTGTCAAAGTGAATGAAAATATAAAAACAGTACACTATGATCAGTTGAGGGAATGTAAATTACCTTATTCTCAGTCAGATTTAGTATCCAAACCCGTAGATATAGGAAATACCATTGTTAAACCTTATTCCAACAAGAAAATGGAATCTGTTCCTTCAACCTCACAGGGAAATAACCCTATTGATAATTCACAGTCTATGTTAAATAAAGAAATGCAACCATCTGTTCAGATAACTTCGGATGTTGAACAAAATGTACTGGAGCAGGATTCCAGTTCCTTTACTGAGATGACTGATGTATCACCAGTAAGAAGGTCACAAAGGGCTATTAGAGCCCCTACTAGACTTAATCTTTGATAAGGGGGAGGAAATGTTGAATATTATTTAAGTTGGTATTATCAGGTCGACTGTCGAGCATGGAAGTTGGCAACCCTGAGGCAGTGTGCAACAGGGCGTGTGTCGTCCATGTAATTAGTCGGTTGTCTGTTGCATTGTAATATTATTTTTGTTAAGAACCAAGTCATAAGTTGTGTTAAAAGTCGGTGACAAGTTACGGTGTTTTTCATAATATATGTTCCAGAGTATTCAGTGTTTTATTTCATGTGTCAACAAGAGACTTCAATACATAACAATTATTTTCTCATCTCATTATACAGGTCAATGAATTAGGTATGAATTATTCACCTGTGTGCATAGGGTAGGTAAAATTCTTAGGATTTCTTGGCAATAAATTCGAATGGAGAATGTTAGAAACATTAAAATGACATAAGCAGATTATACAGACCATTATTTTTGAAACCATCAATATTACAGGTTAATGGATTAGTGATACTGATCTGCAGTTTGAACACGTGTCTTCAAACCGTGTTCTATATTTGAAATACAAGATTATTTTCCAAATCAATATATTAAAATCATATTGATTAAATAATTAATTTTGATATCAGCGTTCGATTTTATTTAAATTTATTTGGTCGTCCATGTCTTTGAAAAGATTTGGTTGAATTCGATTATCGCAGTTTATGAATTGAAAAACCTCAGCATGCTCCATTTCTATGAAGATATCATTTGATTTCTTTTCAATTTTTGATAATAGACAAAATGCAAAACAAACGGTGAACATTCATCAGATCAGACTTTTCAGGAATCTTTAGTGCATGTGTATATAATTTTAATTATAAGGTGATTGTGGATGAAAATTATTCACTTGAGAATCCTTCAAGTAGAATAAAAGCTTCATTATCCCCATGTACCTGAGCATCAACCAATCCTTTCAGCCAATCGGAATACCTACCTTACCTGTCATTGGCATCCCCTTCCTAAGCTACGCCCCCATGTCTGGCCATTCTCAGGCCATTACTATTACATTACTTGCAGTTTGTTAACGAGAATTGAAATTTTAGAGAATTTTTGAAATGAGTGGTCACGAGGGTGAATCCAAATATTCCACCAAGTTGTTGAGTGGAAAAAAAGTGATGTGTGATTTGGACCGACAAATTCATCGAATAGAGGAAGAGATCAGGGAAATTGAAAAGAAAATGTCCAAAGATGTCCAGCCGGTGAAAAGGAAACGCATTTCTTTGATGGTTCATAGGAAGAGGTTCCCTAATATAAGGTGTAATGTTGATAAAAGTGAGAAAATTAATGCTGGAGATAAGGGAGCTGATTCCGCATCTTATTCGAAGAGAAATCGTGATGAATATACAGATGAGGATATTTCTTCCGGTCCTCCTCTGAAGGTAAGAATGTTATATCCGGAATTACGAACTTGGAAACTGGTTCCAATAGAGGATTTTTGTTCTCATTATAAAGTATCAGGGGATTTCACAGCTAGCGGTAAGTAATCATAAAATAAGCTGTTGGGGTAAGTATACTGTCATTTGCTTATATTTTGTGTATATAGATATTTTGTAAATAGTCGATTGAGAATATATAAATATATACTCATTGAATAAATATCCGACAAAGATTTTTACTTCCTCATGTGAGGAATTATCAAATCGATGAAATTATTGAAATATTTTCCGTAGTTTTAGATATACTTATTTGTTTTCTGTAGTATCAATGTAGTTTAGGTTAGGTTATCGTAGGTTAGGTCCCGTGTGGGGTAATCAGTCCCCCATCGGGCGCGTCCCCAGGTGGCGGATAGGGGAATGCCCCCTATTAATAGGTGGTACTACGGAAATCAAGTACTCGGCGCGGACCAAAACTGATGATTAGGTATAAATAATATTTAGCTTGTGTTATATATTATCTTGTATATCTATCTACCATAGATTATGTTTGTCTTAATTTCGATGAAGAGGGTGCTCAATCTCTAGTTATCCCCGCAGCGCTCTAAGATCATGAAGCTGTTGTCACATATTTTGCATATCGATATACAAGGAAAGTTTACATTGTTTGCAGATGATACAACCTTAATATGGCAAAGAAATAATATAGTCATTGAAAAATATGATTAAAGTTGACTTAGACAAAGTCAAATCTTGGTGTGATTCCAATTCTCTTTGCTTCAATGTGAATAAAACTAACTTGATATCGTTCAAATTTGCTTCTGGAAACCTAAGTCTTCAGAATTATACAATCGAAAATAAGACGTGCACCAAATTCTTGGGTTTTATGGATTGATCAAACCTTAAAGTTTGATGAACATGTACAATATCTCAACAAAAAACTTGCATCAGGATGTTATGCTGTCAGGGTCATAACCAATGAGTTAGGAATAGTAGCAGGAAAAACATCGTATTTTTCATTAGTTGAAACCCATTTGAGAGAGAGAGAGAGAGAGAGAGAGAGTATGTGTTTATTGTCCAAGATACAGAAACCTTATTGACAAACACGGGTTAAAACACAAACATTACATATAAATAATCACATTCAAATAAATAAATATACATTCAAAAAATTACATATAGACACAAACAGTATCATATCGCTTCGTCATTAAAATATTCCGTCAAATTGTAATATGCTTTACTTATCAGTCTTTCATGTAACTTTTTACGAAATGTTTTGAGAGAATCCAAGATCTTTATGTCTGCAGGTAATTTATTATTCATTTTGACACCATTGTAAATTATCGAGTCTTTAATCAGTGTGGATTTGGGAATGATCAGTGATAGATTCATTGCATTACGTACGGTGCGGTTGTTATTCCTGTATAAGGATTTATTCTTGTGAATGAGACATGTAACTTCTAACACGTGAATTGAAGTTAGTGTCAGTATTTCATGTATCAAAAAGAGAGGTTTGCAAGAAGTCGACCTATTCACTTGGCACAAGTAACGCATCGCCCGCTTTTGCAACAAAAATACACCGTCAAATAGTTCTTTACTACATGATCCCCAGAACTGAATTGCGTATCTCAAGTTTGACTCAATGAGATCAAAATAAACATTTTTTGCCGCAGTAAAACCTAACTCTCTAGCTGTAGATCTGAGAGCAAAGCATCCTGACGATATTTTTTTGTTCAGTATATCTATGTGACTTGTGAATTTCAAATCAGTATCTATGTTCAGTCCCAAGAATTTTATATTGTTGTCAAATAGTACAGAGTCAGTCCCCAATTCTATATCCGGAAGAAAACATCTGAATGTTAGAAATTTCGTTTTATTAAAATTCAAACAGTTAATTACACCGGCATTTAGTTGAAACTTGATGTTATTGATTGAAGTTATTTTCGATATAGGGCCTGCCATACCTCTGCCTCTCACTTTTCTTTTTATATTTTGATGCAAAATATGTGACAACAGCTTCATGATCTGAGAGCGCTGCAGGGATAACTAGAGATTGAGCACCCTCTTCATCAAAATTAAGACAAACATAATCTATGGTAGATAGGTATACAAGATAATATATAACACAAGATAAATATTATTTATACCTAATCATCAGTTTTGGTCCGCGCCGAGTACTTGATTACCTTGGTACCCCCTATTAATAGGGGGCATTCCCCTATCCGCCACCTGGGGACGCGCCCGATGGGGGACTGATTACCCCACATGGGACCTAACCTACGATAACCTTACCTAAACTACATTGATACTACAAAAAACAAATAAACTACGGAAAATATTTCAATAATTTCATCGATTTGATAATTCCTCACATGAGGAAGTGAAAATCTTTGTCGGATATTTATATATTATAGTTATATATTTATATATATATTTATATATTATAGTTATATATTCTTAGTCGACTATTTACAAAATATCTATATACACAAAATATAAGCAAATGACAGCATACTTACCCCAACAGCTTATTTTATGATTACTCACCGCTAGCTGTAAAATCCCCTGATACTTTATAATGAGAACAAAAATCCTCTATTGGAACCAGTTTCCAAGTTCGTAATTCCGGATATAACATTCTTACCTTCAGAGGAGGACCGGAAGAAATATCCTCATCTGGATATTCATCACGATTTCTCTTCGAATAAGATGCGGAATCAGCTCATTTATCTCTAGCATGAATTTTCTCACTTTTATCAACATTACACCTTATTTTAGGGAACCTCTTCCTATAAGCCCTGATCTCTTCCTCTATTCGATGAATTCGTCGGTGCAAATCACACATCACTTTTTTCCCACTCAACAACTTGGTGGAATATTTGGATTCACCCTCGTGACCACTCATTTCAAAAATTCTCTAAAATTTCAATTCTCGTTAACAAACTGCAAGTAACTCACTGAAAGTTCGGAATGAAACTGAATAAGAATGCCATGAAGATCAACTTAAGTAGTAATGGCCTGAGAATGGCCAGACATGGGGGCGTAGCTTAGGAAGGGGATGCCAATGACAGGTAAGGTAGGTATTCCGATTGGCTGAAAGGATTGGTTGATGCTCAGGTACATGGGGATAATGAAGCTTTTATTTTACTTCAAGGATTCTCAAGTGAATAATTCTCATCCACAATCACCTTTTAATTAAAATTATATACACATGCACTAAAGATTCCTGAAAAGTCTGATCTGATGAATTTTCACCGTTTGTTTTGCATTTTGTCTATTATCAAAAATTGAAAAGGAATCAAATGATATCTTCATAGAAATGGAGCATGCTGAGGTTTTTCAATTCATAAACTGCGATAATCGAATTCAACTAAATCTTTTCAAAGACATGGACGACCAAATAAATTTAAATAATATCGAACGCTGATATCAAAATAAATTATTTAATCAATATGATTTTAATATATTGATTTGGAAAATAATCTTGTATTTCAAATATAGAACACGGTTTGAAGGCACGTGTTCAAACTGCAGATCAGTATCACTAATCCATTAATCTGTAATATTGATGGTTTCAAAAATAATGGTCTGTATAATCTGCTTATGTCATTTTAATGTTTCTAACATTCTCCATTCGAATTTATTGCCAAGAAATCCTAAGAATTTTACCTACCCTATGCACACAGGTGAATAATTCATACCTAATTCATTGACCTGTATAATGAGATGAGAAAATAATGACATAATCCGATCATGTTATTCGAATTATTGTTCATTTAGGTAGCTGCTCAATTTTACCATCTCATTAGTATAGACACAATTTCTCAAAAATCATGGATGATTATTTTGCCTCGAATTATAATAATTAGTATGGTTCAATAGGCCCTACAGAAAAATAAGTTGCAGATGAATTAGAAGTATATGTTGTTGAAATATTTCGAGGGATTTGAGAGAAACGAACACGATTCGTACTGCTCAAACTGTGGACATTATAAAACGTGAAAAAAAATCAAACAATCACTTCTGGCCAGCTGTTGGCTCTTTGAATTCTATCAATATCGCCGAGTAATCGGTTTCCATGATACAGCTTCAATTCAATTCAATTCAAAATGTACTTTATTGTCGAAGAATAAAAATTTTTATTGACAAAGCATGTCTAAACAATTTAAAAAATTAAGGTAAAGTGGACAACACAAGTAAAAAGAATCTCAAATGTAACAGGACATTGAATTTTACAGAACAGTTATAAAATTGATATGAGTGAATTAATAATAATAACAATTGAATAAAGGTGTAGGCACTCAAAATCTGTCTTCAAAATATTCTTCCAAGCTATAATATGCTTTTGGAAGTAAAAGTTCTTTCACACATTTTCGAAATACTTTTGAGTCTGTCATACTTTTCATTTCAGATGGTAGATGATTAAATATCTTCTGACTCTCAAAGATTATGGAGTTTTTCGTTAATGATGAAATTGGTTTTGGCAGAGGTATATTGGCATTTTGCCGGGTGTTATATATCTTTTAGGAAGGAAAATTGTTTTTTCTTTTAAGAATAAGACATACTGTTTCTAAAATGAAGATGCAATGGATTTTTAGTAATTTATTTTTGATGAAAAGTGGTCTACAGTGTTCCATACGCCTAGCTCTTGATATATATTTCACCGCCCTTTTTTGTAGAATAGATACCGATTGCATCAACTGTTTGCTACAGAAGCCCCAAAAGGCTATACCATATCTCATTATGGCATCAGAGACATGGCATTGAAGTGGATGGAATCGTATCTGACAGGAAGAAACCAACTAGTTAAAACCGACCATACATCTAGTTTATTAAACATCACTTGGGGAGTACCTCAAGGGTCAGTATTAGGTCCGTATCTTTTCCTACTATATATAAATGATCTATCTTTTCTAGATATATCTGGCTCCTTCACTTTATTTGCCGACGATACTACAATTCTATGGCACTCTGAAGATGTAAATTTGCTTCGTACGAATGTTACAAAGGACCTATATAAAATAAAATCATGGTGCGACGCAAATTTTCTATGTTTGAATTTTAATAAAACGAAATTCAAACATAGAAAATTTGCGTCGCACCATAATTTTATTTTATATAGGTCCTTTGTAACATTCGTACGAAGCAAATTTACATCTTCAGAGTGCCATAGAATTGTAGTATCGTCGGCAAATAAAGTGAAGGAGCCAGATATATCTAGAAAAGATAGATCATTTATATATAGTAGGAAAAGATACGGACCTAATACTGACCCTTGAGGTACTCCCCAAGTGATGTTTAATAAACTAGATGTATGGTCGGTTTTAACTAGTTGGTTTCTTCCTGTCAGATACGATTCCATCCACTTCAATGCCATGTCTCTGATGCCATAATGAGATATGGTATAGCCTTTTGGGGCTTCTGTAGCAAACAGTTGATGCAATCGGTATCTATTCTACAAAAAAGGGCGGTGAAATATATATCAAGAGCTAGGCGTATGGAACACTGTAGACCACTTTTCATCAAAAATAAATTACTAAAAATCCATTGCATCTTCATTTTAGAAACAGTATGTCTTATTCTTAAAAGAAAAAACAATTTTCCTTCCTAAAAGATATATAACACCCGGCAAAATGCCAATATACCTCTGCCAAAACCAATTTCATCATTAACGAAAAACTCCATAATCTTTGAGAGTCAGAAGATATTTAATCATCTACCATCTGAAATGAAAAGTATGACAGACTCAAAAGTATTTCGAAAATGTGTGAAAGAACTTTTACTTCCAAAAGCATATTATAGCTTGGAAGAATATTTTGAAGACAGATTTTGAGTGCCTACACCTTTATTCAATTGTTATTATTATTAATTCACTCATATCAATTTTATAACTGTTCTGTAGAATTCAATGTCCTGTTACATTTGAGATTCTTTTTACTTGTGTTGTCCACTTTACCTTAATTTTTTAAATTGTTTAGACATGCTTTGTCAATAAGAATTTTTATTCTTCGACAATAAAGTACATTTTGAATTGAATTGAATTGAAGCTGTATCATGGAAACCGATTACTCGGCGATATTGATAGAATTCAAAGAGCCAACAGCTGGCCAGAAGTGATTGTTTGATTTTTTTTCACGTTTTATAATGTCCACAGTTTGAGCAGTACGAATCGTGTTCGTTTCTCTCAAATCCCTCGAAATATTTCAACAACATATACTTCTAATTCATCTGCAACTTATTTTTCTGTAGGGCCTATTGAACCATACTAATTATTATAATTCGAGGCAAAATAATCATCCATGATTTTTGAGAAATTGTGTCTATACTAATGAGATGGTAAAATTGAGCAGCTACCTAAATGAACAATAATTCGAATAACATGATCGGATTATGTCATTATTTTCTCATCTCATTATACAGGTCAATGAATTAGGTATGAATTATTCACCTGTGTGCATAGGGTAGGTAAAATTCTTAGGATTTCTTGGCAATAAATTCGAATGGAGAATGTTAGAAACATTAAAATGACATAAGCAGATTATACAGACTATTATTTTTGAAACCATCAATATTACAGATTAATGGATTAGTGATACTGATCTGCAGTTTGAACACGTGCCTTCAAACCGTGTTCTATATTTGAAATACAAGATTATTTTCCAAATCAATATATTAAAATCATATTGATTAAATAATTTATTTTGATATCAGCGTTCGATATTATTTAAATTTATTTGGTCGTCCATGTCTTTGAAAAGATTTAGTTGAATTCGATTATCGCAGTTTATGAATTGAAAAACCTCAGCATGCTCCATTTCTATGAAGATATCATTTGATTCCTTTTCAATTTTTGATAATAGACAAAATGCAAAACAAACGGTGAAAATTCATCAGATCAGACTTTTCAGGAATCTTTAGTGCATGTGTATATAATTTTAATTAAAAGGTGATTGTGGATGAGAATTATTCACTTGAGAATCCTTGAAGTAAAATAAAAGCTTCATTATCCCCATGTACCTGAGCATCAACCAATCCTTTCAGCCAATCGGAATACCTACCTTACCTGTCATTGGCATCCCCTTCCTAAGCTACGCCCCCATGTCTGGCCATTCTCAGGCCATTACTACTTAAGTTGATCTTCATGGCATTCTTATTCAGTTTCATTCCGAACTTTCAGTGAGTTACTTGCAGTTTGTTAACGAGAATTGAAATTTTAGAGAATTTTTGAAATGAGTGGTCACGAGGGTGAATCCAAATATTCCACCAAGTTGTTGAGTGGGAAAAAAGTGATGTGTGATTTGGACCGACGAATTCATCGAATAGAGGAAGAGATCAGGGCTTATAGGAAGAGGTTCCCTAAAATAAGGTGTAATGTTGATAAAAGTGAGAAAATTCATGCTAGAGATAAATGAGCTGATTCCGCATCTTATTCGAAGAGAAATCGTGATGAATATCCAGATGAGGATATTTCTTCCGGTCCTCGTCTGAAGGTAAGAATGTTATATCCGGAATTACGAACTTGGAAACTGGTTCCAATAGAGGATTTTTGTTCTCATTATAAAGTATCAGGGGATTTTACAGCTAGCGGTGAGTAATCATAAAATAAGCTGTTGGGGTAAGTATGCTGTCATTTGCTTATATTTTGTGTATATAGATATTTTGTAAATAGTCGACTAAGAATATATAACTATAATATATAAATATATATATAAATATATAACTATAATATATAAATATCCGACAAAGATTTTCACTTCCTCATGTGAGGAATTATCAAATCGATGAAATTATTGAAATATTTTCCGTAGTTTATTTGTTTTTTGTAGTATCAATGTAGTTTAGGTAAGGTTATCGTAGGTTAGGTCCCATGTGGGGTAATCAGTCCCCCATCGGGCGCGTCCCCAGGTGGCGGATAGGGGAATGCCCCCTATTAATAGGGGGTACCAAGGAAATCAAGTACTCGGCGCGGACTAAAACTGATGATTAGGTATAAATAATATTTATCTTGTGTTATATATTATCTTGTATACCTATCTACCATAGATTATGTTTGTCTTAATTTTGATGAAGAGGGTGCTCAATCTCTAGTTATCCCTGCAGCGCTCTCAGATCATGAAGCTGTTGTCACATATTTTGCATCAAAATATAAAAAGAAAAGTGAGAGGCAGAGGTATGGCAGGCCCTATATCGAAAATAACTTCAATCAATAACATCAAGTTTCAACTAAATGCCGGTGTAATTAACTGGATTAGTGTCTGAAACTCTTCTGAACCCCTATGTTTATTTCATAAAATGTTGAGTGAAGTCTTCAATAGGTCTTTTCCTATGCAAAAAATTGAAAGTAAATTGAAAAAGCCTTGGATCACTAAAGGATTCAGAACCTCTTCAAGTAATATGAGGGCCTTACACATGATTAGGAAATATACCACAAGTGAAGACTTTCATACATATTTCAATAAGTACCGAACGATCTATAGAAGAGTTATCAGATGTGCAAAAGAAAAGTATTATAATGAGAGACTCTCAAAGGCGCCAAATAAACTCAAAGAGAACTGGGCCATCTTCAATGAGTTGAGAGGCAAAACAAACAAACTTCCAGTACAAATTGACCTCTCCCCAAACAGTCTCAATGTGTATTATTGTACAATAGCTAAGAAACTTGAAACTAACATAACCGTACAAAAAAACCCTTTAGACTACTTGAGTGAAGTACAGATATCTGAAGAATTTATTTTAGAACATACTGTGATATTTCCCCGTACTAGCTCAATTATAGGGATTCGTGGTCGTGGGTAAATTCAATTACAAAAAACACCTCTTCACTCGACTGGGAAACACTTCTTTATTAGTCACAACAACTACTGATACATTGATACAACTTAGTGAAAAATAGCCGAAATAAATCGGAAAAGCGTACAAAACCTTTATGAGCCGGACAAGTGTATCTGGTAACGTCCAGACACCGACTGCCTACGTGACTTGACCGTCATACTCATTCTCACACTTCGCGCCATTAGATTTCTGGCTGAACAAATTTTCTTAAATTTGAAATGTTTTGAATTCCCAAAGAACAACCTGTAGAATCGTCAGTAACTTCGTAGGAATTCGGTCCTTTCACAGCTACTATGGTGGCTGGACCCTTATAAAGTGAAAACAACTTTTTCATCTCATGTCTTTCACTGGATGATAATGAATGGGTTCTAACTAAAACCTTGTCCCCAATCTGAAAAGATACAAGCTTATGCTTCATCTGATGGCGAAGCTGGCGTTTTTCTGCTTTGCTTAGTAATTGTCTATGTGCTATCATAGCTATCTGATCGTGATCAGGCTCTGGACCATCTAATGGCGGATAATCGACTTTACGAGTTAAGGGATTATCAACTCGTACACCAAAATGTACATATTGAGGCGGGAAGGTGGTACGGGAGTGAATAGCACGATTAAGCCAAGTTTGTACTTTATTCAAAACCGTTGCCCATTTAGTATGTTTTTGATGGCAAAGAGTTCGAAGAAGTCGCCCAATTTCGCGTTTTACCCTCTCCGTGGGGTTCCCTTGAGGAAAATATACTGAAGTATGACGGATAATCACACCTTTAGCTTCCAAACTTTCATACCACAGGTTCCTACTGAATTGTGTCCCATTATCAGACAGTATTACTCGAGGCCTTCCTATCTTCGGAAAATACATTTCTATTAGACAGTTTAGTATTGTTCTAGTTGTTGCCTTCTTTAGAGGAAACAAAGACACGTATTTGCTAAAAGCATCTACGCAGACCAAAAGTTGGGTAGCTCCACCTCGAGATCTTGGGAGTGGTCCCACTAAGTCTAAACACATTACTTCGTTTATACCATCAGGCACGATGGAGTTCATCTCCCCATGTAGACGTGGTGATACCTTGGCCTTCTGACATAATTCACAACTTGAAATGAATTTACAGCACAATCTTCGCATTTTAGGCCAATAATAATTTAACGCTAATTGTCTAAAACATTTTTCGGCACCAAAATGTCCCTGTTCGTTATGTTCTTGTAGCACTAACTCCTTGACCTGCACTGATGGAATGCATAATTTGAAACCAGGATTGCCTTCAATACCCCGTCTGAATAATACCCTCTTATATATCACAAACCATTTGGAGATTCTTGGCTCCACGTTATTTTGTTCTAACTCAAATATTATTTTTTTACAAAACTCATCTTGAAGCTGATCTGCAGCTAATTGTTCCATATTCGCTAAAATAATTCGACCTAGCTTAGCATTTTCCATTGCAAATATCGAAATGATATTATCTTCTGGAACCTGCAACAAACCCTCACCGTTACTTTCTGGATATCTCGAAAGAGCATCAGCTATATAATTGTCAGATTGTCTCAAAATCATATTCTTGAAGATATATAACCCAGCGAGACAAACGTGCTGAAAGTAGTCTACAAGAACGGATAAATGACAACGCTTTATGATCGGTTAGCATCGTCAATAAACGACCCAAAATGAAAACCCGCCACTTCTTTAGTGCAAAAACTGAGGCTAACGCTTTCTTTTCAGTAACCGTATAGCGCAACTCTACTTCCTGCATCGTCCTATTAGCGTACGCGACAATCTCCCTCGCTCCTGTATTTGCGTTTAGTTGAAATAATACTGCACCTAGAGCATATCCCGATGCATCCGTTTGAACATAGAATCTCCTTTCAAAATCAGGGTGCCTTAGAATGGCAGCTTTTAAAAACGCCTCCTTAACTTTTTGAAAGGCTTCTACTTCTTCGACCCCCCACTTCCATATTCGATCCTTCTTTAATAAAGATACCAACGGAACTGTCGATTTCGAAAAGTTTTCACAAAATTCAGAATCATAAATAATAACTCCCAAAAATGCTTTGAGTTGCCGTATGTTCCGTGGAGTCGGAAAATTATGAATCGCCCTTATTCGTTCCGGGTCCATACGACATATAGATAGAATATGTCCAATAAAATTCACCTCCCTGAGAGCGAACCGACACTTTCTCAACTTGAGTGTTACACCAGCCCTCTTTAGTCTTTCAAAAATTATCTTTAAATGAAAAAGATGCGCATCTGGTGACTCGGAGAATACTAAGATCATCCACATAAGCGGTCAGCCACTCCTTCACTTCGGCACCTAAAATTGTATCGAGTCCTCGTATAAAACTACCTACAGATGTTGAAAATCCAAATGGAAGGACCAAAAACATGTACGTCTGCCCTTCAAAAAGGAAGCCTGTATATTTTTGACAATCCTGTCTGATAGGAATCTGCCAATAAGATGCCGTTAGGTCTAAGGTTGATAGGATTTGACCCTGCGCAAAATTATACACGAGTTCTTGAGGATTCGGAGGCATCACATGATCCTTAGCCATCCTAGAATTTAACAAACGAGCGTCTAAACAAACCCTAATAGACTTATCTTTCTTTTTAACTACTACCAGAGGGCTTATATATTCTGTTCGACTTGGCGCAATTATTCCCCAATCACGCATTTCCTCAATCTGTCGTTGTACCTCATCCCTATATACGTGGGGAATTGGATAGGCTTTCTGAAAAAATGGCGAAGTATCATGAAGCACTATCTCGTGTTCATACACATTCGTCCGCCCCGGCTGATCAGAAAAAACTTTTTTGTATTGAAGTAAGAGATCACATAACCTATTTTTGTTTTGGTCATTAAAATATTCGGCCTTTGATGCTAGATCACGAATTTCCCTTTCAGAATACAAAGTAATCTCCGTTTTAACAGGAACATTAATCGTACTGCCTTCCTCATCCACAATTTCACTCACCGATATATGTACTCCAGGATTGGGTTCTCCTATAAACGGAAATTTATATAAACGTCCATCAAATTCTCCCACTAGTACATTCTCGCCAAAACTAATACTGATTCGGTTATCTCGTAACCAATCACATCCCAAGATAGCGTCCCTAGCTAATCCTGGTATAACCAAGAAACAATATTCAAAAGCATAACCCCCCAAATTGAAATGAAGGAACACTTGCTCCCTAACTATTGTTGCATCAGCATGTTCCATTTCTATGAAGTTTGAACACGTGCCTTCAAACCGTGTTCTATATTTGAAATACAAGATTATTTTCCAAATCAATATATTAAAATCATATTGATTAAATAATTTATTTTGATATCAGCGTTCGATATTATTTAAATTTATTTGGTCGTCCATGTCTTTGAAAAGATTTAGTTGAATTCGATTATCGCAGTTTATGAATTGAAAAACCTCAGCATGCTCCATTTCTATGAAGATATCATTTGATTCCTTTTCAATTTTTGATAGTAGACAAAATGCAAAACAAACGGTGAAAATTCATCAGATCAGACTTTTCAGGAATCTTAGTGCATGTGTATATAATTTTGATTATAAGGTGATTGTGGATGAAAATTATTCACTTGAGAATCCTTGAAGTAGAATAAAAGCTTCATTATCCCCATGTACCTGTCCAGCCGGTGAAAAGGAAACGCATTTCTTTGATGGCTTATAGGAAGAGGTTCCCTAATATAAGGTGTAATGTAAGTAAGTAAGTAAGTTTAATATAGGTATCCTAATATACAAATATAAATATAAATGTTACAATATGAATAACAATAATAACATTGTAATAAATTATTCTCTAAACAATAGTATGCAACGATATTGAAAAAAAGAAAATAAATGAAAATCATATTATTTCACATATTTTATAGTTCTGAACAAATGAAATGGTGTAAATATGGTATATAAATATTGAACTGACTCAAATATATTTTGATTTCAGGTAATCTATAAGTAATTTTTTGAAATGTATTATAGAAATGCTAGTTGTAATGTCTTTTGAAAGCTTGTTATATTCTATGAGACCACGGTGAAATAGGGAATTCATTGATCTCGTGTAATTTGTTCTTGTCACATAAAAATGCATGTTACCTCTTGTAGGGTAACCATGAATTTCATTTTGATAAATGATGAATTGATTAAAGTAGGTTGGTAGTTTTCCTGATATTATTTTGAAAATAAAAATCATAGAATAATAAAACACTCTGTCCTTAACTGATAACCAATCAAGAACCTGCAGCATATAAATTATGGGAGTGTATCTGTTACATTTCAACAATATTCTCATTCCTCTATTTTGCAGTTTCTGCAATGATGAAATACAGTTTGAATTGAGAAGAAATAATAAGGAAGGACAGTAATCAAAGTGAGGTTTGATTATCGTATTATAAACCGTTAAGGAGGTTTGAAATGACAGATATCTGCTGATTCGTGTGAAAAAAAATAATTTTTTTGCAATTTTTTTGCTAATATATTGAAAGTGTTTTTTTAGGTTTAGAGTGTTGTCTATTATAAATCCAAGATATTTAAATTCATCTACCAATTCAATTGTTTCACCATAGATTTCAATTTTTATCAAGTTTTTATCCAACAAATTGTTTTTATGCTGAGTGGTTATAATCATTGATTTTGTTTTCTTTATGTTGAGTTTCAGTTTATTAATTGTGAGAAATTCTGAGATTTTGCCAAGTGTTCTATTCATTTTTTGGATAGCAATGTGTAGATCAACATCACTTGCTGTTAGTAGGGTGTCATCAGCGAAAAGATTAATAAATTCACATTCCTGAATATAATTGATATCATTCAAGTATAAAATGAACAACAGTGGTCCCAGTACACTCCCTTGCGGAACACCGGTATTGATGACTTTATTAGTTGAAAATGAATTATTTATTTTGGTACGTTGCGACCTATTTTCCTAATAGCTTTTGAACCAGCTGTAGGGACCATCGGTCAATCCATAATATTGAAGTTTCAAGAGTAAAATAGAAATATCTATGGTTTCGAAGGCTCTTTTGAAATCCAGGAATACTGCTACTACATATTTGTTTGAATCAATATCTATTTTCCATTTTGACAATGTTATTTGTAGGGCAGTTTCACAGGAATAACTACATCGGAAACCAGATTGGTATTCCATTAGGGGTTTATTTTCATTAATATAGTCTAATAGCTGACTGTAAGCGGATAGTTCAAGTACTTTTTCCAAGCATGGTAGTGTATTAATTGGTCGAAAATTAATAGCTTCACAATTGTTTGCAATTTTAGGTACTGGAACAACTGTGCTATTCTTGAGTTGTTGCGGGAAAACTCCGGTTTCCAGAGAGGTATTAACAAAGTTCAAAATAACAGGACCAATAACATCGAACACATTTTTTAAAACTTTGTTGTTGATAATATCCGAATTGCATTTATTGTCTAAGTTACTTATTATGATTTTCAATTCTTTCAAAGTCAGTGATTTAAATGATGAGAATTTGCATTGAATTCTGGGTAAATTGGTATAAGACCATGGGAGAGAAGGTGGAATCCCATCTCTAATCGATACTATACTTTCAATGAAAAATGAATTGAACATTTCAGCTTTATCATGATCCGTTACAGCTTTTGTGGTTATTTGACCTGTTTCAAAAATTATTTGATTTGGGATAGAGGGATTTTTTGGTTTTATTAAAGTTTTTAGTGTTTCCCACATTTTTTTTGGGTTGTGTGAACAATTGTCAATTTTTGTTTTATAATACTCATTTTTTTTTATTTTGAGAAGATTAACAACATCATTTCTACATCTCTTATATGTGATCCAGTTCATTTGTTTAAGGTTCACATCATCACCATTTCTAAATGCTTTATAAGCCCTGTCCCTCAATTTGCTTAGTTCAACAACTTCATGATCATACCAAGGCAATTGATTTTCCTTAATTTTATATGAGATTAATGGAGAAATGATATTTACTTGCCTCCCAATATTTTCCAAAATGTTGTCGTAAATCACATCAACATTTATTGAATTTAAATTCCAATTGCAGAGTATCAATTGATTATTCAGTAAATCTAGATTGCTTGTACTAAAATTTCTATATGTTCTGATGGAATCATCATTAGATATGGATGTATTTCTGATAGAGACTGAAATAATGTTATGGTCAGTTATTTTTGGTGTTTTATGTACCTTATAAAAACAGTCAGCTCTGTTACTTAAAACATAATCGATCAATGAGCTGCTAATGTTAGTTACTCGGGTGGGTTCATTAACTAGTTGATCAACCCCATTGATGGTTATGAAATTTTTAAACTGTTGAACGTTATTGTCATCTATGTTGAAGAAGTTCAAGTTAAAGTCCCCCACCAGAATACAACGTTTTTTCTCATTAAAAAAATTTTCTGCCCAAGTTTCAAAGTGTTCAAAGAAGTTACTGAAATCAGAACTAGGTGAACGATATAGGCACCCTAAAAAAAGATTTTCGCCATGAATTTTTAGTCTGATTACTAAGCACCAATAAACTTTATCTATACAAATATTTTTATAAATTTTGAAGACATACTCATTTCTCAAATGAATCACGACACCTCCAGTATATCTGTTAGATGAATCACATCTCACAATTTTGTATCCATCAATCTCAAGTTCAAAATCTTCCATGTCACAGGTTGTACGTGTTTCACTAAGTAAAAGAATAGACGGTTGATAGCATATGATGTCATGGATCAGTTGGTCGTGGTTGGCCATCAAACTTTGGATATTGGCATATATGATGTCACTATTGAAGGATATATCAGGATACTCAGTAATTAGTTTTTTTCCTCTGTAGGAGATGCATCAACTATTGTAGGTATATTATTTATATAACGAATTCTTTTGTTATGTATTCCTTGAGAAGTGAGTTCATTAAGTTTATCCTTGACCGAAAGATAATAGTCTCTTTGTAATTGAGTTTGATCCCCAAAAATTATGATTCCAGTAGCCTTAATCATATTTTTTTTTCTAAGAATTTTCAAGGCATCCTCGCTGTTCTTGAGAACAACTTTAATTGGTCTGTTTCTATCATTTACCAATCTACCAATTCGGAATGTTTTCTTGATCGTTACTTCATCAGAAAGGTCACTGAGTATTTTCCTTACACATTCCGTATCATCATTTATTCTATTTGGAAGACTGTTTTGACTTGATTCTTGAATGTTACATATTATAATGTTTGATGATCTATTCTGTCTTTCCTGTATCTCTTGGACAATAGTGTTTAGATTCCCAACCATATTCTCTTCTTTAGCTTTCAACAGCATTTCCTGTAACTTTTTATTTTCATCCATCAACTTTTTGTTAATTTCTAGTACCTCATTTAAATTTCCAATGATTCCGGGCACTTTTTTGAAATTTTCTTTACAACTGGTACAGAAGTAAAGCAGACTACGTTTTTGAATTATAATAGCTCTTAATTCAGAGGGAGCAAGGTCAGCACATTTTTCATGAATCATTTCTGCACAGCAATCACAGGTAATTATCTTTTCATTACCATATTTGGTTATTTCAGAATCACACCTAGCACACAACATTCCAGACATGTTCTGTAGATATGTACTAATTCCGGCCCTGGTCTAATTATTTGTAAATGGATTTGCTTCAGTTACCCTACTTTTTTTGGCTTGGAGATACGGTTTTTTTGCTGATGTCAACAAAAAGTGTGGTTTCCACTCATGAATTCTGTTAATTATGCTAGTCAAATGCAATTTTTGGCACTTTGCATATGAGAATCATCATTCATTTTCTTATACACTTGTTCCCCATACTTTCATGGTTATTCAGTGAAAAAATTAAAATATTTGATCTTCTTCATCTAGAGTAAACACTTAAGTGAATGAGGAGCACATTAAAGTCTATCTATCGCAAACTACAGCGAACCTGCTGACGTTGATAAAAGTGAGAAAATTCATGCTGGAGATAAGGGAGCTGATTCCGCATCTTATTCGAAGAGAAATCGTGATGAATATCCAGGTCCTCCTCTGAAGGTAAGAATGTTATATCCGGAATTACGAACTTGGAAACTAGTTCCAATAGAGGATTTTTGTTCTCATTATAAAGTATCAGAAGATTTCACAGCTAGCGGTAAGTAATCATAAAATAAGCTGTTGGGGTAAGTATACTGTCATTTGCTTATATTTTGTGTATATAGATATTTTGTAAATAGTCGACCAAGAATATATAAATATATACTCATTGAATAAATATCTGACAAAGATTTTCACTTCCTCATGTGAGGAATTATCAAATCGATGAAATTATTGAAATATTTTCCGTAGTTTATTTGTTTTTTGTAGTATCAATGTAGTTCAGGTTAGGTTATCGTAGGTTAGGTCCCGTGTGGGGTAATCAGTCCCCCATCGGGCGCGTCCCCAGGTGGCGGATAGGGGAATGCCCCCTATTAATAGGGGGTACCAAGGAAATCAAGTACTCGGCGCGGACCAAAACTGATGATTAGGTATAAATAATATTTAGCTTGTGTTATATATTATCTTGTATATCTATCTACCATAGATTAGGTTTGTCTTAATTTTGATGAAGAGGGTGCTCAATCTCTAGTTATCCCCGCAGCGCTCTCAGATCATGAAGCTGTTGTCACATATTTTGCATTAAAATATAAAAAGAAAAGTGAGAGGCAGAGGTATGGCAGGCCCTATATCAAAAATAACTTCATCAAGTTTCAACTAAATGCCGGTGTAATTAACTGGATTAGTTTCTTAAACTCTTCTGAACCCCTATGTTTATTTCATAAAATGTTGAGTGAAGTCTTCAATAGGTCTTTTCCTATGCAAAAAATTAAAAGTAAATTGAAAAAGCCTTGGATCACTAAAGGAATCAGAACCTCTTCAAGTAATATGAGGGCCTTACACATGATTAGGAAATATACCACAAGTGAAGACTTT
Source organism: Chrysomela aeneicollis (assembly GCA_029955515.1). NCBI lineage: Eukaryota > Metazoa > Arthropoda > Insecta > Coleoptera > Chrysomelidae > Chrysomela > Chrysomela aeneicollis. The sequence continues at coordinate 3,355,558 of JARUHQ010000013.1, read as the reverse complement.
CATATATATTTCAATAAGTACCGAACGATCTATAGAAGAGTTATCAGATGTGCAAAAGAAAAGTATTATAATGAGAGACTCTCAAAGGCGCCAAATAAAATCAAAGAGAACTGGGCCATCTTCAATGAGTTGAGAGGCAAAACAAACAAACTTCCAGTACAAATTGACCTCTCCCCAAACAGTCTCAATGTGTATTATTGTACAATAGCTAAGAAACTTAAATCTAACATAACCGTACAAAAAACCCTTTAGACTACTTGAGTGAAGTTCAGATATCTGAAGAATTTATTTTAGAACATACTAATGTCGAAGAACTAAAGGAACCATTTAAAGAAATAAAAAAATAAATAAACACATGGACTTGACGAAATATCTATGAATTTAATAGAAAAACTGCCAGACCATGCCCTTTTCGCCCTGGCAGAGACAATTAATGTATCATTCTCAATTGGTATATTTCCTGAAGTGTTGAAAACAGCTGTAGTGATTCCAATTCATAAGGGGGGTAAACTGGATGAAACAATCCAACCTTCGACCTATATCGTTGATATCAACTTTGTCAAAGGTGATAGAGAAGCTTGTGAAAAAAGATTACTCAAATTCCTTGATAAACACAATATATGGCACTCAGTTTGGTTTTCAAAGATCCAAGAGCACGAATGATGCTATATTCGACTTTCTGGAAGAGCGAGTTATATGTAGGGCTAAATAAAGGTGAGGTAGCTGCAGCAGTGTTCTGCGATTTTTCTAAGGCCTTTGATTGTGTTGATCACAAAGTGCTGCTAAAAAAATTATTCCGCTATGGTTTCAAAAGAACAACCCTTAAATAATAATAATAATAATAATAATATTTATTCGTCAAAATAAATTTCACAATAAGTATTAATGATAGATAGAATTGCATTCAAAATATTTGACAAATAAATGTGGGTTCCCACTTTAGGATGATCCTGAGCGTGGGACGGGGAACTACTCCACAACAGTGTTAGGTATAAATTTGCTTAATAATGAATGAATACCCACTAAGGCATAGCCTGGGCGTGGGTGTTTTTTCATCACGTATGGTTATTGATTAATTTTAAAGATAAAAATAAAAAATAGTGGAATAATACTGTTAGACATTGATGAAATAGTGAATAGTGTATCTGATTCGTAGACTCATAAACACATTTTTGTACAAATGAATAAATGTAAACATTTACACGCATATGCAATTTAACAAATCAACATACATAAAATCGAGATTGAAGAATTACACAGTGTAGTGATGACAGTATGGAATAAAAATATTTCAATATTGGATGGTAATCGAGATGGTAATATTCAGCAGAGCTTGAATAATGAATGAGGTTAAAGGATCATAAGAGAGAAAAAATCAATAAGGAATATGAATATGGACTCATTTTATTGGATAAGTATAGCAGGCAACTAATTAGTGTTATTTCTATTATACAGAGTGTATGTCATGCAGTCGAGGGATCAATTAATCGATGTATGAAAACTCTATCTGTTTCTAAAATGAAACATTTGACATCTTTTTTAAATGAAATAATTGTCGGTGCAAGTCTGGTTTTCAGAGGTAAGTAATTGTAGAACCGGTTTGCAAGATGAATATATGTTCTCTGGACGATTGTTTTTGTAGAGCATACCGTGCTCAGTTGTGCATTGGTTTTAAGTCTTGTATTATACTTGTGATCTACATAGTTTAATTTTGTTCGGTTTTTTTGTTGTTCCACAACAGTTTTTAGGAAGTAAAGTTGCCTGAGGTCGAACAATTTCGATTCTTTGAAAAGTTTTTCCGATGAGTATTGTAATGGTTTTCCAAGGAGAATTTTTAAATTTTTTTTCTGTAGTACATCTAATTTCTTTAAATGTGATTTTGCTACTCCGCCCCAGCCTACTATTCCATATGCAAGACGAGACTCTACTATTGCGAAATAGATTGTTTTCATTCGCGAGGCATCTAATATATTTCGTAAGTATTTGAATCTATAAAGAGTGCTCCTTAATGTTCTAGTCACTTGGTCAACATGATAGTTCCATCTATCACTACTCCTAAATACTCCTAAATACTTTTTCTGTTGATCGAATTAATATATTATTTCCGATATTCAATGTATCATATTGGGGTAGTGAGTTGGCATAGCACGAGAATGGTAAAAAGAAAGTTTTTTCGTAGTTTATCGATAGTATTTTATCCGCAAAGCATTTAAAAAGTTTACTCATGTCATCTTCTGCTTTAGTTTTGAGGTCATTCCAGCTATCAGCACTGTACAATACCACTGTATCATCAGCGGAGCAAACAATGCTGCCACAAGTATCGTAATGCAATATATCATTGATGTATATTGTAAAGAGAATTGGCCCCAAAACTGTTCCTTGCGGTACTCCGCATTCCACAACCTTTTTTTCACTGATGACGTTATCGATTTTCACGTATTGCTCTCTGTCTTTGAGGTAACTCTCCATGAGATTGAGTGTGTTCCCTCTGAAATCCATATCTTGCAAGGTCGTCAACAGTTGTGAGTGGTTCACGGTGTCGAAGGCCTTGGCAAGATCTAAGAAAACACATAGACTTGGTTTACTCTTTTCTAGATTTCCTGATATTTTGGAGGTGAGAGAGATAATAGCATCTTGGGTAGAAATTCCTTCTTTGAATCCATACTGATTATTTGAGATGAAATTATGCTTGTTAATGTACGATATCATTATCTTTTTGATTATTTTTTCTAGTGTTTTAGCTATGTTTGAAATAAGTGTAATTGGTCTGTAGTTTAGAACTTCATGTTTGTTTCCTTTTTTGAAAATTAGTTTGATAACTCCTGTTTTGAGTTCTTTGAGAAATTTTCCTGTTTCCATTATTTTATTGAAAATGTTGTTCAGGGGAAAAGCTATCTCCGTTTTTATTTCTTTTAAGGTTTCAGCTCTGATTTCATCGATAACTGGAGTTTTGTTCATTTTGAGAGATGATATTGTTTCAATAATCTCTTTTTCTGTTGTAGGTTCCAAAAATATAGAGTGCACAGAAGATGCTTTTTTCAGGGGAGAATTCACAGGTTTTTGTATTTTTTTCGCAAGTTTTTGCCCAATCGAGAAATAGTGATTATTAAAGCAATTTGCAATCTCTTTTTTGTCATAGGTGAGACTACCTGTTCCACTTTTTATTATTTGTATTTTGGTTTTTTCATTTTTTCCCGAAATGTCCTTCACCGTTTCCCATAGCGCCTTGGTGTCGTTTTGTGATCTGTCCACACGATTTTTATAGAAATTGATTTTTGAATTCTTGATAAGACTATTTAACATGTTTCGATAATTTCTGTATTGTTCTTTCAAAATTTGGTTATCTGGCTCTTTTCGAACCTTTTTGAATAAACTATCTCTGGTGTTTATGGAGTTTACTAATCCTCGTGTGATCCATTGTTTTCGTTTGATGTTTTTGTGTTTTATCTTTGATGTTTTAGTGTGTTTTGCGATCAAATTTTTCAACAATTCTAGAAAACGTGTGAAGCATTCGTCGACATCTGCTGAGAGGGTATTAGACCAATCATAGAGAACTAATGCTGTTCTCAAGGAAGGATAGTCAGTGTATTTACAGTATTTTGCTTCTGAAATCTCATATTCTTCATCATTTTCGGAGAGGAGTTTAACGATTGTAGTGTAATGATCTGTTATGGCACTTTTTAGCACAATAGGTAAAATTTCATTCGATTTTTTTTTATAAAAATGTGATCAACGCATGTGTTAGTTTGTTGTCTAGTTACAGTATTTATAACGAAATGGTAATCAAACTCGTAAAAGTTATTTAGATATTCAGTAATAATGTCATCTTCAACTAGTATGTTCAAGTTGATATCTCCTAAAAATACATGATAGTCAGCATTGATGTTCGAAACTTTAGAGAGGTGTTCCCGAAGTTTTTTGACGAATATTTTTTCATCTGTTGAGGGCGGACGGTATAAAGCCGTTTTCTCGTTTACTTTTAGTTTCATTTGAATCGATTTGCATACACCTATATCAATGATCTCATGATTATAGCATATATTTTCTCTTACGTAGATAACAACGCCATCGCATTAATTGATGTTACCCTCGTTATACAATATATCATAGCCATCTAGTTTAAGCATATTTATGTCTGGAATATTCCATGTTTCTGTGAGTACAATGCAGTGGAAATGTTGTTTTAGTTCACGAATATATATTTCTAGTTCACTTAAATTTTTTGCAATACTTCTTATGTTCTGGTGGAGAATGTTGCATTTGAATTTTTTGTTTTCTTCAGAAGAAATCAAATTGTTGTAGTCAATTATATTGTTAACTTTTTTGGTTACAATGAGTTCATATTCATAGTCTCTGATATATGGATTCATTTTTTATTACAGGAGGTATAAATTTTGTTTGTAATGGAGTGGTGACGAGAATAACAATAACTCAAAAATAAACAGTTGAAGATGATACAATTAAATAGAAGATAAAGTGAGTGAGAGCGTTGAATCTATCTAACAGAGTGTTTTCGCAAGTTTGGTTTCTCTCGTACTGTTTCCTTGATAGTTTTTTTCGTTGCACCTGTTTTCGGAGTATTAACGATTTCGTTAGTGAGATCAGATGAGTTTGAGATTTTGGTTTGAGTTGGCTTTATGAGTGTGAAATCCTCTTCTTTCAGATTATTTTGTTTCAAAGGAAGATGCTCGGGGGCTGGTGTACCTGGATCGCTTCGTGGTTTGTTCTGATAGTAAAGTTCGTTTGCGTCCTCCAAGTTTTCAAGTTGAGTAGCAGTGAAGATCTTATTATTGAGGTGGAGCTTGTTGTTCTTTATAAAGCAAATATTAATATCGTCTTTCTGCTTAGCGATATAAAGATATTTTCTCAATATCTTGTGTTCTACTCGCTGTTGTTCAGTGTGATCATGTACTATACTTATTGTAGATCCTTTCAGGTTTTTGGTGTTTTTCAGAACCTTAGCTTTTTTGATATAAGAGGTGAATTCAACTTTCACTGGGCTATTTAAAGTTGAACCTAGGGGATATATGTTGTTGAAGTCGTTTTCCACAAGCTCAATTTTCAAGAGGTTTCTCATGAGTTCAATGATGTATTCAGGAGTTATATAATGTTCTTTTCTTTCTGATCCAAATATTATTACGCTATTTTTCTTCTGTCCCCTTTCTAGTAGTTTTACTTTTTTTTTCAATTCTTCGTTTTCCCTTTCTGCTATAGTTAGGCGATGATTGACCTCCTCAATTTTCGAGCAAAGCTTCACTTCAATCGCTTGTATTACCGACTTCAATTCCGTATTTCCTTTCAATAATTGTTCAAGCAGTTGTTTATTAGTAATCTCTGAATCAGGCATTTCTTTTTGCGTCAGGTCACTTTTGTTTTTATCCATATGGTTCGGTAAAAACACTTCGGTATTGTGATAAGAATTCGTTTGCTTATATTTTTATTGCGTGGAAGTATTTAATCACATGGAATAGTTATTCAGTTTGATTCAAATTATATTTGTCTTTGACATACCAGGTTTAAAAGTTTTAATCGGGAGCCACTTCGAAGTACTTGTTCACTCAACGGAATACAATGGTTCCAATCTTATCTTTCGGACAGAAATCAAATGGTGAAATTATCGAACGAAAATTCCAGTCTCTCAAACATAACCTGTGGAGTTCCACAAGGATCAGTGCTTGGCCCCATTTTATTCCTTCTCTACGTGAATGACCTATCTGATATCGATATACAAGGAAAGTTTACATTGTTTGCAGATGATACAACCTTACTATGGCAAGGAAATAATATAGTCATTGAAAAATATGATTAAAGTTGACTTAGACAAAGTCAAATCTTGGTGTGATTCCAATTCTCTTTGCTTCAATGTGAATAAAACTAACTTGATATCGTTCAAATTTGCTTCTGGAAACCTAAGTCTTCAGAATTATACAATCGAAAATAAGACGTGCACCAAATTCTTGGAATTATGGATTGATCAAACCTTAAAGTTTGATGAACATGTACAATATCTCAACAAAAAACTTGCATCAGGATGTTATGCTGTCAGGGTCATAACCAATGAGTTAGGAATAGTAGCAGGAAAAACATCGTATTTTTCTATAGTTGAAACCCATTTGAGATATGGTATAGCCTTTTGGGCCTCCGTAGCAAACAGTTGATGCAATCGGTATTTATTCTACAAAGAAGGGCGGTGAAATATATATCAAGAGCTAGGCGTATGGAACACTGTAGACCACTTTTCATCAAAAATAAATTACTGACAATCCATTGCATCTTCATTTTAGAAACAGTATGTCTTTTTCTTGAAAGAAAAAACAATTTTCCTTCCGAAAAGATATATAACACCCGGCAAAATGCCAATATACCTCTGCCAAAACCAATTTCATCATTAACGAAAAACTTCATAATCTTTGAGAGTCGGAAGATATTTAATCATCTACCATCTGAAATAAAGAGTATGACAGACTCAAAAGTATTTCGAAAATGTGTGAAAGAACTTTTACTTCCAAAAGCATATTATAGCTTGGAAGAATATTTTGAAGACAGATTTTGAGTGCCTGAACCTTTATTCAATTGTTATTATTATTTATTCACTCATATCAAGTTTCTAACTGTTCTGTAGAATTCAATGTCCTGTTACATTTGAGATTCTTTTTACTTGTGTTGTCCACTTTACCTTAATTTTTTAAATTGTTTAGACATGCTTTGTCAACAAGAATTTTTATTCTTCGACAATAAAGTACATTTTGAATTGAATTGAAGCTGTATCATGGAAACCGATTACTCGGCGATATTGATAGAATTCAAAGAGCCAACAGCTGGCCAGAAGTGATTGTTTGATTCTTTTCCATGTCCACAGTTTGAGCAGTACGAAGCGTGTTCGTTTCTCTCAAATCCCTCGAAATATTTCAACAACATATACTTCTAATTCATCTGCAACTTATTTTTCTGTAGGGTCTATTGAACCATACTAATTAATATAATTCGAGGCAAAATAATCATCCATGATTTTTGAGAAATTGTGTCTATACTAATGAGATGGTAAAATTGTACAGCTACCTAAATGAACAATAATTCGAATAACATGATCGGATTATGTCATTATTTTCTCATCTCATTATACAGGTCAATGAATTAGGTATGAATTATCCACCTGTGTGCATAGGGTAGGTAAAATTCTTGGGATTTCTTGGCAATAAATTCGAATGGAGAATGTTAGATACATTAAAATGACATAAGCAGATTATACAGACCATTATTTTTGAAACCATCAATATTACAGGTTAATGGATTAGTGATACTGATCTGCAGTTTGAACACGTGCCTTCAAACCGTGTTCTATATTTGAAATACAAGATTATTTTCCAAATCAATATATTAAAATCATATTGATTAAATAATTAATTTTGATATCAGCGTTCGATATTATTTAAATTTATTTGGTCGTCCATGTCTTCCTCAATGATCTTCTAACGATTATAGTTCTCCGTTTTGTGCTCTACAACAGGGTGAATGAACAAAAATCCAATCCGATTGATTTTAAACCAACCAGTATGAGTTCTCTGATGATAATTGAAGATTCAATTCAGCCTAGATGAACTCTCTCAACCTCGATCGAAATTGATTGTGATTATTTTTTGTTATACAGGGTGATTCGAAAACAGGGGTACGTCAACCAATCGTTTTTTTGTTCGAATAAGGAAGAGTATGTCATGAATATATTAAACATTGTTCAATATAGAAAATGTCGCATAATCATTTCTTGTATACAGAGTGACTAAAAAGATACAGAGCTTCCAAATTCACCATGTATTATATGTAACGTATAGTTTTCATGGAATGGGTTCTGCCCTACTCAACCCCGAATATTTTTCAACAAGAAGAATTGCTAAAATAGGTCCGATAGAGTGTGGGTATACCAATAAAATAAGAACATTCAAAAGTAAGTAACCGACAAACGAGTCCAGAGACCCATGCTGATATTGGTGACAATATCTTGGATTACTCAAATCTTACATAATACCAAAAGTTAATGGAAATTAACCGATTACTTCTCGAAATACAGGGTATTCATTAAAAAAACACGCATTTTTCTAAGTAATATGGACTGTATCTTTTTTCTCACCCTGTATACAGGAAATGCTATGCGACGTTTTCAACATTGAACAATTTTTGATATATTCATGACATACTCTCTCTTATTCAGACCAAAAAAACGAGTGATTGACGTACCCCTTTTTTCGAATCACCCTGTATAAAAAAAATAATAAAATAATGACAATCAACTTCGATCGAAGTTGGGGGAGTTTATCCAGGCTGAATTGATTCTCCAATTATCATCAGGGAACTCACACTGGTTGGTTCAAAATCAATCGGATTGGATTTTTGTTTATTCACCCTGTTGTAGAGGACAAAACGAAGACGTATAATTGTTAGGAGATCAATGTGACATTCTACCATCATTAAGGCATGGTATTTCCAGAATAAAAAGGCGTTTTATCAATTATCGAAATTGTTAAATATTCTGAGCAGAAAGCTTCACTTTTCAACTTTATCACCCTGTATCTCTAAAACTAGTCGGTCGATTTTTTTGTGCCCATGGACACTTTTGGCGGGAGAGTCAAAATATGAAACATACTAAAAATGCAGGATATTTAACCGAAAGCCATTTTCCATAAGGATGGTGCGGGGTCCTTTAAATAATTTCGAAAGCTGATATCAAAATTAATTATATTTAATCAATATGATTTTAATATATTGATTTGGAAAATAATCTTGTATTTCAAATATAGAACACGGTTTGAAGGCACGTGTTCAAACTGCAGATCAGTATCACTAATCCATTAACCTGTAATATTGATGGTTTCAAAAATAATGGTCTGTATAATCTGCTTATGTCATTTTAATGTTTCTAACATTTTCCATTCGAATTTATTGCCAAGAAATCCTAAGAATTTTACCTACCCTATACACACAGGTGAATAAGTCATACCTAATTCATTGACCTGTATAATGAGATGAGAAAATAATGACATAATCCGATCATGTTATTCGAATTATTGTTCATTTAGGTAGCTGCTCAATTTTACCATCTCATTAGTATAGACACAATTTCTCAAAAATCATGGATGATTATTTTGCCTCGAATTATAATAATTAGTATGGTTCAATAGGCCCTACAGGAAAATGAGTTGCAGATGAATTAGAAGTATATGTTGTTGAAATATTTCGAGGGATTTGAGAGAAACGAACACGCTTCGTACTGCTGAAAAGATTTAGTTGAATTCGATTATCGCAGTTTATGAATTGAAAAACCTCAGCATGCTCCATTTCTATGAAGATATCATTTGATTCCTTTTCAATTTTTAATAATAGACAAAATGCAAAACAAACGGTGAAAATTGTAATTAAGTGCTAACTAGGGCATTGAAGTAGGATAAAGTAGGTGACCCATTCTCGATGTCTACTCAAAATAGATATAATTCGTATAGTAATACGTAGATTCTCAATGATAAACATGATTTTTGTTATCAAAATTAGCTATTTGCAAAGCTCGAAAACGAACAGAGTTACCAAACTACGGTTTGCGTAAAAATGTAGCTATTTTCATCATGCTCTTCAAGTACAGTGATGAAAACATAATTGTATCGTCTCGTCTGATGTCTTCAAGGAATTTTTTAAAAAACTCGACCTTGTGTACAGAGCGCCCTCTGGAAGTGGAAATAAACTAGAATCATCAATGTTGGCGTTATTCGAATGAGTGTGAGATCATTTTTCAAAAAAGCCTGAGTACAACAAGTTTGGATAAATGGTATGGAAGATACAGCTATTTGAAATAGGTATTATTCAACAGATTCCTTCATTTTGGATATTGAAGATATATTAAGCTGCAGCAAAAAAAAATATTTCCGATATTGTACAGTACTTCAATATTTTTCAAGAACATTTAATTTTCACTCTATAGCGGTCATTTTGATGACTTAAAAATACCCATCAACTTCTCTCGGCCTATATATGGTACCTACAAAGCTTCGTATAAGGTTGTTAATATGAGATAATATGCGGAAAAACTAATAAAATATTCGGATTAGGATTGCGTTAAAACTATGGTGATTTCAATAAAAATTCAATTGTGAATCATATTTATGAAATCAATGGTTATGTATTGTAATGAGTGTTTCAGATAGCGTATATTTTTCTAAAGCGACTGATATATATTCAAAATTCATTTAGAATCAGAATCGCAGACATTTTCCATCAGAAAATCATTCGCCATTTCGATCTGACAGCATTTTCAAGAGGAAATTCTAGAGAATAGAGATTCATCAAGAACTTAGATAATATACAAGCTTTTTATGGATGAAAACGAAGTGAAACATGATGAAACAAAGTAAGAAATATCTAATATTTATATACGATATAAGATAGATATTTCATTATTCTCTAGTAGAATAAACCACTATCTTTATTCAACTAGTTAATGAATAATCAACAAATGAAAATATAACCCAATAACCTCAAAATATTTTAGAAAAAAAATACGTATTTCGACAATTAAGTTCTTATATCCATTGAAAATACCGATTGAATTCATCAGGTTTTGCTCAAATATTTCGTGGTTTTTGGGTTATATTTCCATTTGTTATATATTATTAAGCCACAGTCTCCAAATTTTCATTTTGGTTGATGGATTCGGACTTTTCAGGAATCTTTGGTGCATGTGTATATAATTTTAATTATGAGGTGATTGTGGATGAAAATTATTCACTTGAGAATCCTTGAAGTAAAATAAAAGCTTCATTATCCCCATGTACCTGAGCATCAACCAATCCTTTCAGCCAATCGGAATACCTACCTTACCTGTCATTGGCATCCCCTTCCTAAGCTACGCCCCCATGTCTGGCCATTCTCAGGCCATTACTACTTAAGTTGATCTTCATGGCATTCTTATTCAGTTTCATTCCGAACTTTCAGTGAGTTACTTGCAGTTTGTTAACGAGAATTGAAATTTTAGACAATTTTTGAAATGAGTGGTCACGAGGGTGAATCCAAATATTCCACCAAGTTGTTGAGTGGAAAAAAAGTGATGTGTGATTTGGACCGACAAATTCAGCGAATAGAGGAAGAGATCAGGGAAATTGAAAAGAAAATGTCCAAAGATGTCCAGCCGGTGAAAAGGAAACGCATTTCTTTGATGGATTATAGGAAGAGGTTCCCTAATATAATGTGTAATGTTGATAAAAGTGAGAAAATTCATGCTGGAGATAAGGGAGCTGATTCCGCATCTTATTCGAAGAGAAATCGTGATGAATATCCAGATGAGGATATTTCTTCCGGTCCTCCTCTGAAGGTAAGAATGTTATATCCGGAATTACGAACTTGGAAACTGGTTCCAATAGAGGATTTTTGTTCTCATTATAAAGTATCAGGGGATTTCACAGCTAGCGGTAAGTAATCATAAAATAAGCTGTTGGGGTAAGTATACTGTCATTTGCTTATATTTTGTGTATATAGATATTTTGTAAATAGTCGACTAAGAATATATGAATATATACTCATTCAATAAATATCCGACAAAGATTTTCACTTCCTCATGTGAGGAAATATCAAATCGATGAAATTATTGAAATATTTTCCGTAGTTTATTTGTTTTTTGTAGTATCAATGTAGTTTAGGTTAGGTTATCGTAGGTTAGGTCCCGTGTGGGGTAATCAGTCCCCCATCGGGCGCGTCCCCAGGTGGCGGATAGGGGAATGCCCTCTATTAATAGGGGGTACCAAGGAAATCAAGTACTCGGCGCGGACCAAAACTGATGATAAGGTATAAATAATATTTAGCTTGTGTATCTTGTATATATATCTACTATAGATTATGTTTGTCTTAATTTTGATGAAGAGGGTGCTCAATCTCTAGTTATCCTCGCAGCGCTCTCAGATCATGAAGCTGTTGTCACATATTTTTCATTAAAATATAAAAAGAAAAGTGAGAGGCAGAGGTATGACAGGCTCTATATCAAAAATAACTTCATCAAGTTTCAACTAAATGCCGGTGCAATTAACTGGATTAGTGTCTTAAACTCTTCTGAACCCCTATGTTTATTTCATAAAATGTTGAGTAAAGTCTTCAATAGGTCTTTTCCTATGCAAAAAATTAAAAGTAAATTGAAAAAGTCTTGGATCACTAAAGGAATCAGAACATCTTCAAGTAATATGAGGGCCTTACACATGATTAGGAAATATACCACAAGTGAAGACTTTCATATATATTTCAGTAAGTACCGAACGATCAATATAAGAGTTATCAGATGTGCAAAAGAAAAGTATTGTAATGAGAGAGTCTCGAAGGCGCCAAATAAACTCAAAGAGAACTGGGCCATCTTCAATGAGTTGAGAGGCAAAACAAACAAACTTCCAGTACAAATTAACCTCTCCCCAAACAGTCTCAATGTGTATTATTGTACAATAGCTAAGAAACTTAAATCTAACATTACAGTATGAAAAAAACCCTTTAGACTACTTGAGTGAAGTGCAGATATCTGAAGAATTTATTTTAGAACATACTAATGTCGAAGAACTAAAGGAAACATTTGAAGAAATAAAAAAAATAAAAAAACACATGGACTTGACGAAATATCTATAAATTTAATAGAAAAACTGCCTGACCATGCCCTTTTTGCCCTGGCAGAGACAGTTAATGTATCATTATCAATTGGTATATTTCCTGAAGTGTTGAAAACAGCTGTAGTGATTCCAATTCATGAGGGGGGTAAACTGGATGAACCATCCAACTTTCGACCTATATCGTTAATATCAACTTTGTCAAAGGTGATAGAGAAGCTTGTGAAAAAAAGATTACTCACATTCCTGGATAAACACAATATACTGAGTGGCTCTCAGTTTGGTTTTCAAAGATCCAAGAGCACGAATGATGCTATATTCGACTTTCTGGAAGAGTTATATGTAGGGCTAAATGAAGGTGAGGTAGCTGCAGCAGTGTTCTGCGATTTTTCTAAGGCCTTTGATTGTGTTGATCACAAAGTGCTGCTTAAAAAATTATTCCGCTATGGTTTCAAAAGAACAACCCTTAAATGGTTCCAATCTTATCTATCGGACAGAAATCAAATGGTGAAATTTCCGAACGAAAATTCCAGTCTCTCAAACATAATCTGTGGAGTTCCACAAGGATCAGAGCTTGGCCCCATTTTATTCCTTCTCTACGTAAATGACTTATCTGATATCGATATACAAGGAAAGTTTACATTGTTTGCAGATGATACAACCTTACTATGGCATGGAAATAATATAGAGTCATTGAAAAATATGATTAAAGTTGACTTAGACAAAGTCAAATCTTGGTGTCATTCCAATTCTCTTTGCTTCGATGTGAATAAAACTAACTTGATATCGTTCAAATTTGCTTCTGGAAACCTAAGTCTTCAGAATTATACAATCGAAAATAAGACGTGCACCAAATTCTTGGGATTATGGATTGATCAAACCTTAAAGTTTGATGAACATGTACAATATCTCAACAAAAAACTTGCATCAGAATAATATGCTGTCAGGGTCATAACCAATGAGTTAGGAATAGTAGCAGGAAAAACATCGTATTTTTCATTAGTTGAAACCCATTTGAGATATGGTATAGCCTTTTGGGGTTTCTGTAGCAAACAGTTGATGCAATCGGTATTTATTCTACAAATAAGGGCGGTGAAATATATATCAAGAGCTAGGCGTATGGAACACTGTAGACCACTTTTCATCAAAAATAAATTACTAACAATCCATTGCATCTTCATTTTAGAAACACTATGTCTTATTCTTAAAATAAAAAACAAATTTCCTTCCAAAAATATATATAACACCCGGCAAAATGCCAATATACCTCTGCCAAAACCAATTTCATCATTAACGAAAAATTCCATAATCTTTGAGAGTCGGAAGATATTTAATCATCTACCATCTGAAATAAAAAGTATGACAGACTCAAAAGTATTTCGAAAATGTATGAAAGAACTTTTACTTCCAAAAGCATATTATAGCTTGGAAGAATATTTTGAAGACGGATTCTGAGTGCCTGAACCTTTATTTAATAGTTATTATTATTTATTCACTCATATCAATTTTTTAACTGTTCTGTAGAATTCAATGTCCTGTTACATTTGAGTTTCTTTTTACTTCTGTTGTCCACTTTACCTTCATTTTTTAAATTGTTTAGACATGCTTTGTCAATAAGAATTTTTATTCTTCGACAATAAAGTACATTTTGAATTGAATTCAATTGAAGCTGTATCATGGAAACCGATTACTCGGCGATATTGATAGAATTCAAAGAGCCAACAGCTGGCCAGAAGTGATTGTTTGATTTTTTTTCACGTTTTATAATGTCCACAGTTTGAGCAGTACGAAGCGTGTTCGTTCCTCTCAAATCCCTCGAAATATTTCAACAACATATTCATCTGCAACTTATTTTCCTGTAGGGCCTATTGAACCATACTAATTATTATAATCCGAGGCAGAATAATCATCCATGATTTTTGAGAAATTGTGTCTATACTAATGAGATGGTAAATTTGAGCAGCTACCTAAATGAACAATAATTCGAATAACATGATCAGATTATGTCATTATTTTCTCATCTCATTATACAGGTCAATGAATTAGGTATGAATTATTCACCTGTGTGCATAGGGTAGGTAAAATTCTTAGGATTTCTTGGCAATAAATTCGAATGGAGAATGTTAGAAACATTAAAATGACATAAGCAGATTATACAGACCATTATTCTTGAAACCATCAATATTACAGGTTAATGGATTAGTGATACTAATCTGCAGTTTGAACACGTGCCTTCAAACCGTTTTCTATATTTGAAATACAAGATTATTTTCCAAATCAATATATTGAAATCATATTGATTTAATTAATTTTGATATCAGCGTTCGATATTATTTAAATTTATTTGGTCGTCCATGTCTTTGAAAAGATTTAGTTGAATTCGATTATCGCAGTTTATGCGATAAAATGCAAAACAAACGGTCAAAATTGTAATTAAGTGCTAACTAGGGCATTGAAGTAGGATAAAGTAGGTGACCCATTCTCGATGTCTACTCAAAATAGATATAATTCGTATAGTGATACGTAGATTCTCAATGATAAAAATGATTTTTGTTATAAATATAAGCTATTTGCAAAGCTCGAAAACGAACAGTAATACGTAGCTATTTTCATCATGCTCTTCAAGTACAGTGATGAAAACATAATTGTATCGTCTCGTCTGATGTCTTCAAGAAATTTTTTGAAAAACTCGACCTTGTGTACAGAGCGCCCTCTGGAAGTGGAAAAAAACTAGAATCATTAAAGTAGGCGTCATTCGAATGAGTGTGAGATCATTTTTCAAAAAAGCATGAGTACAACAAGTTTGGATAAATGGTATGGAAGATACAGCTATTTGAAATAGGTATTATTCAACAGATTCCTTCATTTTGGTTATTGAAGATATATTGAGCTGCAGAAAAAAAAAATATTTCCGATATTGTACAGTACTTCAATATTTTTCAAGAACATTTAATTTTCACTCTATAGCGGTCATTTTGATGACTTAAAAATATCCATCAACTTCTCTTGGCCTATATATGGTACCTACAAAGCTTCGTGTAAGGTTGTTGATATGAGATAATATGCGGAAAAACTAATAAAATATTCGGATTAGGATTGCGTTAGAACTATGGTGATTTCAATAAAAATTCAATTGTGAATCATATTTATGAAATCAATGGTTATGTATTGTAATGAGTGTTTCAGAAAGCGTATATTTTTCTAAAGCGACTGATATATATTCAAAATTCATTTAGAATCAGAATCGCAGACATTTTCCATCAGAAAATCATTCGCCATTTCGATCTGACAGCATTTTCAAGAGGAAATTCTAGAGAGTAGAGATTCATCAAGAACTTAGATAATATACAAGCTTTTTATGGATGAAAACGAAATGAAACATGATGAAACAAAGTAAGAAATATCTAATATTTATATACGATATAAGATAGATATTTCATTATTCTCTAGTAGAATAAACCACTTTCATTATTCAACTAGTTAATGAATAATCAATAAATGAAAATATAACCCAATAACCTCAAAATATTTTAGAAAAAACAATTACGTATTTCGACAATTAAGTTCTTATATCCATTGAAAATACCGATTGAACTCATTAGGTTTTGCTCAAATATTTTGTGGTTTCTGGGTTATATTTCCATTTGTTGTATATTATTAAGCCACAGTCTCCAAATTTTCAATTTGGTTGATGGATTCGGACTTTTCAGGAATCTTTAGTGCATGTGTATATAATTTTAATTATAAGGTGATTGTGGATGAAAATTATTCACTTGAGAATCCTAGAAGTAAAATATAAGCTTCATTATCCCCATGTACCTGAGCATCAACCAATCCTTTCAGCCAATCGGAATACCTACCATACCTGTCATTGGCATCCCCTTTCTAAGCTACGCCCCCATGTCTGGCCATTCTCAGGCCATTACTATTTAAGTTGATCTTCATGGCATTCTAATTCAGTTTCATTCCGAACTTTCAGTGAGTTACTTGCAGTTTTTTAACGAGAATTGAAATTTTAGACAATTTTTGAAATGAGTGGTCACGAGGGTGAATCCAAATATTCCACCAAGTTGTTGAGTGGAAAAAAAGTGATGTGTGATTTGGACCGACAAATTCAGCGAATAGAGGAAGAGATCAGGGAAATTGAAAAGAAAATGTCCAAAGATGTCCAGCCGGTGAAAAGGAATCGCATTTCTTTGATGGATTATAGGAAGAGGTTCCCTAATATAATGTGTAATGTTGATAAAAGTGAGAAAATTCATGCTGGAGATAAGGGAGCTGATTCCGCATCTTATTCGAAGAGAAATCGTGATGAATATCCAGATGAGGATATTTCTTCCGGTCCTCCTCTGAAGGTAAGAATGTTATATCCGGAATTACGAACTTGGAAACTGGTTCCAATAGAGGATTTTTGTTCTCATTATAAAGTATCAGGGAATTTCACAGATAGCGGTAAGTAATCATAAAATATGCTGTTGGGGTAAGTATACTGTAATTTGCTTATATTTTGTGTATTTAGATATTTTGTAAATAGTCGACTAAGAATATATAAATATATACTCATTGAATAAATATCCGACAAAGATTTTCACTTCCTCATGTGAGGAATTATCAAATCGATGAAATTATTGAAATATTTTCCGTAGTTTTAGATATACTTATTTGTTTTTTGTAGTATCAATGTAGTTGAGGTTAGGTTATCGTGTGGGGTAATCAGTCCCCCATCGGGCGCGTCCCCAGGTGGCGGATAGGGGAATGCCTCCTATTAATAGGGGGTACCGAGGAAATCAAGTACTCGGCGCGGACCAAAACTGATGATTAGGTATAAATAATATTTAGCTTGTGTTATATATATTGTATGACTTTTTCATATAAAGTGGCCACTCTGGCAACCGTGTGACGGACATTCAACACATGTCGAAGCTGCGCTTGGGATTTCAGTTTTCAATTGATATGTGATAACTTAGTAATTTGAAGTGTTGGGAAAAATAATAAACCGATTCTTCTTCCCTAAGTTCAGAAATTTCAGAATCACTATCTGTAAAATTTAATAAATGGTACCATTGACAAGAATGATTGTTCAGCTTAGTCAGTACATAATATGTTTTAGTAATTTGCAATAGCACAACGAACTTCATGAACCTTTGTAATACCACTGACCTATATAATAAATTGCTATACAGTATCTTTCAACTATTATGGGTTAACTATAGATATAACAAAATCTATTCAAGTTTACAATATATGATAATATGATACATGATACGCGTATAATATGCAAATATAGCAATCAACAAACCTCTGCGTTTTTCTGTCACACATAAAAACAAAATACATTACAGCCTGTACTATTGGGCACATTTCGATGTTTGTTCAGGATAAAAAAAATCAAACCACTGTTACGTTCCGGGCTTTTTATATGGATAGCAAGATAAATAAGAATAATAAATAAAATAATTACCGCTGGTCTATACCAGTTATTGAAACTCAAATGAAATAATTCATCAAATTTCTTTAGCCAGGGTTGCCAGTTCACCCAGTCGTGAATCGTGGGTTGATATGTGAGGGAATTGTTAAATAAAATAGGGGCCACCCGTTTGCCCGAACCCTGTGATGCTAAAGAATACGTATCTAAACGGGAAGATAAGCAAACTGAAGAAATTATGATAAATTTTGGAAGGTATACTGAGCCTGTTATATAATTATGTTCTGCAAAATTCAAATTATAATGAATATAAGTATATATGATGTGATGAGGTCATAACATCATTTTTCGGATTATTTCGATCCGATCTTTACACCAAGTATAGCTATAGATGGCTCACAAATCCTTTTCTTTTAACTTATACTATAAAAGAAATAATATATTCTTGTCCAGGTATTTCTGCCCATAAGTTGAGTTGAAGATTCCGTTTGACGACACAGGAAGACATACACATATAAGGAAAGATCTTATCTTGTTTTGGTTGACGATTTTCCCTCGATGGTGCTTTGAGAGCCGGTTCGTCACAATTCACATCCAATATCGCCTAGGGTAGGATGAATTATATTATACAATATGTATCGCTGGACTGGACTGCCGGCTTCAATCAGCAAGACGCCGCATCTAGTAAAAAAAGATACGTTTGGAAATCGATCCCCTTTGAATTTGGAGAGTTCTCCATATAAGTCCTTCAAGTCAGATATAACTGTGCCAAGACTATCCCGAAATATAGTAACAATCAATGGCGGTCTGATATACCGACATGTTCAGAACAATTCGAAAGTACTCACGTGTTGTCGACGAAGATCCACAAAATGTGATATTTATAAAGGTGGCCACAACCAAGTATATAACGGCAACTATCGATAACGGCAATAATATGCTACTTTTCTATATGCCAAAAAATCCTAAGTATCAAAACAAATGGCATACTCTTTATAAAACGAAATGTCGGACAATAGAGTTTATCTATCAATCAAAATTCTGATCAGGTTATCCTTCTATTGAAGACACAAATCAAACCGGGATAAAAAAGGACTCAATAAATCCAATATACAAAAAATCATATTTCATATCGGATTTCTTGAAAACGAAATGGCAACTATGCGAAATATCCATATCTTTGCATTGACTAATGAGTATATTCCTAATTTGACCCATATAGAATATCCTTCCTTATCGCACCTTGTGTAAGCAAAGTCGAGCTGAAGAGAGACAACATGATCGAACGCCAAAATAGTAGTATACACTATTTGGGACATAAGTACTGACTTTTGAATATAGGCTAATAACTTGACAATTCGGAACCCGTATCAATAAACAATAATGGTACATGGAAGTCGAGGTTATGAGTCCTTTTTATCATAGATTCGTATAAGTGATGCAATGAGTGAAATGATCAAACGTCTAACTGTAATGTCGTGAATTGTGATTTGAATGAAAGTGATTCGCTATAAGGTTTGTTTTAAATTACATTATGCCTTTCTAACTGGTTTGTTTACGAACTGTCACTTACACACTCACTAGTTGGAATGGACAATAGGACTGGAAATTCTATAATATAAGGGCTGTTATAGGGCCTAACTAGGAATAGGATCTCTCAGAATCATTCATACTGATTAACATTCCAAGCAAGGTATGAATATCAGCTTGTTTCCCTGAATACCATGTTGTCCTCAATATGGTCCAAAATCGTATGCAAGACTAATGAATGGCATAGGGAATAGTCCCTAGAAACCGAAATATTGTTTGTGAAAATGTGGCCCGAATGAATAAAAAAACAAATTATTGGTTCTGTCGCTATACAGGGCGATAACTCACAATTGACCTGTAACACCACATTCTTGATCACTTTCAAAATGAATCTTCAGGAGAAATCGATATCTGCTTTCGTTATCGAGTTATACAAAAATCGAGTAAATAAAAAAATGAGAATAATTTTATGTTGTGGACTGAATTTGTATTTTATCAAATGGGGATAAAACTATGGTTTTGATTCAAACGATTTTTTTTCCTTTTCAATATATCATATCGGGATTTTATTCAGGCATCGAGTGTCATCTATACTAGAAAAATTCTTTCATTGTAATAACAATACTTGTGATTTTGCTTCCGAAATATAATTTGGTAGGAGCTTAACACAAAATCGTATAAATTGCTGCCACGATCACCAGACTTGACGCAACTGATTCTTTTCTTTTGGCAAATTGTACAGGAATATAATCTATAAGATTTTTTTCTTAATGAAACATCAACAGGTGACATTTGTTAATTTCTCATCAGGATTGGAAATCAGGAATGCTGAAAATGTATGTTTCGTCTACAAACATATATGTATTAACAAATTTATTCTACGATCACCGGATTCAACGCTATTGATTTTTTGTATGAGAAATCCAGTAACGATGTGAATGAACTAATAATTATTGTATGAAGCCTAGGAAGCGGCAGTTGAAATTGGAAAGTCTTTTTTTCTTGCCTTCCAAGTTATGAGTCGGTATTTTAGATGAACATTATCAGTCGATATAGGTTTTGATGATATTTCACCGCAGTCATCATATTATGCGGTAAACACAGTATCCGTATGAATTAACTCATATGATGAAATTTGTTTTCATATCGAATATAAGTGAATCAATATCAACACGTGTTTTTTGATATCCTCAAAATTTGAGGGTGAATATATATAGGAATTACTTTCTGATTTTAACCCTTGGAGGTTTTTTCAATTATTCAACAAAATACATACCTACAACAAAAAGACATATACCTGCAGCTTGTTACGAAAGTGTATAAAGGCCACCGAGATTTTTTTAATATTTTTTTCGACCACAAACTCGGAATTTCCGATTTTGAACACGGAATTTCCGACTTTGAACTCGGAATTATTTTTTCCGACTTTGAATTCGGAATTCAATGATATACAAGATAATATATAACACAAGCTAAATATTATTTATACCTAATCATCAGTTTTGGTCCGCGCCGAGTACTTGATTTCCTTGGTACCCCCTATTAATAGGGGGCACTCCCCTATCCGCCACCTGGGGACGCGCCCGATGGGGGACTGATTACCCCACACGGGACCTAACCTACGATAACCTGACCTAAACTACATTGATACTACAAAAAACAAATAAACTACGGAAAATATTTCAATAATTTCATCGATTTGATAATTCCTCACATGAGGAAGTGAAAATCTTTGTCAAATATTTATTCAATGAGTATATATTTATATATTCTCAGTCGACTATTTACAAAATATCTATATACACAAAATATAAGCAAATGACAGTATACTTACCCCAACAGCTTATTTTATGATTACTTACCGCTAGCTGTGAAATCCCCTGATACTTTATAATGAGAACAAAAATCCTCTATTGGAACCAGTTTCCAAGTTCGTAATTCCGGATATAACATTCTTACCTTCAGAGGAGGACCGGAAGAAATATCCTCATCTGGATATTCATCACGATTTCTCTTCGAATAAGATGCGGAATCAGCTCCCTTATCTCCAGCATGAATTTTCTCACTTTTATCAATATTACACCTTATATTAGGGAACCTCTTCCTATAAGCCATCAAAGAAATGCGTTTCCTTTTCACCGGCTGGACATCTTTGGACATTTTCTTTTAAATTTCCCTGATCTCTTCCTCTATTCGATGAATTTGTCGGTCCAAATCACACATCACTTTTTTCCCACTCGACAACTTGGTGGAATATTTGGATTCACCCTCGTTACTACCCATTACTGCTTAAGTTGATCTTCATGGCATTCTTATTCAGTTTCATTCCGAACTTTCAGTGAGTTACTTGCAGTTTGTTAACGAGAATTGAAATTATAGAGAATTTTTGAAATGAATGGCCAGACATGGGGGCGTAGCTTAGGAAGGGGATGCCAATGACAGGTAAGGTAGGTATTCCGATTGGCTGAAAGGATTGGTTGATGCTCAGGTACATGGGGATAATGAAGCTTTTATTTTACTTCAAGGATTCTCAAGTGAATAATTCTCATCCACAATCACCTTATAATTAAAATTATATACACATGCACTAAAGATTCCTGAAAAGTCTGATCTGATGAATTTTCACCGTTTGTTTTGCATTTTGTCTATTATTGAAAATTGAAAAGGAATCAAATGATATCTTCATAGAAATGGAGCATGCTGAGGTTTTTCAATTCATAAACTGCGATAATCGAATTCAACTAAATCTTTTCAAAGACATGGACGACCAAATAAAGTTAAATAATATCGAACGCTGATATCAAAATTAATTATTTAATCAATATGATATTAATATATTGATTTGGAAAATAATCTTGTATTTCAAATATAGAACACGGTTTGAAGGCACGTGTTCAAACTGCAGATCAGTATCACTAATCCATTAACCTGTAATATTGATGGTTTCAAAAATAATGGTCTGTATAATCTGCTTATGTCATTTTAATGTTTCTAACATTCTCCATTCGAATTTATTGCCAAGAAATCCTAAGAATTTTACCAACCCTATGCACACAGGTGAATAATTCATACCTAATTCATTGACCTGTATAATGAGATGAGAAAATAATGACATAATCCGATCATGTTATTCGAATTATTGTTCATTTAGGTAGCTGCTCAATTTTACCATCTCATTAGTATAGACACAATTTCTCAAAAATCATGGATGATTATTTTGCCTCGAATTATAATTAGTATGGTTCAATAGGCCCTACAGAAAAATAAGTTGCAGATGAATTAGAAGTATATGTTGTTGAAATATTTCGAGAGAAACGAACACGCTTCGTACTGCTCAAACTGTGGACATTATAAAACGTGAAAAAAATCAAACAAACCCTTCTGGCCAGCTGTTGGCTCTTTCTATCAATATCGCCGAGTAATCGGTATCCATGATACAGCTTCAATTCAATTCAAAATGTACTTTATTGGCGAAGAATAAAAATTCTTATTGACAAAGCATGTCTAAACAATTTGAAAAATTAAGGTAAAGTGGACAACACAAGTAAAAAGAATCTCAAATGTAACAGGACATTGAATTCTACAGAACAGTTATAAAATTGATATGAGTGATCTCTTCCTCTATTCGATGAATTTGTCGGTCCAAATCACACATCACTTTTTTCCCACTCGACAACTTGGTGGAATATTTGGATTCACCCTCGTGACCACTCATTTCAAAAATTCTCTATAATTTCAATTCTCGTTAACAAACTGCAAGTAACTCACTGAAAGTTCGGAATGAAACTGAATAAGAATGCCATGAAGATCAACATAAGTATTAATGGCCTGAGAATGGCCAGACATGGGGGCGTAGCTTAGGAAGGGGATGCCAATGACAGGTAAGGTAG
The DNA here is from genome assembly GCA_029955515.1 of Chrysomela aeneicollis. NCBI lineage: Eukaryota > Metazoa > Arthropoda > Insecta > Coleoptera > Chrysomelidae > Chrysomela > Chrysomela aeneicollis. The sequence continues at coordinate 3,332,096 of JARUHQ010000013.1, read as the reverse complement.
GTATTCCGATTGGCTGAAAGGATTGGTTGATGCTCAGGTACATGGGGATAATGAAGCTTTTATTTTACTTCAAGGATTCTCAAGTGAATAATTCTCATCCACAATCACCTTATAATTAAAATTATATACACATGCACTAAAGATTCCTGAAAAGTCTGATCTGATGAATTTTCACCGTTTGTTTTGCATTTTGTCTATTATTAAAAATTGAAAAGGAATCAAATGATATCTTCATAGAAATGGAGCATGCTGACGTTTTTCAATTCATAAACTGCGATAATCGAATTCAACTAAATCTTTTCAAAGACATGGACGACCAAATAAATTTAAATAATATCGAACGCTGATATCAAAATTAATTATTTAATCAATATGATTTTAATATATTGATTTGGAAAATAATCTTGTATTTCAAATATAGAACACGGTTTGAAGGCACGTGTTCAAACTGCAGATCAGTATCACTAATCCATTAACCTGTAATATTGATGGTTTCAAAAATAATGGTCTGTATAATCTGCTTATGTCATTTTAATGTTTCTAACATTCTCCATTCGAATTTATTGCCAAGAAATCCTAAGAATTTTACCAACCCTATGCACACAGGTGAATAATTCATACCTAATTCATTGACCTGTATAATGAGATGAGAAAATAATGACATAATCCGATCATGTTATTCGAATTATTGTTCATTTAGGTAGCTGCTCAATTTTACCATCTCATTAGTATAGACACAATTTCTCAAAAATCATGGATGATTATTTTGCCTCGAATTATAATTAGTATGGTTCAATAGGCCCTACAGAAAAATAAGTTGCAGATGAATTAGAAGTATATGTTGTTGAAATATTTCGAGAGAAACGAACACGCTTCGTACTGCTCAAACTGTGGACATTATAAAACGTGAAAAAAATCAAACAAACCCTTCTGGCCAGCTGTTGGCTCTTTGAATTCTATCAATATCGCCGAGTAATCGGTTTCCATGATACAGCTTCAATTCAATTCAAAATGTACTTTATTGTCGAAGAATAAAAATTCTTATTGACAAAGCATGTCTAAACAATTTGAAAAATTAAGGTAAAGTGGACAACACAAGTAAAAAGAATCTCAAATGTAACAGGACATTGAATTCTACAGAACAGTTATAAAATTGATATGAGTGAATAAATAATAATAACAATTGAATAAAGGTTCAGGCACTCAAAATCTGTCTTCAAAATATTCTTCCAAGCTATAATATGCTTTTGGAAGTAAAAGTTATTTCACATATTTTCGAAATACTTTTGAGTCTGTCATACTTTTCATTTCAGATGGTAGATGATTAAATATCTTCTGACTCTCAAAGATTATGGAGTTTTTCGTTAATGATGAAATTGGTTTTGGCAGAGGTATATTGGCATTTTGCCGGGTGTTATATATCTTTTCGGAAGGAAAATTGTTTTTTCTTTCAAGAATAAGACATACTGTTTCTAAAATGAAGATGCAATGGATTGTTAGTAATTTATTTTTGATGAAAAGTGGTCTACAGTGTTCCATACGCCTAGCTCTTGATATATATTTCACCGCCCTTTTTTGTAGAATAAATACCGATTGCATCAACTGTTTGCTACAGAAGCCCCAAAAGGCTATACCATATCTCAAATGGGTTTCAACTAATGAAAAATACGATGTTTTTTCTGCTACTATTCCTAACTCATTGGTTATGACCCTGACAGCATAACATCCTGATGCAAGTTTTTTGTTTAGATATTGTACATGTTCATCAAACTTTAAGGCTGGGAAAGGCCAGACACTTTGTCCAAATCCGGGACAGGGGGGGTTTGGAGGAAACGGCAGTGGGCGGTTACCAAATCGTCATAAATCAACGGTTATCCTTGTTCAACGAACGATCTTCTCATCTAGTACGGGTGATATCGCGACTGACGTTTTTATTCGCATTGCTCGATAATCTAATATGCGAGTAATACTGGGATGCTGTCTCTCAGTTTTCGAGAAAACAAAACTGGCGTAGATTCAAATCAGACTTGCTGCGGATCTTCAACTTGATGATTGTGTATACCAAATCACTTTTTACGACATTTTCTCTAGGCCAAGAACTTTTTTATTCTGAAAAAACACAAAAAGTACGATTTTTCTGTAGAACACGTTTTTTATCGTTCCTACCGTTATATTTCTGGAAATAATTGAGCGATCGGACTGATTTTTTTTTCAAATTGAATTATACATGATAGCGCTTCTTGCCATATACAATATTGGTGAAAAATTCATGTTCATCAATTTCTAGAACTGTAGCAAATTTCAACTTGTTATTTTCGGAATGACAATTTTCAGTAATCGAGAAAAAATTTTATTTATGAAAATTTTTGTATACATGCTGCGAACAAAATTGAGCCAATAGATGAAATAAGTTTCCTGAATGAAAATTTTTCATGTAGCAGATATCTACATGTACTTATTTAATGAGACAATACTACATTATCGCGCGCTCGGCGCTCGGCTCTCTCCTCACACAGTCAGCCAACTGGTCTTTGTGTTCATAATGTGTAGTCGAGCTTTCATCAGTATATCAAATGAGAGGAAAATATACATTATTGGTATGAATAAAGTATCCACCTATTTAATGAGTTGGTATTAAATAACTCCATTCATTTTTTTATGTTGACAAAATAATAGTTGAACACATTGCTGCCTCATGATGGCATATTATGCCTTCTTCCAGTCCAATTCTGGCATCGTATAGGTTAGATAATTCTCCTTCGGTTAGGTATGCCATCATGTGAAATCTGTATAACTTCATAAAACATTGTGTATACTAAATGTTTGTGGTATACTTATCCGATTTATCATGAAAGTTTCATGGTATAATATAATGGAAATTGCATTGTAATTAAAAAATCAGACAAATGTTAATTGAAAAGAAAAAAACACGTAAGTTGCGATATAAAATTTTAAAGAATCAAGCATTGTCTTATATCACTCACTGAATATCGAATTTTTTCGTAAAACTGACAGATGCCACTCGGTAAACATTCAGAGGACAACTATTATGCTTCCGTGGAACAAACAAATCTCTCCGAAATATTCGACGAAAGTAGAAAAATGGCGTCTATACCTATTTGGAACTATGTCTAGTTGGGCAGTATCCCCTACCATCATTTTTTCAAAAAGTTCAAAAGGAGGTACCCATTAAAAATGAACTTATGAATTTCGTGATTTTATTTTCAATTTCTGAAAATTGACATTCTGAAAATATTTTCCTGACTTCTTTAGGTTGGATTTCAAAAATGACATTGTTTAGATTTCGGGAATTCAATAATATTCCATTTCTGGTATTACCGAAGTTTACGGAAATTATTATGGTTGAAACGAGCAATTTGGAAAATCCATGTTAACGAGTTTTCAAAAAATACACGTTCAATGTATTACTGACACCCCTTCAATTGTTTATATTTTCAAACCATTTGTCGTCATTTAAATGCTACAAAGGATATTCAACAATTTATTTTTAATAAGCATTTTGCATGTTTGAAAAAAACCTGTGACTCCACACAGTCCCAAACAATGAGTGAGAGTAGATGCGATACATTCGCCTGCATGTGTGCGGAACGAGGATCGAACACTTTATCTGATAATCGACGGTATATTCACCAGTAGGTAGGTACCTATGATGAATATTTGTATTCTATAAACATTATGAAAAATCAGGGTTGCGACGTTTTGAATCGAATAATGAAAATATAAGTAATTGATTTGTGCATTATTTCCATATTTGAAAAATTATGAAAAATCAATATGAATAGAAAAAATCAATCTTATTTTGTTGATTTGAAAAAAATCATGATGCTTCGCAACTCTTACAAAATTTGGATAATTCTGTATCTATTTATATGAAAAGCTTTTCAAGAGTCATATAAATTACGAGGTATAACATTAAAATAGCCATACGGAGTGATTGGGAGATTGAGAGCTACTTTCAATAGCGTTGATAAGTTATATTCTCGGTTATTATCAAAGACATTCAAATACAGGTTATTATGAATATTATTTATTTACGAATAATAATGAATAATGACTATATTTTCCTAAGGTCTTCATTCTTCTACTTTTTATTCCTTTGATTTTTGAGGACTGCTTTCACTACATATTTTGTATTTTGGATATTCATCTCCCGTTGGTCCCAATATATGTACCATTTTCAGAATCATATACATTCCACATGAGAATACAATATCATTTTCTTCTCCATTTGGATTTTTAGATCTCATTACACCTTTGAATTTCAAAATTTCAAGCTTTTCCTATGCAAATCCGCAAATTCATCATTAGTTGCACCAATAATTTCATAATACTTATTATGGTTCCAATCTATGATATTGTGTTGACTGACTCGTTTTTTCATCTTCATATTTTGGAGTATCACCAGAGGGCGCAAATATCATCGGACAATTCGCGCTCTGGACTTCTTGTGAAAACACCAGTCCATATTTCGATGTGATTTTTTTTCTGTAGGAAGATGGGGATTCAAACTAGGTCCGATACTATTTGAAAAGTGTTTTTTTTTATTATTATTCGCCAAATTCGATATGTTCAGGAATATTTGTATACCTTTTGTATTTCATATTTTTGAAAATAAAATAGTATTTCCATTAGCTGGATCACTTATCTACTTGATGAAGTCAATAAGTCATGAAAATATTGATTACTTTACTTTATGACAAGTCTATAGAGAAAGGGTGCTATTCGTTATTGCTCACTTCTTCAGCACCCTCTACTTCAAAATTTAGACCTTTAGGATATTACATACAGTATGGTGGAAATGTATGGAATAAATTCATTATCTCTAACGTTTATGAATTTTAAGGAAAATCCCGAGACAGGTCGATTTTTATTTTCAAATTGACATCTCTTGATATACATACGGAGTATGTGACGTCATCCGCGTAGTTGTGGTGACGTCATCGATTATTTTTTAAATTAGAACATACCCCGTCCATTTTTTTTTCGGAAGGTATATTCATTATCTATCTGACGGTATACTAATATTAGGAAAATAAAGTAATACAGGGTGAGAAAAAATTATTTTATTTAATATTTACAACGGAAATCGTTACAATAAATAATCAAATTCGTGACGTTCTGCAAGAATACAATGTGATAGACAGAGAACAAATCATTCTCGAACTTTGCTATCGTTTCTGAATATATTTGTGAAATATTCACTCGTATTCGTTCTTTCAAATTATCTGATCTTTCCGGCTTCTTACATAAACTTTTCTCTTAAAATAACCTCTGAGGAAAAAATCGAGAGGAGTTGAATCAGGAGATCTAGTTGGCCATTCGATTTACCCTCTCCGACCTATTTAGGTAACTGTGTACATTGATAGCATAATTATTAGCTTGTAAATATAAAATAATTTTTTCTCACCCTGTATCACTTTATTGTCTTAATATTAGTATATGGTCAGATAGACAATGGAAACACCTTCCAGAAAAAAAATTGAACAGGGTGTCTTCCTATTTAAAAAATAATCGATGACGTCACCACAACTTCGCGGATGACGTCACAAACTCCGTATGTATATCAAGAGATGTCAATTTGAAAATGAAAATCGACCTGTCTCAGGATTTCCCTTAAAATTCATATGCGTTAGAGATAATGAATTTATTCCATACATTTCCACCATACTGTATATATTTTTTTGAATAGATTTAAGAATTCCTATATTAAAATGCCATTAGGTAGCATCCTGTATATATAGTGTCAATACCCGATTGCAAATTATCATTCAGTTATACAATGTTAAATACAACACGGTTTCATATTTATACTGTTCCCTCTCTACTTTTACGTATTGAGATCTGTTCAACATTCAAATCATCGCAATGATAAATCCTAAATCGATCCCCGGTAAATAGAAGCGACCTTTGTCGATAGGTTTCTATTCATTCATATTGTATACCTTCTGGGTGTATATATAAATATTCTTATTTGAATATCATACATACCTATTCCTCATTATGTATGAGAATTTTTTCATTGTGAACAATTCAGAATATTTTTATTTTCCACGCAATGTATAATTATTTTATACATATAATATACCATATTAATTAGCAAACCTAGCAAACTGATTCATATAAATTTCTATTTCCTATTCTAATTTCATAATATCACCCGTACTATCGATTGTATCGTGTTTATAATCTACTTCGTTGAGTTTCACCAGGGGGCGCAAATATCATCGGATAAATCGTGCGTATTTCTGACGTTGTAGAGCCTCGGCTCTTGACTTCCTGTGACGATACTAATCCATATTTTGATCTGATTTTTTTTGTGTAGAAAGATGAAGGTTCGACCGAGGGAGGATGCTATCTCAAAATTGATTATTTGATGTAGAAATATTTTTTTTTGATTCGCCAAATTGGCTAAAAATTTGCTATGTTCAGATATATTTTTATATCTTTTCTTTTCGAAATTTCGAAAAAAGAGATAGTATCCTCCCTAGCTTGATCCTTTATCTACATGATGGGATCAAAAAATCATGAAAATATTGATTGGTGTTCAAATGAGAAGTCAAGAGCGGGAGTGCTGCATTCGGTATTCTGCGCGTCCCATTGCCCACTCTTAAGGTTTGATCAATCCATAATCCCAAGAATTTGGTGCACGTCTTATTTTCGATTGTATAATTCTGAAGACTTAGGTTTCTAGAAGCAAATTTGAACGATATCAAGTTAGTTTTATTCACATTGAAGCAAAGAGAATTGGAATCACACCAAGATTTGACTTTGTCTAAGTCAACTTTAATCATATTTTTCAATGACTATATTATTTCCTTTCCATAGTGAGGTTGTATCATCTGAAAACAATGTAAACTTTCCTTGTATATCGATATGCAAAATATGTGACAACAGCTTCATGATCTGAGAGCGCTGCGGGGATAACTAGAGATTGAGCACCCTCTTCATCAAAATTAAGACAAACATAATCTATGGTAGATAGATATACAAGATAATATATAACACAAGCTAAATATTATTTATACCTAATCATCAGTTTTGGTCCGCGCCGAGTACTTGATTTCCTTGGTACCCCCTATTAATGGGGGGCATTCCCCTATCCGCCACCTGGGGACGCGCCCGATGGGGGACTGATTACCCCACACGGGACCTAACCTACGATAACCTGACCTAAACTACATTGATACTACAAAAAACAAATAAACTACGGAAAATATTTCAATAATTTCATCGATTTGATAATTCCTCACATGAGGAAGTGAAAATCTTTGTCAAATATTTATTCAATGAGTATATATTTATATATTCTCAGTCGACTATTTACAAAATATCTATATACTCAAAATATAAGCAAATGACAGTATACTTACCCCAACAGCTTATTTTATGATTACTTACCGCTAGCTGTGAAATCCCCTGATACTTTATAATGAGAACAAAAATCCTCTATTGGAACCAGTTTCCAAGTTCGTAATTCCGGATATAACATTCTTACCTTCAGAGGAGGACCGGAAGAAATATCCTCATCTGGATATTCATCACGATTTCTCTTCGAATAAGATGCGGAATCAGCTCCCTTATCTCCAGCATGAATTTTCTCACTTTTATCAATATTACACCTTATATTAGGGAACCTCTTCCTATAAGCCATCAAAGAAATGCGTTTCCTTTTCACCGGCTGGATATCTTTGGACATTTTCTTTTCAATTTCCCTGATCTCTTCCTCTATTCGATGAATTTGTCGGTCCAAATCACACATCACTTTTTTTCCACTCGACAACTTGGTGGAATATTTGGATTCACTCTCGTGACCACTCATTTCAAAAATTCTCTATAATTTCAATTCTCGTTAACAAACTGCAAGTAACTCACTGAAAGTTCGGAATGAAACTGAATAAGAATGCCATGAAGATCAACTTAAGTATTAATGGCCTGAGAATGGCCAGACATGGGGGCGTAGCTTAGGAAGGGGATGCCAATGACAGGTAAGGTAGGTATTCCGATTGGCTGAAAGGATTGGTTGATGCTCAGGTACATGGGGATAATGAAACTTTTATTTTACTTCAAGGATTCTCAAGTGAATAATTCTCATCCACAATCACCTTATAATTAAAATTATATACACATGCACTAAAGATTCCTGAAAAGTCTGATCTGATGAATTTTCACCGTTTGTTTTGCAGTTTGTCTATTATTAAAAATTGAAAAGGAATCAAATGATATCTTCATAGAAATGGAGCATGCTGACGTTTTTCAATTCATAAACTGCGATAATCGAATTCAACTAAATCTTTTCAAAGACATGGACGACCAAATAAATTTAAATAATATCGAACGCTGATATCAAAATTAATTATTTAATCAATATGATTTTAATATATTGATTTGGAAAATAATCTTGTATTTCAAATATAGAACACGGTTTGAAGGCACGTGTTCAAACTGCAGATCAGTATCACTAATCCATTAACCTGTAATATTGATGGTTTCAAAAATAATGGTCTGTATAATCTGCTTATGTCATTTTAATGTTTCTAACATTCTCCATTCGAATTTATTGCCAAGAAATCCTAAGAATTTTACCAACCCTATGCACACAGGTGAATAATTCATACCTAATTCATTGACCTGTATAATGAGATGAGAAAATAATGACATAATCCGATCATGTTATTCGAATTATTGTTCATTTAGGTAGCTGCTCAATTATACCATCTCATTAGTATAGACACAATTTCTCAAAAATCATGGATGATTATTTTGCCTCGAATTTTAATAATTAGTATGGTTCAATAGGCCCTACAGAAAAATAAGTTGCAGATGAATTAGAAGTATATGTTGTTGAAATATTTCGAGGGATTTGAGAGAAACGAACACGCTTCGTACTGCTCAAACTGTGGACATTATAAAACGTGAAAAAAATCAAACAATCACTTCTGGCCAGCTGTTGGCTCTTTGAATTCTATCAATATCGCCGAGTAATCGGTTTCCATGATACAGCTTCAATTCAATTCAAAATGTACTTTATTGTCGAAGAATAAAAATTCTTATTGACAAAGCATGTCTAAACAATTTGAAAAATTAAGGTAAAGTGGACAACACAAGTAAAAAGAATCTCAAATGTAACAGGACATTGAATTCTACAGAACAGTTATAAAATTGATATGAGTGAATAAATAATAATAACAATTGAATAAAGGTTCAGGCACTCAAAATCTGTCTTCAAAATATTCTTCCAAGCTATAATATGCTTTTGGAAGTAAAAGTTCTTTCACACATTTTCGAAATACTTTTGAGTCTGTCATACTTTTCATTTCAGATGGTAGATGATTAAATATCTTCTGACTCTCAAAGATTATGGAGTTTTTCGTTAATGATGAAATTGGTTTTGGCAGAGGTATATTGGCATTTTGCCGGGTGTTATATATCTTTTCGGAAGAAAAATTGTTTTTTCTTTCAAGAATAAGACATACTGTTTCTAAAATGAAGATGCAATGGATTGTTAGTAATTTATTTTTGATGAAAAGTGGTCTACAGTGTTCCATACGCCTAGCTCTTGATATATATTTCACCGCCCTTTTTTGTAGAATAAATACCGATTGCATCAACTGTTTGCTACAGAAGCCCCATATCTCAAATGGGTTTCAACTAATGAAAAATACGATGTTTTTCCTGCTACTATTCCTAACTCATTGGTTATGACCCTGACAGCATAACATCCTGATGCAAGTTTTTTGTTGAGATATTGTACATGTTCATCAAACTTTAAGGTTTGATCAATCCATAATCCCAAGAATTTGGTGCACGTCTTATTTTCGATTGTATAATTCGGAAGATTTAGGTTTCTAGAAGCAAATTTGAACGATATCAAGTTAGTTTTATTCACATTGAAGCAAAGAGAATTGGAATCACACCAAGATTTGACTTTGCCTAAGTCAACTTTAATCATATTTTTCAATGACTATATTATTTCCTTTCCATAGTGAGGTTGTATCATCTGCAAACAATGTAAACTTTCCTTGTATATCGATATGCAAAATATGTGACAACAGCTTCATGATCTGAGAGCGCTGCGGGGATAACTAGAGATTGAGCACCCTCTTCATCAAAATTAAGACAAACATAATCTATGGTAGATAGATATACAAGATAATATATAACACAAGCTAAATATTATTTATACCTGATCATCAGTTTCGGTCCGCGCCGAGTACTTGATTTCCTTGGTACCCCCTATTAATAGGGGGCATTCTCCTATCCGCCACCTGGGGACGCGCCCGATGGGGGACTGATTACCCCACACGGGACCTAACCTACGATAACCTAACCTAAACTACATTGATACTACAAAAAACAAATAAACTACGGAAAATATTTCAATAATTTCATCGATTTGATAATTCCTCACATGAGGAAGTGAAAATCATTGTCGGATATTTATTCAATGAGTAATATATATTTATATATTCTTAGTCGACTATTCACAAAATATCTTGTAACGATCCACTAATATCGTGAAAGTTCAATTCCCGCAGCATTCGAAAAGGCATTGTATTTTTAAGATAATGAATTCCAAAATTGTTTGGACAACCTGTATATTTCTCTCAAGGTGATCGAAACGGAATCATCCAAGAAAACCTAATACGCGAGACCGAACGAAACATGTTCTGTGAAGAATTCCATTGACGATGTGTTTTCATTCACCCTAATAATTAGAGAACCGCCACTGTTTTCTGGAGTTTTTGTCGCAAAGCAAATTTTTGGACAGGGATAGGTAAACTAGAGGTTAACCGGTTCGTTCGTTCTCTTTTCGAATGGCTATGACCAGAGCAAGCACTCGCCGCCCGCCGCTTAATTTTTGATCAAAAATCATTATGAATTAACAACATTTTTATTATTCAAAAAGGCCGATTTACACCTATAGGTGAGTTGCAGTGATTTCATCAGATTACTTCAAATTATTATGGAAAACACGTCGTACAATGCGATATTCTTTACAGGCCTTTTTATTTTATCAAGTTACTTATCCTGATATATATCCGACATTTTGGATAGACTGATGTTGAGAGATATGAGTTGGGCATAAATGGTTCCGATGAAGCCACCCACATTTCCACCCATATTGCTAATGGGGCAATAAAATTTTTGTTGGTCTCGTTGATGATGTCCACCTATCAATAAAGAAGCTGTTTTTCTGTTTGTCTGGATCCCATGCAGATTACAAATAATAATAGATGATATGATGCCTCAATGATTATGGAAAATTTTGCTGTTAGGATGGATACTTTTGCTGATAAAAATGAAATGATATCACAATCATAATGGATGTCCTCCTGTGAGTACCTTTTCAATTACCTCTTCTTCGTCAGTGATGAACTAGAAGAAAGAATTCATCGACCTGGTTATTTTCGAGATTTAATATTACATATTCAAGTACTAGGGTTCTCATCTATGTGAGAATTGAAATAACAGCTGTTATTCCTTTTCATAGAGAATAACCTAAAGTTCATTCTAAATTTAATTAATGCCTTCCGGACCTTCAAGGTACCATTTTGTCATACAGCCACAGTGAGGCCTGTACTTTTCATTTTGATAATATTCTTTCTAATAACAAATTCAACTAACATATCAATGTAATTAAACTATTGCATAGAGTTGAAGATTCAATCTATTGCTATAGTAAATTTAATTAGTATTACTACTATACATTTTCTATTTTTTTGGCAGGGCATATTTAATTAACAGTATCTATTAAGACAAACATTGACTCATTACAAATAATTGTAAACGAACTAACCAGGGTTGTTATTATATTATATAAGTATATGCATGGTTTTCAAAAGGCCTGGTATGATATTTTTTTGATCTGTCCTACCCTATCCTTCTTCAGATATTTCTGAAGTGGCGCCCATTTGGTTTGCTTTAATAATATTTTTACATATAAAATCTTGATAAAATTTCATGAGAAACATTTTCAAATCCCACGACCGCTCTCCGACATACAGCCACCGTGTAGTGAGGCCTTAACTTCTTTTTGTGAAGTTGCGCCACATAAAAGTGGCGCCACAACGTGAGGGGCTCTTCAAACTTGCAAATTTTACCTAGGCAATACTATCATTTTCATTTTTCATGTAATTTTCAAAGCCGAGGCAAAGCAAATCTTTCTTCCATTCCTTCCTAATTCCTGGGACAGAAAAAAAAATGTTCATGCTTCGAAACTTTTTGTTAACTGTATGGAATTTAACTGAAAAAACTTTATCACATTTAGCAGCGATAAGACAGGCAAAAACAGCAGCACATAAATTGGAATAAATTACGGATATTTTTTGTGTGGTTCGATTTCGACTATACAGGGTGAGAGCAGTATAACAGAATATTCTCTGGATCAATCCCCAGAAAATTCATTTGTATTCTCAGAATTATAATGTGATTATTTTGTTAGTGATATAATTTTGGAACTTGTTGAGTATAGAGAGTGGTCCAAAGAATTTTGTAGTTTTGATGATTTATTCATTTATGTGGTATACTTTGGATGTTAGTACCTACCTATGACATAATTTCATTCTAGGTTTATGTTTTCCCTGAAAACTAATTTTGTTTATACAATGTGTTTTCGAATGTTGTTTTGAATCGAGATATCTTGATCTATATACCGTGTTGTAAAGTCAACTTCCTACTTGAGTTTCGTTGAATTCTCTTTAAAAATTCATAAACCTTTTCTAGGTTTATATATAGGGTGTCATCATAATTGACTGGTCTATGAATGATTTTCATTTTTTGTTAGTTTCACAGTTATATTAAACAATGAAGCCAAATTATAATATTGATCCTAATCATCTAAGGACTAAAGAATTAAATTACGAATTGCGTATACGAGGCGTTGCAGTAGAACGGGCAGATACTGATCAGAGGAGGAAATTTTTGAGAAGAGAGATAAGACAAGATTTAGCTAGACCTGATATAGAATATGAAACACCAAACTTTGATTTCAACAGCGAAAGATTGGACATTTCCGAAAGTATAGAGTCTATCAAAGATTTAGTTAATAATTTTGATGGTATTAATGAAGAAATTTTCAAAAGAGTTAAGAGTAGAATTAATCATGTAGTAGGTCGATTATGCAGGATACCTAACGAGGTTGATAACGTCGAAATGATGAATTTTCGGGGTGACAATATTATTCTAGCTAGCACCCTTGAGGAAGACTTGGTTGAAATTCGCGAACAGTATTTGAATGGACAAATTGTTAACCAACATAATATTAATCCAAGGGAAGTACCTAATACTTTTGCTAGAACTGTGCCAGTTTACAAATGGAATATTTCCTTTGATGGGACTTTCAAAAATGGATCACTCAGATCATTTTTACAGCGGATTGATGAGTTACGTGTTGCAAGAAACTGTACAAAAGAGGAATTATTTCAGTCTTCTTCGGATTTATTCGATGGTATCGCGAGAGAGTGGTTCAGATCTCAGTCTCGACAAAACCGATTTAATTCTTGGGATTCATTGGTAGATGCACTCAAGAGAGATTTTCTCCCATCAGATTACGATGATCAACTGTGGGAAGAAATACGTCACAGAACTCAAGGACATGATGAACGAATTGTACTTTATTTATCCCTGATGGAAAACCTATTTAGTTGTTTGATTGATATCCCGTCTGAACAAGAGAAGTTAAAAATTGTTAGGAAAAATATTTTACCACGTTATCAGTCACACTTGGCATTGCAGTCGATCAATAGCATAGGTCAACTTTCAGAAATATGTAGGTCTCTAGAAGACGCGAACGTGATTCAAGCTAAATATCACCCTCCACCTAAAATAAATATTTCTACACTTGAACCAGGTTTGGCATACTACTCTTCCGGTAATTCTAGTCCCCAATGCTGTTGTCATTCTGATAGCAAAAATTCAGAACGAAATCCTGCCTCTAACTTCAATTCATTAAACCGTGGTAATTTTAATAGAAAATTTGTTAACTACCAAGGAACTTCCACTAGTCACGTAAACAAGAACTCTAACGGTAACTTTCAACGAAATTCACGTATTAACAAAAGACAAGTAGCAGCAATTCATGATGATGCTAATGATAATCATTCACATTCTCGTAATACTCAGGAGAATAATAGACCACGTAAAGTACCTTATTGTTTTGGTTGTGGTAAACCTGGAGTAATACGTCCAAATTGTCCTTCGTGTTCAAAAAACGATCCAAGGGAAAGCACAAGGTAGGCCGGTGCTCACCCAATGATTTTTCAAAGGCCTCTTCTTATTGTTATACTTTAGATTCGACTTTAGAGAAACCTTCAATAGTTGAAGTTAATAAATCCAGATATTTTCCGAATAAAATTTTCTACTCCTCTAAGTTCAAATCACCTTCTACTCAAGAATGGAAATCATGGTTAGATAAAGTTAAGCAAATGTATGAAACTAAGGTTGTTGAAAATAATTTTCAGTATTCGAGAGAAACTAATACTGTTTTTGTGAATAAGACAAATGATGAGAGACCTTATGTTGCGGTTAATATTTTTGGCAAACGTGTCGTTTGTTTGGTAGATAGTGGTGCAAGCCATAGTGTTATAGGTGGACCAGGCATGGATTTCTTAAAAATTTTTGGACTTCAAATTTCAGATTGTGCTGATTCAAGTATAAACACGGCTGATGGAGCTGCTCAAACAATTTCGGGACATGTCAACTTGCCCATTGAAATTGACAATATAGTAAAATTATTGAGATTCTTGGTGGTACCTTCTGTATCACATAGTTTCATTTTGGGGTCAGATTTTTGTAGAAAATTCAATGTCACTCTAGATTTCAACAGTAATTCCTGTTATATAGGTCTGAATCGATTAACTATAGAAAAATCGAGTATATGTGAGATAAATGCTATAAATCGTATTCAGTCTCAGTCAGATTTGACAAAACAGCAGTTATCAGAGTTAGAAAATATAAAGACTAAATTTCAGATTTTATCCACTTCCACATTAGGCAGAACAAACAAGATTGTTCATAAGATCGATACAGGTGATTCAGAACCCATCAAACAAAGACACCATTTGATGAGTCCTTATAAGTTGGAGATCCTCAATAAAGAACTGAATAAAATGTTAGAACTTGGAGTAGTACGCCCTTCCAAAAGTCCATGGTCAAGTCCAGTATTAATAGTTGACAAATCGAATGGAGAACCTAGATTTTGTTTTGATAGTAGGAAATTAAATTCAGTCACCAAGAAATGCGCTTATCCATTACCTATTGTTGATCACATACTAAGAAAATTATCTGGTTCCCAATATCTTAGTAGCATTGATCTTAAGTCCGCTTTTTGGCAAGTTCCTTTGAAGTCTAGCTCTCGTGAAAAAACCGCATTTGTTGTACCCGGTCGCGGACTGTTCGAGTTCGTGGTAATGCCCTTCGGATTATGTAATGCCGCCCAAACACAGCAAAAATTGATGGATACTGTCCTTGGTCCAGAATTAGATCCATTTTGCTTTGTCTATTTGGATGATGTCATCATAGCGACATTCGAAAAGCATATTGAAATATTGAACTGTGTTTTTGAGAGACTTGCTGATGCCAAGTTGACTATAAATATGCAGAAATGTAACTTTTGTCGACCAAGCTTGAAGTACTTGGGATTTATCGTAGATCGAGAAGGACTTCGAACAGACTCTGATAAGATCAAATCAATGTTAGAGTATCCTATACCTAAGACAGCTACAGAAGTGAAAAGATTTATAGGGATGATTAGTTATTATCGCCGATTTGTGAAGGATCATTCTTCTCTAACAGCTCCAATCACCGCGTTAATTAAAGGTCGCCGTAAATCACAGAAAATCCATTGGACTGAGGAAGCTAATAAATCCTTTCGTCAGATCAAAGAAGCTTTAGTATCTGCGCCAATTCTTGCCTCTCCTGACTTTTCACGAGAATTCACTCTCCAATGCGATGCATCAAATGTAGGTGTAGGCAGTGTTTTAACTCAAAATATAGATGAAAAAGAACTCATAATAGCATTTGCGTCTAGATCTTTGTCAGAGTCAGAAAAGAAATTCACAACTACCGAGAAGGAATGCCTCAGCATTTTGTTTGCAGTGGACAAGTTTCGCCCATATATAGATGGGGTACATTTCAAAGTAATAACCGACCACGGATCACTTTTGTGGTTGAGTAATTTAAAAAATCCTACAGGTCGTCTTGCTCGCTGGGCAATGCGTCTTAGCATGTTTGACATGGAGATCATCTATCGGAAAGGCGTATTAAACGTACTTCCTGATGCACTTTCTCGAGCTCCCCTGGAGATTAACGTCATTACAATCTCACAAGTTGATGTTGAAGCAGACATCTGGTACACTACATTGATTGAAAAAGTCTTGAGTGCCCCAGAAAAATATCCAGATTTTGATGTTCGCGGTGGCATTTTGTATAAACATATTTCCCCTGAGATTGGTTTCTCCACAAATTTTCCCGAATGGAAATTAGTTGTTCCTAAACGGCAACGGCTAATGGTCTTCAAAGAATGTCATGATGATGCCCAAGCAGCACATCTAGGTGTCTATAAGACTGTTAATAGAATTCGTGATTTGTATTTTTGGCCTCGCATGTTGCAAGATGTGAGAAAATATATAAAACATTGTCACATTTGTAGTGAGCAAAAGGTGAGCTCTGCAGCACGTCCTGGGTTTATGGGACAGCCCAAGAAAGTGAACTTTCCATGGCAATATGTATCGGTAGATTTGCTCGGACCTTTACCTCGTTCTAGAAATGGATTTTCGTATGTTTTATTAGTATCAGACTATTTTTCTAAATTTTGTTTGATTCACCCTTTGCGTCAGGCGACAGCGCCGCAAATAGTAAAATTCATTGAGGAACAAGTCATCTTGATCTACGGTGCTCCACAGATTTTAGCTTGCGATAATGGAGTACAGTTTACCAGTAAAATTTTCAAACAATTAGCCGATAGTTACAATATCAAAATTTATTTTAATGCGCGGTATCACGCACAAGTGAACGCCGTTGAACGTGTAAATAGAGTGCTTGAGACTGCTATTCGCTCTTATATTAGAGATAACGACCACCGCGATTGGGATATAAAGATTCATAAAATAGGCTTTGCTTTAAGGACTGCTGTTCACGAGGCAACTGGTATGAGTCCAACAACCTTGAATTTTGGACGATATGTTCCTGCAAAAGGGGACTACTATGGAAAAATAGAGTCAATGGGAGATTTTAATCTCAACGATGTCAATCGGGTAGATTATGGGGGTGAGATTGAGAAACTTCCTCAATTGTATATGGATGTTAGGCGTAGGCTCGCAGAAGCCTACTCTAAAAATTGTAAAACGTACAATTTGCGGAAGAGACCAAGCGACATTTATCATGTTGGTGATCGAGTTTGGAAAAGAAATTTTGTTCTTTCCAATAAGAGTGAGAACTTTGCTTCCAAACTAGCACCTAAATTTCTTCTTTGTACTATCAAAAGAGTGATTTCGAATTTAGTTTATGAACTGTTGGATTCAGATGGTAGGAACATAGGAAAATTCCACGTTAAAGATTTGAAACCATATTTTGGGTCAGACCCAAAACTTCAAGAATAGGCAGGCAACGTGTGTATGTATTGAATGAATGTGGCAACGAATGCAGAATGAATGTAGTTTATGAATCTTTCAGTCTAGTCTGTTACTTTTTGTGCTCGAGTGGTGATTGATTACTTTTCCTATTAATTTCTTCCTCTTATACAGTGTGTCAATTCTGAATTTCCGCCTTCATTTAACAATATATGATATTATGATTGTTTTCGCTTCGAATGGAATGCATTTTTGGATCTACGTCATTTCTTGAAGGAATTTTATTTGATTAGATTCAGACACCTTGTTGTATTCCTTTGAAATGAAAAAAAAACTTACTCGGAATGTTCTATGCAAGGAGCAAGACGTTCATTTCAAGGATTGGTGAGCACGTTAGTACGATGAGTGAACTGATCTGGTGATTTGCTGGTTTACCGGACTAATCACACCTTTATGGTCTTTTATGGTTGCGTTAGATGTGAATCTACTAGCCACATAGTTTGAGAATACCCTTCTCGTCCTTTGCAACCGGTTGTTTGATTGATTGATTTAAAAAAAAATATTTTCACTACGTTCAAAATTTTTTTTTTGTAAGGAGAGGGGATGTGTAACGATCCACTAATATCGTGAAAGTTCAATTCCCGCAGCATTCGAAAAGGCATTGTATTTTTAAGATAATGAATTCCAAAATTGTTTGGACAACCTGTATATTTCTCTCAAGGTGATCGAAACGGAATCATCCAAGAAAACCTAATACGCGAGACCGAACGAAACATGTTCTGTGAAGAATTCCATTGACGATGTGTTTTCATTCACCCTAATAATTAGAGAACCGCCACTGTTTTCTGGAGTTTTTGTCGCAACGCAAATTTTTGGACAGGGATAGGTAAACTAGAGGTTAACCGGTTCGTTCGTTCTCTTTTCGAATGGCTATGACCAGAGCAAGCACTCGCCGCCCGCCGCTTAATTTTTGATCAAAAATCATTATGAATTAACAACATTTTTATTATTCAAAAAGGCCGATTTACACCCATAGGTGAGTTGCAGTGATTTCATCAGATTACTTCAAATTATTATGGAAAACACGTCGTACAATGCGATATTCTTAACAGGCCTTTTTATTTTATCAAGTTACTTATCCTGATATATATCCGACATTTTGGATAGACTGATGTTGAGAGATATGAGTTGGGCATAAATGGTTCCGATGAAGCCACCCACATTTCCACCCATATTGCTAATGGGGCAATAAAATTTTTGTTGGTCTCGTTGATGATGTCCACCTATCAATAAAGAAGCTGTTTTTCTGTTTGTCTGGATCCCATGCAGATTACAAATAATAATAGATGATATGATGCCTCAATGATTATGGAAAATTTTGCTGTTAGGATGGATACTTTTGCTGATAAAAATGAAATGATATCACAATCATAATGGATGTCCTCCTGTGAGTACCTTTTCAATTACCTCTTCTTCGTCAGTGATGAACTAGAAGAAAGAATTCATCGACCTGGTTATTTTCGAGATTTAATATTACATATTCAAGTACTAGGGTTCTCATCTATGTGAGAATTGAAATAACAGCTGTTATTCCTTTTCATAGAGAATAACCTAAAGTTCATTCTAAATTTAATTAATGCCTTCCGGACCTTCAAGGTACCATTTTGTCATACAGCCACAGTGAGGCCTGTACTTTTCATTTTGATAATATTCTTTCTAATAACAAATTCAACTAACATATCAATGTAATTAAACTATTGCATAGAGTTGAAGATTCAATCTATTGCTATAGTAAATTTAATTAGTATTACTACTATACATTTTCTATTTTTTTGGCAGGGCATATTTAATTAACAGTATCTATTAAGACAAACATTGACTCATTACAAATAATTGTAAACGAACTAACCAGGGTTGTTATTATATTATATAAGTATATGCATGGTTTTCAAAAGGCCTGGTATGATATTTTTTTGATCTGTCCTACCCTATCCTTCTTCAGATATTTCTGAAGTGGCGCCCATTTGGTTTGCTTTGATAATATTTTTACATATAAAATCTTGATAAAATTTCATGAGAAACATTTTCAAATCCCACGACCGCTCTCCGACATACAGCCACCGTGTAGTGAGGCCTTAACTTCTTTTTGTGAAGTTGCGCCACAATCTATATACACAAAATATAAGAAAATGACAGTATACTTACCCCAACAGCTTATTTTATGATTACTTACCGCTAGCTGTGAAATCCCCTGATACTTTATAATGAGAACAAAAATCCTCTATTGGAACCAGTTTCCAAGTTCGAAATTCCGGATATAACATTCTTACCTTCAGAGAAGGACCGGAAGAAATATCCTCATCTGGATATTCATCACGATTTCTCTTCGAATAAGATGCGGAATCAGCTCCCTTATCTCCAGCATGAATTTTCTCACTTTTATCAATATTACACCTTATATTAGGGAACCTCTTCCTATAAGCCATCAAAGAAATGCGTTTCCTTTTCACCGGCTGGACATCTTTGGACATTTTCTTTTCAATTTCCCTGATCTCTTCCTCTATTCGATGAATTTGTCGGTCCAAATCACACATCACTTTTTTCCCACTCGACAACTTGGTGGAATATTTGGATTCACCCTCGTGACCACTCATTTCAAAAATTCTCTATAATTCCAATTCTCGTTAACAAACTGCAAGTAACTCACTGAATGTTCGGCATGAAACTGAATAAGAATGCCATGAAGATCAACTCAAGTATTAATGGCCTGAGAATGGCCAGACATGGGTGCGTAGCTTAGGAAGGGGATGCCAATGACAGGTAAGGTAGGTATTCCGATTGGCTGAAAGGATTGGTTGATGCTCAGGTACATAGGGATAATGAAGCTTTTATTTTACTTCAAGGATTCTCAAGTGAATAATTCTCATCCACAATCACCTTATAATTAAAATTATATACACATGCACTAAAGATTCCTGAAAAGTCTGATCTGATGAATTTTCACCGTTTGTTTTGCATTTTGTCTATTATTAAAAATTGAAAAGGAATCAAATGATATCTTCATAGAAATGGAGCATGCTGACGTTTGTCAATTCATAAAATGCGATAATCGAATTCAACTAAATCTTTTCAAAGACATGGACGACCAAATAAATTTAAATAATATCGAACGCTGATATCAAAATTAATTATTTAATCAATATGATTTTAATATATTGATTTGGAAAATAATCTTGTATTTCAAATATAGAACACGGTTTGAAGGCACGTGTTCAAACTGCAGATCAGTATCACTAATCCATTAACCTGTAATATTGATGGTTTCAAAAATAATGGTCTGTATAATCTGCTTATGTCATTTTAATGTTTCTAACATTCTCCATTCGAATTTATTGCCAAGAAATCCTAAGAATTTTACCAACCCTATGCACACAGGTGAATAATTCATACCTAATTCATTGACCTGTATAATGAGATGAGAAAATAATGACATAATCCGATCATGTTATTCGAATTATTGTTCATTTAGGTAGCTGCTCAATTTTACCATCTCATTAGTATAGACACAATTTCTCAAAAATCATGGATGATTATTTTGCCTCGAATTTTAATAATTAGTATGGTTCAATAGGCCCTATAGAAAAATAAGTTGCAGATGAATTAGAAGTATATGTTGTTGAAATATTTCGAGGGATTTGAGAGAAACGAACACGCTTCGTACTGCTCAAACTGTGGACATTATAAAACGTGAAAAAAATCAAACAATCACTTCTGGCCAGCTGTTGGCTCTTTGAATTCTATCAATATCGCCGAGTAATCGGTTTCCATGATACAGCTTCAATTCAATTCAAAATGTACTTTATTGTCGAAGAATAAAAATTGTCATTGACAAAGCATGTCTAAACAATTTAAAAAATTAAGGTAAAGTGGACAACACAAGTAAAAAGAATCTCAAATGTAACAGGACATTGAATTCTACAGAACAGTTATAAAATTGATATGAGTGAATAAATAATAATAACAATTGAATAAAGGTTCAGGCACTCAAAATCTGTCTTCAAAATATTCTTCCAAGCTATAATATGCTTTTGGAAGTAAAAGTTCTTTCACACATTTTCGAAATACTTTTGAGTCTGTCATACTTTTCATTTCAGATGGTAGATGATTAAATATCTTCTGACTCTCAAAGATTATGGAGTTTTTCGTTAATGATGAAATTGGTTTTGGCAGAGGTATATTGGCATTTTGCCGGGTGTTATATATCTTTTCGGAAGGAAAATTGTTTTTTCTTTCAAGAATAAGACATACTGTTTCTAAAATGAAGAGGCAATGGATTGTTAGTAATTTATTTTTGATGAAAAGAGGTCTACAGTGTTCCATACGCCTAGCTCTTGATATATATTTCACCGCCCTTTTTTGTAGAATAAATACCGATTGCATCAACTGTTTGCTACAGGAGCCCCAAAAGGCTATACCATTTCTCAAATGGGTTTCAACTAATGAAAAATACGATGTTTTTCCTGCTACTATTCCTAACTCATTGGTTATGACCCTGACAGCATAACATCCTGATGCAAGTTTTTTGTTGAGATATTGTACATGTTCATCAAACTTTAAGGTTTGATCAATCCATAATCCCAAGAATTTGGTGCACGTCTTATTTTCGATTGTATAATTCTGAAGACTTAGGTTTCTAGAAGCAAATTTGAACGATATCAAGTTAGTTTTATTCACATTGAAGCAAAGAGAATTGGAATCACACCAAGATTTGACTTTGCCTAAGTCAACTTTAATCATATTTTTCAATGACTATATTATTTCCTTTCCATAGTGAGGTTGTATCATCTGCAAACAATGTAAACTTTCCTTGTATATCGATATGCAAAATATGTGACAACAGCTTCATGATCTGAGAGCGCTGCGGGGATAACTAGAGATTGAGAACCCTCTTCATCAAAATTAAGACAAACATAATCTATGGTAGATAGATATACAAGATAATATATAACACAAGCTAAATATTATTTATACCTAATTATCAGTTTCGGTCCGCGCCGAGTACTTGATTTCCTTGGTACCCCCTATTAATAGGGGGCATTCCCCTATCCGCCACCTGGGGACGCGCCCGATGGGGGACTGATTACCCCACACGGGACCTTACCTACGATAACCTAACCTAAACTACATTGATACTACAAAAAACAAATAAACTACGGAAAATATTTCAATAATTTCATCGATTTGATAATTCCTCACATGAGGAAGTGAAAATCTTCGTCGGATATTTATTCAATGAGTATATATTTATATATTCTTAGTCGACTATTTACAGAATATCTATATACACAAAATATAAGCAAATGACAGTATACTTACCCCAACAGCTTATTTTATGATTACTTACTGCTAGCTGTGAAATCCCCTGATACTTTATAATGAGAACAAAAATCCTCTATTGGAACCAGTTTCCAAGTTCGTAATTCCGGATATAACATTCTTACCTTCAGAGGAGGACCGGAAGAAATATCCTCATCTGGATATTCATCACGATTTCTCTTCGAATAAGATGCGGAATCAGCTCCCTCATTTCCAGCATGAATTTTCTCACTTTTATCAACATTACACATTATATTAGGAAACCTCTTCCTATAATCCATCAAAGAAATGCGTTTCCTTTTCACCGGCTGGACATCTTTGGACATTTTCTTTTCAATTTCCCTGATCTCTTCCTCTATTCGCTGAATTTGTCGGTCCAAATCACACATCACTTTTTTTCCACTCAACAACTTGGTGGAATATTTGGATTCACCCTCGTGACCACTCATTTCAAAAATTGTCTAAAATTTCAATTCTCGTTAAAAAACTGCAAGTAACTCACTGAAAGTTCGGAATGAAACTGAATTAGAATGCCATGAAGATCAACTTAAATAGTAATGGCCTGAGAATGGCCAGACATGGGGGCGTATTTTAGAAAGGGGATGCCAATGACAGGTAAGGTAGGTATTCCGATTGGCTGAAAGGATTGGTTGATGCTCAGGTACATGGGGATAATGAAGCTTATATTTTACTTCTAGGATTCTCAAGTGAATAAGTAGTTAAACTAGGCGGCCGCCACTATAGGAATAGGGCAAACCATGTGTTAGAGAGAGAAACGCATAGGCTAATGTGTCAGAGAGAGATAGCTTGCAACGCTGTGACGTCACAACGTTGCCGCTTCCTCTCTCTGAACATGGAACAATTTGACATATGACATGGAACACTTCCCAATCGACATCTTGTCAATTGGGAAGTGCTCCAAGTCACCGCCGATTCATCCAACAATTAAAAAAACCTTTGACGACGACGGGATTTGAACCCGAGACCATCGGACTATGAATCCGATACGTAACATCATCGCCACGACCACTACACAGTATAATTAACGGTGGAAATCGAGACGATGAGAGACCGCGCGTGACGTAATCAAGCTAGATCCGTTTCAGTGATATCTAAGCGAGGCGTTCGCTTGGTACATTGTTGCCGGACGTTTTAAATATTCCGAGTAACCGTCGCGTATACATAGTTGCCGAAAATATGTAATTTCAGATATGGATGGCGACGAGAGACCGCGCGCTCGCGCTGCGTGACGTAATCGAGCTAGATCCGTTTCAGTGATATCTAAGCGGGGCGTTCGCTTGGTACATTGTTGCCGGACGTTTGAAATATTCCGAGTAACCGTCGCGTATACATAGTTGCCGAAAATATGTCATTTCAGATATGGATGACGACGAGAGACCGCGCGCTCGCGCTGCGTGACGTAATCGAGCTAGATCCGTTTCAGTGATATCTAAGTGGTGCGTTCGCTTGGTACATTGTTGCCGGACGTTTGAAATATTCCGAGTAACCGTCGCGTATACATAGTTGCCGAAAATATGCCATTTCAGATATGGATATATTAGGGGGGCTGCGTTGGGGAGACGGGGGGACTCTAAGACGATAGGTTCTTCGTGTTTCCACTTGACTTTTTTCTATTTGTAAATTATAGAGAGTCAGGTTGGCCGAGCGGTCTAAGGCGCCAGCTTTAAGCCCTGGTTCCCGAGAAGGAGCGTGGGTTCGAATCCCACACCTGGCAGAGTTTTTTATAAGACTTTATATTCTCATGAATCGTCTGGCGATGTACCCATTCAAGTCGAAGCATGATGAGGAACACATACAATTTGGAATATCGTTGCTCTGAAACATCAAAACGCTATTGCTGCAGAAAAAAATGTTTTTCCATATCAGATCTCGATGATGTAGTTGACGGAATGGCATGCAAAGTGTGCGAAAACTTTTGTTATTGCGCATGCGCATGTAATTCTAGACGTAAGAATGACGTAGTTGGGTGTTTTGTAACAGTTGCCAGATGTCTTTGGAAGAGTATAAACGACAGCTGCAGAAATTCCAGAAGAAAATAAGAGAACTCAACTACATAATTCAACACTACGAAGATAAACAGCAGATGATTAGAACTTTTTCGAAAATTACTTTATTGGAAACGATATCGAAGAAAACATCATGGCAATCTTGAAATCATCATTTATATTGCTATTTTCAATGATGGAAAACATCTTGTACATGAATGTACCCAACAAAGTTAGCGAAGCAGGAATTTGCTTCAATAATGATACAACATGTCAGTGGACTGCTATGAAGAGAGTATTCATCAATGGTGGTCAAATGGAAGTGTTCTCGATAGAAGTGCTGCCGCCGGGGGGAAATGAAACAAAATTCAAAATTCGGTTGATTTTCGACGATAGAACCTTTGGGGAAATGGGAGATTGGCAGCAGCTTATTCCATCACCTATGTCAACATCGCCACCACCACCACCACCGCCACAAGTGGATTACGAAAAATTCTTCACAAACTTGGATACTTTATTATACATCAATTAAGCATTTGTAGCTATGCTAATATTACTCATTATTGTACATCGTTTCTGGAAAGAAATAAAAGTCTATGTGTTCTAGAACAATATTTTTTATTTAGGTAAAATAGTGCAAAACCAATTGTATAGAGTATGAATATTTTGAAGACTGCACTGGAACTTTTCTCCTCCTCTTCCATAAAGATGATTCATGCATGCTGGAGTCGTAGGTTGAAATGTGACAGTTTGCCACCACGACGCATCAAAGTCCTCCAAATTGACGATATCACAGCATACCTCCAATTCCTCCAACTTTTGCTTCAAGAACTGTATCTTTTGATGACCTCTTACGTAGATGAGATTTGCCTGATGCAGATTATCTTGTAGAATTTGATTCATCTCATCAAGATCCACATAGCCACTAGAGTATTTCAAGCCATGAACGTAGCGTTCAACATAGTTTACCATCTTTTTATCTTCTTTGCTCAAATTAGCGTACTCTGTGGATGGCTTAAATAGAAAATTACTGATTTTCATGCCAATGCGAATTGACATCTCCTTCGGGATGAATTCTCCAGCAACGACGAAGCCTTGAATGTCAACCAGTGCGATCTCCATGACGTCTTGGAATGAACTGAATGAACATCCCTTCACTCATCAATCGATATTTCGAACAATTTCGCTAAGTGGGAGGTGTTCCATGATTTGATCATGAATAATGATGCAATATGCCTTGGTGTTTGCAGGAAAGCCCATGGTTGCTTCAATATCCAACTTGATGTCGACTGTCGAAGCCTTCGGACCGAGACTTCTTCTCGAACAATCAATGACAAACATTGATCGAGTTTTGAATTCGGTAAAGTTCATTAGAGAACGCTTCAAGAGACAATTGTGATAGCTCTTGTTGAATTCGGAATAATTGTGGTAGGCGTCAGAGTATTGACCAGTGGAAAAGTCTAGAAGTGCTCGTTCTTGCGGATAGTAGTCACCGTTCAGAGCCA
This sequence comes from Chrysomela aeneicollis, assembly GCA_029955515.1. Lineage (NCBI taxonomy): Eukaryota > Metazoa > Arthropoda > Insecta > Coleoptera > Chrysomelidae > Chrysomela > Chrysomela aeneicollis. The sequence continues at coordinate 3,305,621 of JARUHQ010000013.1, read as the reverse complement.
AGCGTATGGATTTGATGTTGGCATGATCGAACAATGTAACATCCTCATGTATATCATCAATCTTTTTGGTTTGGAAAAAGACAACGACATATCTGGGGCTCTCCATTGCCGTACAGGTTTTGACAGACCAAATTTCGGTGGTGGAGTTTTGGGTTAGTGCAGGCAGTTCGTGCAATTCCCATTTGCGAAACGCTATCATCATAGGTTCATCTGCTCGCACACGCTTCAACAGCTGGAATTTTATATCATCATTCGGAGTGAGATGTGGCACTTTCAAGGTTATGCTCTCGATTGTGATTTTAGCAGTACTCTTTGTCAGGCCACTTGCAGGTACATTATTGCCGCCAGTAACCGCCTTTTCTTCAACTTTCACGCTGTTGGCATCACTGCGCGATCGAACCAAACGAATCGACTGCTTTCCCAGTGTCGCCACCTGATGGTCATTGAATATGAAGAACAAGTGTTTCAGTGGAATGTTCATGGTGAATGTTTTGTCTGCATTGAGAATGGGAGCATTTGGATAGTTCCATCCTGCTATAGCTAGATGGCGCGAATCTTCGGGGGCATAGCACAAATATCCTCTAGCTGTGCTCGTTATTCCCGGATATCTGGCAGCATCCAGTTCCTTATTGCACAACTCATAGGTACAAGAATCAAAGAGATATGCACCAGCATTGTGAGTTAAAGTACCCGTACCACCTCCAGTTACATCTAATTTAGCCTTGATGACGAGAACACCTTCAAACATGGCGAGCCATACATCTGCTTGATTGATAGTAATGTCTATGACATCATTGTTCTCAAACGACTTGACGTACGGATGATAGGTACGCCACTCCACTTTGGTGATGGATTCATCGAACCTTGGTTTGCGAAAGACGTCGAATACTGGAGCTGTCATGGACATTGTAACCGATTGATTTGAGAAATAGGATATTGGATAATGTCAATTGTTTCCTCGAACGATGACGGTGCACCACGTCTGTCTTGCTCAAGGACGTTCTTGAGACTGATGTGGAAGTAGGATACTCTTCAGATTTATAGACAGAGTTATCAAACACTAGTCCCATCGCTGAAGTTTCTTCAATTCCAATCTGATTATGATCTCTTCACCTCTGAAATTCACCTGCCTCAAGTCTTGATCTAGTATTTGCAGTGTAATATTTGGCAGTTCTCGTCTACTAACTATGGGTAGATAGATAAGATTTCTTGGAGTTTCGTCTATTGCGTACCCGGGATCGACCGAAATAGCAAATTCGTATATCGTATGTGAAGGTCTATCGTTGTAAAGAGCTCCAGCAGTGACGTTACTGTCAATGTGAATGGTTCGGACTTTGGCTATGTTAACAGGCAAATCAGAACAATGAACTTTTTGTGCTTCCAGCACAGAGTCTGAGAATCCCAATACTTTAGCAATACTATCCTTGGGTGTAAAATCAATGTTGAACTTATTGCTCGAGATCTCACACTTTAATGTATTGTTATTGGGTTTTTGCACTCGAAATATTCAATTCTTTTCGAATGAATTTCTCAATGTCGATAATGTCGTATGATCCTTCAGGAATTTCTATAATTTTTGTGGTTTTAGATGCTGCGTCCTGCAGATAAACTTTGGAAGCACCTCTTTCTATATTTGGAATGCTATTGTAGCAGTGGAATCCCAACAATGCTAGACCGTAGTCTGACTCCGGATCGAGCTGTAGTGGCGTGAGAAAGTCTATGGAGAGCGTAGAAGTGCGACTCTTCAACGTCAATATCAAAGACATGACTGATGCGTCATGCGTCATGTTATTTGTTTTTATAGAGAAATTCCAAGCAGAGACGTCCACAATTACTTTGTTTATAATTCTGATATTGATCATTATTATAGAGGATTTTCACATTTTCGCCAAAGTATTGGGCCAATTCTTTTGGTGGTTTCAACATTCCATAACTATCGAAATATTCCACAACATTATCATGTTTCTTGTAAGCTACCCAATGTGTACCAGAATGATTTGAAGTATCCAAATTTATGATTGCACACTCGTCGCGATGACGCCATGGGCCGGTAGGTGGTAGAGTGTCCCGCATAAAAACACCTCGAAAATGTGGTATTTTCAGTTGTTTGGCATACTTTATTATTTCTGAATCGTACATGGATTCATTGGGTAGCTTAGCTAGTAGTTTTTTTGCTGTTTCTTTAAAAATAGTCCGAATCCTCGTGGTGTCTTGCGCAGATACAAGCCCGAACCGATAGCCTCCATCGCTTTATTATGACGTCGATCTTCTTCCAGTTTCTTTGTTGCATTTTTAGCATCAATTACAGTCTTTGCGACTGCACCAGCTCCACCAGCCAAGGATCCTAGAGCTCCCAAAGCAGCAAAGATCGGAATCAGCGGAAAGATACCACCACTTTTCTTTTCCGAATCGAACGGTATGATTCTTGGTACTCGAATCTTTTTCTTGCCTCCGGCTTTCTTGATGGCAATTCTAGCTGCTCTAAGTGCAGCCAGTGCAGATTTTTTCAAACCACTGCCTTTATGGCTACTACTACTACTATTGGATTTTGAAAGAACATTTTTTATGAACTTTATAACATTGGCAAATGTAGGTCGCAGACCCATGCCAAGCTTGCGTTTAGCTTTCATCCCGGTAGTAACTAGCCAAGCTGCAGCTTTTTCTTTGAATTTTGCGTCTTTTGCTTTGACTCTTTCCCACGCTCTATTCTCGAGCACCCAATCGGCTTTGTGACGCTCCTCCAAAGATTGATTTTGTGAATATGCAATGTCGTGCTGTCGACAAGCGTCGTCCAATGGATTAATGCCTGTGTCTCCTCGAGCAAGCCTCTTTTCTAGCTTTGTACCTGGTCCACAAAATCTATAGCCTGGTATGTGTAATTCGATGGGGAGCTTATTGATTACAGAATTCAACACACCCTCACCGTGGTAGAGCAACATGTAGAATGATGAGTATGAAGAGCGCCACCTATATTTATAGCAGCGCACCTCAATGCATACTGTCACATTATGGAGGTCGTTCAACAGAAACGGACGCTACCTATCGAGAACTTGGATGTGGTAGCTAATTGTGAATCGATAAGTAGTAGTAGTGGTAAACATGGGAAACTGCTTCCGCATTCCTTCAGAGCCATCTTCTGTGGACCCAGTGGATGTGGAAAGACCAATGCAATGCTGTCCTTGCTTTTCAGTCCGAATGGCGCGAAATTTAAAAACGTTTACGTGTATTCAAAGTCGCTGTACCAACCAAAGTATCAGCTGTTGCAACAAGTGCTGGATTCAGTGAAAGGAGTCGGGTATTTTCCATTCAAAGAGAATGATGACGTCATCGACCCATCGAAAGCGAAAAACAACTCGATATTTATCTTTGATGATGTATCATGTGACAAGCAGCAAAAAATTCGTGAATATTTTTCAATGTGCAGGCACAAGGACATTGACGTTGCATACCTGTGTCAAACATACTCAAAAATTCCCAAACAGCTCATCCGCGACAATAGTAACCTAGTGGTGCTCTTTCGACAGGATGAAATGAACTTGAAGCATGTTTTCGATGAGCATGTCTCACCAGACATGTCATTCGATCAATTTAAAGCGCTTTGTTCAGAATGTTGGAATGGCAGTAGTCAATTTGGAACACTAGTAATTGCAAAGACATTCGACATTAATGCTGGTAGATATAGAAATGGCTTCGATAAATATATAAAGGTTTGATAATTATTCATACATCACCATTAATCATCATGACGACAACCGATAAACATGGTAGTGTTGATGATGCATTACGCAAGAAAAAAATTGGTGAATTATCTAAATCGATTAGGAGAAAGTATTTGGCATTGAAGATGGGCAAGTCTGAAGATGATGCTGCACTTCAGAAAATATTTCAACCTCTGACAACACCTCTCAAAGATATTGCCACTACGTCCAAAGGAATTCGAGAAAAACTTGATGGATCATTTCTACCAAGAAAGAAAATTAAAAAGGACATTGATGAACAAGAAACAAAGAAGGAAAAACCTGATTTGGATGAAACCAATTTCTTACCTCTCGTGGACGTAGCTGAAACTGATTCTGCTGCTGCTGCTGCTGCTGACAAAGATGATGATGATGATTCTGATGGGGATGATGACGTTTTCACTGACCCTCAAAATATTTCATCTGCTGCCTTGAATGATTACATTGATCAATATCCTCCGATGGCACAAAAATATCTAACACAATACTGGACAGGTGATGAGAATATCGATAAAGTTTATGGTCCTGTGTACGATCCAAAAACATCGAAATGGTTCCTAAACAAGAGTGAACTGAATTTCCATCAAAGGACTGGAGATATACTTGTTGGAGGCTATCGCTTTCGCGGCACTCCAGGACTCTATCAATTGCTATTCTACAATGATCCGGCCTATGCTGAAGATGACCGAGTTCAATACAAGAAATTACTCACGCTCTCCAAGGCTCATCAGAATGCTCTTGGAAATATGAAGGGTTCGAGTAAATATAAATACAAGGAAATTATTCGACCAATGTTTAGATCCAAGACGACCGGTGGTCGTGGTTTGAACATGATGACCTATAACACCACCCCAATCGAATACATGTATTGGGATGATCCAAATGAGTTGGTTGACCGCTTGAAATTACTGATCGCCTCAAAGCAGGCTGGAAATACATCAAACGACAATGAAATTGTAGCCATCATAAATGAACTGAAGGAGGCTGGCATAATATCTGAAGCGTGAAGCGTGCGTCAAACGTGCGTCAAACGTGCGTCAAACGTGCGTCAAACGTGCGTCAAACGTGCGTTAAACGTGCGTGAAGCGTGCGTGAAACGTGCGTCGCGTTTTTTTCTTACGCCGAGTATACAAATATGTGTACATGCATTAGGATATCATTTTCATAATGAGTCTCGACAAGTTCGGTTGTGGCAGGGGCGGTGGCGGTGGTGGTGGTCATTCAACAACGATAGTAAGATCAGGATTTTCTTATACTCCTTCCGGAGACATTGACATTGGGCATTTGAAATTGTGTAATGTGAAAGCACCCACTGATGCTGCAGATGCAGCAAACAGGGAATACGTTGAACTCGGTCTTTCACAAATACAAGTGGATTTCAAGATTGCATTCGATAATTATGGGAAAAAAATTCAAAAAACTATTGATGGCTTTAGAAACATAATGGCAAATTTTGGAAATTCGATCAATGATTTGACAAACAAACATATGACGCTCAATGGAAACTTGGTACAACTGTCGATGATGATGCAAAAAATCGTACAGCAATCAAACCGATTGGACAATGATTTGGTGCCTAGACTAGAGAAGAAAATCAATTCAGATTCAAAGGCCATCAAAGATTTGATAGAGTCGCTCGAAAAAAGCATCGATATTTTAAAGACTGAACAACAAAAAAGCAAGAATAAGGAGATACAACATGCTGCCGATATTAACAAACTCAAAACTGAGTTGGCTAAAAATGTATATACTGTTGTACAGCCATCATCTTCATCAAAACCCATATAACCGTTATACTTCCATTTTTCAAATCACTCTGTGCTATAGTGAGCAATAAAAAACATGTTGTCGTCATCTTCATACTCCAAGGAAAAAGTTCAACTCGTCAATGAGCTGCATAAACCTGTGAGAAAAAAATTTCCTCGTCGTCGCACCATCATTAAAGGATTAGATGATTTATGGCAAATGGATCTAGCTGAGATGCGTCCATATGCATCGAAAAATAAGAATTTCAAACTGATAATGGTCGTGATTGATTGTTTTTCCAAATTCCTATGGACACGACCACTGAAATCCAAGACTGGCATCGACATTGCTCGAGCATTCACCGATATTCTGACGCAGCACACGAACCGTTGTCCGAAAAATTTGCAAACTGATCAGGGCACCGAATTCTTCAATGAAAAATTCCAAAGTCTAATGAAAAAATTTTCAATCAATCATTACAATACGTATTCGGTGAAGAAGGCAGCAATGGCTGAACGTGTTATTCGCACTCTGAAGGAGAAACTCTACAAATATTTCAGCTTGAGTGGATCATATCGCTGGATTGACGTTTTACCTGAGATTACCAAAAATTATAATAATCAAAAACATAGTACTACAAAATTTAAACCGTGTGACGTTACTAAAGCCAATGAACAAGAAATTCTCAAATCTACATACAATCACATTAAAATAGCGGGATTTCGAAAATTTAAAATTGGTGATTTGGTGCGAATCAGTAAGGTCAAACATGTCTTTGCCAAAAATTATACTCCCAATTGGACTACGGAATTATTCAAGATTGCGCAAGTTCGAATAACGAATCCTACCACCTATCTCTTGGAAGATATGCAAGGAGCGCCAATCAAAGGAGCCTTTTATTCGGAGGAACTTCAAAAAACTGCAAATCCTGATGTTTACTTGGTAGAGAAAATATTACGACGAAAAGGCAAGAAGGTGTTTGTTAAATGGTTGGGGCTCGATAAGACACACAACAGTTGGATTGATGCTGATAATAGATTATAATGCAAAACTAGCACAAATCAAGCAAACCTGGGGGGCCTTTCGCACACACACACACACATCGCATTGGAATTAGCTTATCATCCAGCTGGATATAGAGTGGGAATATAAAAAGCTTTGAGCAGCACAGCATTCGCATCAGTTTACAATTATTATTATGAGTGGAGACTCTGGTTATCCTTCATCCTGTGAAATGAATTTCGAAGATGATAGTTCTTCATCACCGCCAGACTACTTTGCTGAAGTCGATAGATGTTTGGAAGTGTTTGAGAAGGCTGCGCAAGCTGAAACACATTACCTGCTCAATACTTCGTTCCCGCTTTCCACCTACGAGATTCAGTGTGGCTTGAGTCCAGCTAGACAATTCAGCCCTGCCATCGTTCTGAAGAAACCCCATTATCCAAAAAAGATTTCGTTCGCTACTTACGAATGGGCAACCTTCATTGAATTGCTGCGAGATCTTCAACAAGATTTTTTCTACCAACCTCTGCCTGGCTTCATCGACGAATACGATCCTGTGGTGAGCGCCTGCGGGGACTATGCCACCGTAACCCGAGCTGTTTGGGATGGCATCAAGGTGCTAACAGTGACCAAACATCATGTGCAATTTGATTTGATGGAAGAAGATGTCGTCGATATTCTGAGTGTTGAAGTACAACTTTTATCACATCGAGTTAATATGTTGAATGAATTGGACTTTTGTATATACTATAGTAATCTTTTAGATACTGCAGCAGATTGGATTAGAAACAAACAAACTGTATTGAGTGTGGAAGAAATTATATATGGATTTTGTAATGCTGCTAGTAGTATGTCAAGTAATGCACTTTTAGAATATCTTTATTATTGTAAAGATCGAATAATATCTGATTTGAATAAAAGACTTTGAAAATAATATGTTTTTTCATCACACACCTATCATACCATACATAAATAAAACAAATAGATTTTTTCATCATTTTTATTCAGTAGCGTAGTAGTATATAATAAGCATGTTTCATGGGAACAATAATTCAGCAGCAGCAGCATGTTTCATGGGAACAATAATTCAGCAGCAGCAGCGTAGGTGGCACATGACATAGAGGAGATTATTTAGAATTAAAAAAAGTCGTTTCTTTATTTTTGAATGTTATTGATAAGAGAGGGAGATGGATATCGTCAAGGAAATAATAATTAATAATCAATGTCTGAATCTTCGTCACCTGAATCAATGAATCGATTAAAATAGGGATAGCCATTTGGATCCACGCTGTGATGTGGATTTACATGTAAATCCATGTCACATTCATATCGTTGTTTGAGTCTAAATAAAAGCTCTCCGAAACTATTCTGACACCACAAATTTCTATCCTGATACAATATGCATAAGTCTTTTGTTCTATAAAATAGATGAAAATGGTCTCGAATGATATGCAAATTCATTTCAATATTATGCATTTTCAATACATTCATCAAAGTTTTCAAGCAGCTGTGACATAAAATCAAATTGAATTGCTTTATTTTGTAGAAATTAGCCCAAACACAATAATGGGATTCCTCTACATATTCTTGAGTCCAATCAGAGCAGAATAAAATTGCGTTTCTCATATGTCGGCTCATAGTTATCTGGTGTACAACATTTTTGTTTTCCAATGAAACTAGCCTGCTGAGTTGATCATTTTGAACATCATTAATAATATAATTCCATCGGAACTTGCTATATTTTTTTATTATTTCCTTGACTAACGAAATGGGTAGCAATTGGTGCGAGATTGAATAATTTATGAAAGATGTTATATTTTCGACATTTTCACAAATTACTTTGATGCTTTGATCTTCAAGTCGTAAAAGAGACGATGTTGATGATGATGACATGATCTCTGAAAAAAAGAGAAAAAAGATTTTACATCTGCTTTTGCAAGTACAATCATTACTCTTTTGCCTCAAAATGTCCCCAAGGTAGTGTATCAAAACAATTTGGTATTAAATAGCGTTTATCATCATGAGGACTAAGGGCAATTTTCGCTTGTACAATGCTGAAAACGTTGTGAGCATATGAACGAATGCAGCGTTGGGATGCTGTTTTTTGCTTGAATTCTCTCAAACAATTTAGATAGTCATCGAAACCAATTTTATATTTAACGACATTATTTTTGACTCCCTTGGATTTTTTAACAACCTTACCTCCCTGAACTTTATAAGTATACATTTTTGAACGTAACCCTATAAAATGAGTCACGATTTTTCCATTGGCCTCATCTTTCATCAAGCCTAAGACTTTTTTATTGGCTTGAGGAATTCCATTTTTATTATCTAATGCATATTCTGACGTATCGAATTTGGAAATATCGGTCTTTATCACTTCCTCATATACATCATTACACTTTAGTTCATATATAAAACTATCGGTATCCATGTATAGCAATTTACAGTTTTCAATAGTCATTTTTGGAAGCATAAAATCATAGTGGAATTTGTACATGCATATTTTTGATAAATCCAAAATTGCCATTCCCACATACAGAGGTTTATTGAAGATGATTTCAACTTTCTTCAATTCAATAGCCATCAAGTTCTCATCGAAAATTGTTCGGCTGTGAAATTGTGGACTACTGATCAAATTTTTCGCTCCGTAGCGTCCCTCCCACGATCTCACGAGTTTCACCAATCTATGTTTACGTATATTTTCCATGGTTTTGCCGAAAACGGCGTTGTTCATTAGTTTATACAAATTCTTTTCAAAGTCACTCGTAGCCAGAGTTCTCAATTGGGTATTTAAATCTATGTAGGACTTTAGCCACGTTGATTGTTTGAATTTCAAAATTTTGTGTATTTTCGTAAGTTTTAGTCCGTTTTCCAAACATTGTTTCAAATTTCTATAGTGTAGAATGTAGTCTTTTTTGTCGTAAAGTGTCGTCATCAGTTTGGGTAATTTTGAGCCGGGCGGTATGCGATGTTCCGCAGCGAATGGAAAGTCTTTATGGTGGTTGTGTAGCTCACGAGGATATTCCAAGTCTACTTGCAGTATATACCCCTCAGGGGCATCGTCTGCAATAGACATAACATCAAAATTTTCAACGTTTTCCATCCATGAAAACCATCCATAGGGTAAACATTCCGACATTGCCCATCCATACAAATTATTAACATCTAAATACATGAGATATTTTGATGGGTCTTTTGGATCGAAATCAGGCATATATTTGTTGTTGGCCTTCGAGTACCGACTACTGCAAACAGAGATTCCACCCCGTATGGCTTTTTCAATGAACATGATTTTGTCAACGTCACTCAATAATTCTAGTTCACATTTGGTGTACTTTAGCATAGCATCCCAGGTATATCCAGGCATGGTATAATACCATGCTGGATCCAGCCCATGGGATGCCAAGCATTTTTTTCGAAAATTCCCAAACACGTCAGCCAACAACAATACATCAGTTTTTAAATAAATGTCTGAATATTTCCCTAAATCAGAAATTTCAAATGCTTTCCATACGCTTTGAGCATGAGCATACTGTTCGTCTGAAATGTGTTCGTCATTTAATTTATTGTAAAAAGATTCTCTAGATGGTAATTTAGTCTCGTTTAATTTTTCCAAACAATCAATGTAATCGTATGGAAAAACACCCTTCTTGGTGAGAAGACCGAATGCTTCGTCATCCAAGTGATTAAACTCCCTTTTAATTATGTTCAAGTCTTTTCGATCCATAGTAGAAGATAATTTATCCAAGGATGTGCCCATAAACCGAAAAGAGTCAATAAATCGAAATTTGATGTCTGTGTTTTCGTCATGTAGAGTAAAAGAGATGTATTTCTCCTTGTTGATTGGCAGTATGCTCATGCTGCCCTTTTTGCTCAGTTCTCTAATCATAAAATGGCTGTCATACCCAGTGAGATTGTGGAAGACGATTGGCACTACAAACAATTTCCGAAAATTCAAATTGCAGGCTTGGTGTGCAAATCCACGAAACAACCCCGTGAAGTGATTGTGGTCGCGTACAATGATATCATTGTCTCTGAGTACCTTCTCACAAATATGGCAAATTTTGGCTTCACACTTATCAGGATTTTTTTCAATCATCGGCACAATTGTTTTGATTTTTGATTGAACGAATTCAGCTATTTTCAACATTGCATTTGCGAACCAATCCATACAATCTTCACCTCTGTAGCTATCAAAAAAAGACAGTGAATCATCATGATCACATTTCAGATAAAACCCTGCACTGTAGGCTGCATGTTTCTGGTATTTGGCTGTTTTGGATGAAACTATATCATCAATGTGCTCCAATTTACATTCAAAGTCAGCATAAATGATAAATGGGGCTGTTTGTTTGTATGTGAAATTTTTAAATTTTATATGATCATATTTTGGAAAAGAAATTTTACAATGATTTGTTTGAGAACAAATTGTCTCATGATCTTTGAATTTTTGTTCGCACTTAAAATAATTTAGACATCTATCACAAATAAATTTTTTGCATTTATCTTTGTTAACTTGTCTTCCTATCAAACGAGATAAATCTTGAATGAGACAATAATGATATTTAATATCAGAATCATCATCATCACCATTGTTGCTTGGAAGAGCATCATAATCATTAATTTTTGGGAAATATTCATTTTGAATGAGGAGTGAATTCACATGTTTTTCAAGTTTATTTTTCGTTAGCTTGGCCGGTGTCACAGTGTAGAATGATTTTTCCTTTACTACATTCAACTCTAATATGTAAACGTTCACAGAAATGTTGTTTAATTTTTCGAATTTTGGAATTTTATTTAAAGGCATAGGCGTATCTAGATCTTCTGTTTTCAGAACTGTTGTATAATATGGATATGAAGATGTGTGCTCTCTATTTATTTTTGCTGGATGCAATGCACTAACAATTGACCAATAAAAACATGCCGAGTCTGTATTTTTTATATTCAAACAAGCTTTTTTCTTGAGGATATCTTGTGGCAATTTTATATAGGATGACCTATTTCCTATTTGAAATTTGTTTATATTTATTTCCATTGAAATTATTTTTCGTAAAGCCCAACCCGAGTCACGTTCTTGAAATTCACTCAATTTATTCGAAATTTTGTCACAAACATTATCGGAAAACCATTGTTTTAAATTAGTCGATACGTCAACAATAGCATTCTTGGTGTTGAAGTATTTCAAGTCAAATATTTCTTCATCATCTGATTTCTTTACAAATTCCCCACAAAAATTTGCATTTATTTTCATGATTGGAAATTCCTTTAATAATTTTCTGATTTTAATTTTGAAAAGCAAAAACGAATCAACCAAAAATTGTTCCAAGTCCTTATGAGTTAAATTTATAATAATTCCCGTCCTGACCCTACTTGCAAAAGCAGTTGCAACATCTTTCCATTGCACTCTATTTTTCAATTTGAGTTCCCATACCCCAATCCCTGAGCCTCGATGTCTATTCTGAATTAAATTTCTGAAATGTTTGAAATGTCCCACGTTCGTTTGAAGCTTCTTCAATACCCCAATGGATGCATTATTTTTTCGAATTTCCCTATTACATAATCTTATATATGTTCTCAAACGATTGAGCCAAATTCTTTCATCTCTACTCGTGAATTTGTCAAATAAAATTTTCCTTGATTTTCTAATAACAGTGACTAAATTATCTGATTTCTTGGCGATATCCATCTCTTTCAAAAAATAACATACAAAAAATGTAAAAACGACTTACTTTCTTAATTCTCAATAATCTCGAACGATGCTGCTGGATGTGCCTTTCCTACGTCTTTGGTACCCCGGAATACTATGGAATACTTTCCGGGGATGAACTGCTCCACGTGGGCTTCGTAGTCTTTGGTTACTCTGTTTGGGAGGAATACAACTGTCTCCTTCAAGTCGATCAGAATAGTCTTCCCGAATTTCGAGTTGACTACTTTAGCTCCCTCGATGAGGTGTGGTTGATTAATTGGTAAGTCTACCAACTTCGCAATTGGCTTCCTCTCTACCAATGAAGCTGCGTTCAGCTGAGTTAGATCCATCTGGGGGGAAGAAGGAGATGAAAAAGCATCATAAAATTTTTTTTTCTTGTTTGCGGGAAAAAATCTTTGAATTTTATGTAGAAATTCAGGAGCAAATTATTGAAAAAACTCAACAAAAAGAAATGCAAAAGGACCATAATATGCTGAATATTGAGTAAATAAATTATTATACAAAATAGAATCGAGAATATAAATGGACACTTTGATAGAAAAGAGTACTTACTATTATTGTTATTTGGAGCACACAAACAGGCACAGATATGAAGGTTTGTGGTGGTTGTTGCTGCTGCGTGTCTTCGAAGAGAGCTGGAGTACAAGTGTCTGCTGCCGGTGTGCGAATCACTTTTATAATCAGAAACGAACCACGTGCTTGATAACTGATTTTCCCAGACCTCAGCAGCCTCGAGTGCAGGAAAAAACATGTTGATGAAAACATCGAAGCACATAAACGCATTTAATTGGTGAAATGTGGTTTATTCAACAGGAAGCTTACATGCTTATCTGAACTGTTGGAAAAACAAGTGCAGGAAGTTATCGAGGTTATCAGAGCGATAACAGGAAATGCTTAACCACAATCGCACGAAGTTTTAGCGCTTATCAGCAAATATTCCAAACAAATGTAGATGAAAATTAACTTCATAACGATGGATATGATGCAATAAAACAAACTCGATATTCATATACTATTTATTAATAATTTATGGGTCCTCTACATTTCAAGAAATAATTACAACCGTGGCAATCGTGCTGTGAACTGACTGGTCCATCTACCTGGGTTCGAGAATCTGGTCTATTATAATGAATGAAACATGGTAAACGAATCCTCAACTCAAAATTACATTGATATTCGTTTGGTAATTTATGCCAAACATCCAACAATTCCCATGGCCTAGCATGTTGTATCAAATATTTGATTGGAAATTCTTTCAATTCATCTTTGGAAAAGTCTTGCAGGCTCTTCTCGCCGTGTAGGAATGCTAGAACGGCCTCCATTATTGTACAACCAGCAGCGATGTTTGTAGTTCAAATGATTATATTTGATGATCGTTTTTTGGTAATCCTCCTCCTCCTCCTCCCACCCTCTTCACAACAAAGATTGATTTGAATTGTCCTGTGCTGTGCAGGGTTCAATGCGTCGCAATGGGTATCTTGCTTTGGGTAAATTGCGTTTTGTGAAAACTTTATCCCAAACTTTCCTAGCATTTTCTTTATCTTCATAAGCCTTCGATAATTCTTGTACCAATCTACCGAATTCTTCGAGACTACAACTGTATTCTTCAGAGTCCATATTGTTACTAATGAATTTTTTGTCTATGCTTCCTCCTTTATCTCATCTTACATCACAAACCTTTAAATTCCGAATATTATGTTTGTTAATCTTCCTATAGATATTCCAATTTGAATAAGTCAAGTGGAAACACGAAGAACCTATCGTCTTAGAGTCCCCCCGTCTCCCCAACGCAGCCCCCCTAATATATCCATATCTGAAATGGCATATTTTCGGCAACTATGTATACGCGACGGTTACTCGGAATATTTCAAACGTCCGGCAACAATGTACCAAGCGAACGCACCACTTAGATATCACTGAAACGGATCTAGCTCGATTACGTCACGCAGCGCGAGCGCGCGGTCTCTCGTCGTCATCCATATCTGAAATGACATATTTTCGGCAACTATGTATACGCGACGGTTACTCGGAATATTTCAAACGTCCGGCAACAATGTACCAAGCGAACGCCCCGCTTAGATATCACTGAAACGGATCTAGCTCGATTACGTCACGCAGCGCGAGCGCGCGGTCTCTCGTCGCCATCCATATCTGAAATTACATATTTTCGGCAACTATGTATACGCGACGGTTACTCGGAATATTTAAAACGTCCGGCAACAATGTACCAAGCGAACGCCTCGCTTAGATATCACTGAAACGGATCTAGCTTGATTACGTCACGCGCGGTCTCTCATCGTCTCGATTTCCACCGTTAATTATACTGTGTAGTGGTCGTGGCGATGATGTTACGTATCGGATTCATAGTCCGATGGTCTCGGGTTCAAATCCCGTCGTCGTCAAAGGTTTTTTTAATTGTTGGATGAATCGGCGGTGACTTGGAGCACTTCCCAATTGACAAGATGTCGATTGGGAAGTGTTCCATGTCATATGTCAAATTGTTCCATGTTCAGAGAGAGAAAGCGGCAACGTTGTGACGTCACAGCGTTGCAAGCTATCTCTCTCTGACACATTAGCCTATGCGTTTCTCTCTCTAACACATGGTTTGCCCTATTCCTATAGTGGCGGCCGCCTAGTTTAACTACTTGAATAATTTTCATCCACAATCACCATATAATTAAAATTATATACACATGCACTAAAGATTCCTGAAAAGTCCGAATCCATCAACCAAATTGAAAATTTGGAGACTGTGGCTTAATAATATACAACAAATGGAAATATAACCCAGAAACCACAAAATATTTGAGCAAAACCTAATGAGTTCAATCGGTATTTTAAATGGATATAAGAACTTAATTGTCGAAATACGTAATTGTTTTTTCTACAATATTTTGAGGTTATTGGGTTATATTTTCATTTGTTGATTATTCATTAACTAGTTGAATAATGAAAATGGTTTATTCTACTAGAGAATGATGAAATATCTATCTTATATCGTATATAAATATTAGATATTTCTTACTTTGTTTCATCATGTTTCATTTCGTTTTCATCCATAAAAAGCTTGTATATTATCTAAGTTCTTGATGAATCTCTACTCTCTAGAATTTCCTCTTGAAAATGCTGTCAGATCGAAATGGCGAATAATTTTCTGATGGAAAATGTCTGCGATTCTGATTCTAAATGAATTTTGAATATATATCAGTCGCTTTAGAAAAATATACGCTATCTGAAAAACTCATTACAATACATAACCATTGATTTCATAAATATGATTCACAATTGAATTTTTATTGAAATCACCATAGTTCTAACGCAATCCTAATCCGAATATTTTATTAGTTTTTCCGCATATTATCTCATATCAACAACCTTATACGAAGCTTTGTAGGTACCAAATATAGGCCGAGAGAAGTTGATGGATATTTTTAAGTCATCAAAATGACCGCTATAGAGTGAAAATTAAATGTTCTTGAAAAATATTGAAGTACTGTACAATATCGAAAATATTTTTTTTTTGCTGCAGCTCAATATATCTTCAATAACCAAAATGAAGGAATCTGTTGAATAATACCTATTTCAAATAGCTGTATCTTCCATACCATTTATCCAAACTTGTTGTACTCATGCTTTTTTGAAAAATGATCTCACACTCATTCGAATGACGCCTACTTTGATGATTCTAGTTTATTTCCACTTCCAGAGGGCGCCCCGTACACAAGGTCGAGTTTTTTAAAAAATTTCTTGAAGACATCAGACGAGACGATACAATTATGTTTTCATCAGACATGGACGACCAAATAAATTTAAATAATATCGAACGCTGATATCAAAATTAATTAAATCAATATGATTTTAATATATTGATTTGGAAAATAATCTTGTATTTCAAATATAGAAAACGGTTTGAAGGCACGTGTTCAAACTGCAGATTAGTATCACTAATCCATTAACCTGTAATATTGATGGTTTCAAGAATAATGGTCTGTATAATCTGCTTATGTCATTTTAATGTTTCTAACATTCTCCATTCGAATTTATTGCCAAGAAATCCTAAGAATTTTACCTACCCTATGCACACAGGTGAATAATTCATACCTAATTCATTGACCTGTATAATGAGATGAGAAAATAATGACATAATCTGATCATGTTATTCGAATCATTGTTCATTTAGGTAGCTGCTCAAATTTACCATGTCATTAGTATAGACACAATTTCTCAAAAATCATGGATGATTATTTTGCCTCGGATTATAATAATTAGTATGGTTCAATAGGCCCTACAGGAAAATAAGTTGCAGATGAATATGTTGTTGAAATATTTCGAGGGATTTGAGAGAAACGAACACGCTTCGTACTGCTCAAACTGTGGACATTATAAAACGTGAAAAAAATCAAACAATCACTTCTGGCCAGCTGTTGGCTCTTTGAATTCTATCAATATCGCCGAGTAATCCGTTTCCATGATACAGCTCCAATTCAATTCAATTCAAAATGTACTTTATTGTCGAAGAATAAAAATTCTTATTGACAAAGCATGTCTAAACAATTTAAAAAATTAAGGTAAAGTGGACAACAGAAGTAAAAAAAACTCAAATGTAACAGGACATTGAATTCTACAGAACAGTTAAAAAATTGATATGAGTGAATAAATAATAATAACTATTAAATAAAGGTTCAGGCACTCAGAATCTGTCTTCAAAATATTCTTCCAAGCTATAATATGCTTTTGGAAGTAAAAGTTCTTTCATACATTTTCGAAATACTTTTGAGTCTGTCATACTTTTTATTTCAGATGGTAGATGATTAAATATCTTCCGACTCTCAAAGATTATGGAATTTTTCGTTAATGATGAAATTGGTTTTGGCAGAGGTATATTGGCATTTTGCCGGGTGTTATATATATTTTTGGAAGGAAATTTGTTTTTTATTTTAAGAATAAGACATACTGTTTCTAAAATGAAGATGCAATGGATTGTTAGTAATTTATTTTTGATGAAAAGTGGTCTACCATACGCCTAGCTCTTGATATATATTTCACCGCCCTTATTTGTAGAATAAATACCGATTGCATCAACTGTTTGCTACAGAAACCCCAAAAGGCTATACCATATCTCAAATGGGTTTCAACTAATGAAAAATACGATGTTTTTCCTGCTACTATTCCTAACTCATTGGTTATGACCCTGACAGCATAACATCCTGATGCAAGTTTTTTGTTGAGATATTGTACATGTTCATCAAACTTTAAGGTTTGATCAATCCATAATCCCAAGAATTTGGTGCATATCTTATTTTCGATTGTATAATTCTGAAGACTTAGGTTTCCAGAAGCAAATTTGAACAATATCAAGTTAGTTTCATTCACATTGAAGCAAAGAGAATTGGAATCACACCAAGATTTGACTTTGTCTAAGTCAACTTTAATCATATTTTTCAATGACTCTATATTATTTCCATGCCATAGTAAGGTTGTATCATCTGCAAACAATGTAAACTTTCCTTGTATATCGATATCAGATAAGTCATTCACGTAGAGAAGGAATAAAATGGGGCCAAGCTCTGATCCTTGTGGAACTCCACAGATTATGTTTGAGAGATTGGAATTTTCGTTCGGAAATTTCACCATTTGATTTCTGTCCGAAAGATAAGATTGGAACCATTTAAGGGTTGTTCTTTTGAAACCATAGCGGAATAATTTTTTAAGCAGCACTTTGTGATCAACACAATCAAAGGCCTTAGAAAAATCGCAGAACACTGCTGCAGCTACCTCACCTTAATTTAGCCCTACATATAACTCTTCCATAAAGTCGAATATAGCATCATTCGTGCTCTTGGATCTTTGAAAACCAAACTGAGAGCCACTCAGTATATTGTGTTTATCCAGGAATGTGAGTAATCTTTTTTTCACAAGCTTCTCTATCACCTTTGACAAAGTTGATATTAACGATATAGGTCGAAAGTTGGATGGTTCATCCTGTTTACCCCCCTCATGAATTGGAATCACTACAGCTGTTTTCAACACTTCAGGAAATATACCAATTGATAATAATACATTAACTGTCTCTGCCAGGGCAAAAAGGGCATGGTCAGGCAGTTTTTCTATTGAATTCATAGATATTTCGTCAAGTCCATGTGTTTTTTTATTTTTTTTATTTCTTCAAATGTTTCCTTTAGTTCTTCGACATTAGTATGTTCTAAAATAAATTCTTCAGATATCTGCACTTCACTCAAGTAGTCTAAAGGGTTTTTTTCGTACGGTAATTGTTGCAAATAGCAAGAATCATGTTAATTATCCCTTTGTATGTTCACATTGTTACTGTTGTTGAGACAAATAACTTGTCAGTGTAAAATAAATATTTTTGACTTGCTGTCAGTATCTCCTATATTAACTCAAATTCACTGAAAACGAGGTATTTCACGACATATTGTGGTCCTTCGAGCTATCGAACTCAGCACGTGTTCATACAGTCTTTGCTATCAGAAGAAATAAAGATATTACATCACCAACGAATATGCTCCGAGATATACCAGGTGTGGAAGAGAAACTGAAAAATATCGGAGAGAATCATATGCTGGAAAACCTTCATTTTGCATTATGTGGAACCTATTTTAAAGGAAAAGCAGTAAGAAGACGAATTCTTTCTTTCACTGACTTCAGCTTTTCACAAAATAGCCCAGAAAATAAAAAGCACTCTGAAATGGTCAGCAAAAATCTCAGTATTTTAGTTCTTCAACAACTTTGTGATATATTTGGAGAAAAATATTCAGATGATGCCAATGCTGAGACTCTAACAAATCATTTTTTGAAAGCCGTGAGAAAATGTCTCAGTGAACAAACAAATACGAAAGAAGTGCTTCAGCCGTCAAGAAACACATGAAGTTCAGTAGATCTCAAGACATCCAAATCTACGATATCCTCCGCATCAAGAACAAGAACGTGTGATCTCAAATCAAAAATAATCGAACTTCATGATGAAATATGTCATATTCAAGATGATATTCTACAGAAACAAGAAGAGATTGTAATTCTAGAGAGTGAACTAGAGGAAATAAAACTTGACGAAAATGCCCCTACTCAACATATCGCCAACAAGGAATTGAAATTGAAGAAATCACAACAACTTCTACGTATCCAAGAATCGCGTCTGAAAAATAAGGAGACAAATCTTTCAAAATATGAAGAGCTTCTCCAAAAGGAACAGGACGAAGAAATCAATGAAGAAGAAGCAGATTTATCAAGTGAGGATGCAGAATTTGGTGAGAGATCAAAACATTCCTAATAACGAAATGGGCGGAAGATGCAGGTAATATTAATTCCTCTGAAATGAACCACATAGATTCATCTCACGATAATATGCAGGATTTGACTAAATCGATCAATAAAATGTTAGCTAGACAAACCATAGGTAATCAATTAGTAGCATTCGATGGTTCTTCCTGTTTGAAATGGCCAATTTTCTATTCTATATCTAATACAAATTAGCGGATGATACTTGTTGTTTTTCTCCTCGAGAAAATGTATTGAGGCTGAACAAAAGTTTGACTGGTAAAGCCAAGAAAACAGTTGAAATGCTTCTTATCACAGCACAAGATCCAGATGAGATTTTAGATATCCTAGAAAAGAAATACGGACGTCGAGAGTTAATATTAGATGAACTGTTATCACAAGTAACTCAATTAATAACTGTGGAAAGTCTAGAATCATTCATTGATTTCAGCAATACTGTTCGTAACATTTCTGCCGTTCTTGAAGGGAATCCAAACTATTTAGATGCTAGACAAATTTTAGCTAGTTTTGTAACGAAACTACCGCCTCACTTACTAACTCAATGGGGGAGTTATTTGATAGAAAAGAAAATAAAAAATCAGGAAGAATCATTGAAAGATTTCTCACAATGGATACAACAAATGTCTGAGGTGGTGTCGAGAATAACATTTACTTCAAAAAATATTCTATCCGTCACATGTAATAACCAGATTGTCAAAGTTTCAGACGAATGTCAAAGTAAACAGACAAATAGGCAAACAAAAATGTGTAAAATTTGCAACCAAAGTGAGCATTCTCCGGACAAATGCAACCAGTTTCAGAATGCCGATGTCCAACAACGATGGAAAATGGTTAAAAAATTAAACAATTGTTTCTTTTGCCTAAAATTTCATCATGGTAAATGCAGAACACGGAAAATTTGTGGTATCAATAATTGTACAAAATTTCATCATTCTCTCACACAAAAAAATTGAAAATACAAACACTACTGAGGTAACAACGACTACAAATGATGTCAACAATGAAACGTTATTGAAAGTCTTGCCTGTGAAGATCAGTGGTCCAAATGGTATTTTCAATATAGTGGCTTTACTTGATGAAGGCAGTACTGCAACTTTGTTAGATTCTGCAAAAGCCTTGGAACTTGGGCTGACAGGTCTGAATACACCATTATGCTGTAAATGGACAGGTGGCATATTTCGCTACGATAATCAGTCCCAAACTGTTCAGGCAGAAATTGCAGGAAAAAATTCTTCCAAATTCCATAAACTGACAAACATAAGAACTGTGGAGAATCTAGAATTGCCCCATCAAATATACGACTTTGAAAAATTAGCAAAAAAATTTCCATTTGTTCAACATGTAACTTCCGATTTAGAAATCAAAGAAAAACCCAGTTTGCTGATAGGTCAAAATAATGTACATCTAATTGTTTCAAGACAAGTTAACCAACCACATCCAAAAACGCCTATTCTGTCAAAAACAAAAATTGGTTGGACATTACATGGTCCAATCAGTGGTTCTAAAGAAAAAATTAGTTGTACAGAATCATCTTTCATTTGTTGTCAAGAAGCAGACGAAACTTTACATGATTTAGTCAAGAGATATATGACATTGGATAATTTCGGTGTAGCAGTTGCAAAACAAGACAAACAAAAATCATTAGATGACGAAAGAGCCCTTACTATTGCAAAAGATTCTATAAAATTCCATAATGGTCAATATCAAATCAAACTTCCTTGGAAAATTGAAGTATCTGATAAGCTTCCAGAATCGAAGAGGTTGGCAATGCGAAGGTTGTTCTGTCTTGAAAATACTTTGTTGAAACATGAAAGTTTCGCTAAAGCTTATAAAGCCGAAATACAGAAATTATTGAACAAAGAATATGCTATTCCAGTTACACAAATACAAGTCGAGACAGCTGAGAACATTTGGTTTCTGCCCCATTTTCCGGTGCAGAATCCGAACAAACCTGGGAAGGTAAGAATTGTGTTCGATGCAGCAGCTAAATCACAAGGAAGTTCCTTAAATGATTTCTTGCACACAGGACCTGACTGGCTCACTTCCATTTTTGGTATATTATTGAAATTTAGAACCCATAGAATCGCATTTGTAGGTGATATCCGCGAAATGTTCAATAGAGTGAGAATAGCCGATGGAGATACCTATGCACAATGTTTCCTTTGGCGAGATTTTGATAAAACTATTCCTCCTAAAGTATACAGAATGGTTGCTATGCTTTTTGGAACAACATCATCTCCTTTTCTGGCTCAATTTGTTAAAAACTACAATCAATTCTTATCCTCGAGCAGTAAAAGCCATCAAAGAAAATCATAACGTTGATGACTATTTAGATGGCGCTGATAATGAGGAAGATGCTATCAAATTAGTAAACGAAGTAATTCGCATTCATGGACAGGGTGGCTTTGAAATCAGGAACTTTATATCAAATTCTGAAAAGGTCATTCGGGGAATACCAAACCATCTTATAGCAAATCAATTGAGTACAGAAATCAATATGCAAACAAAAGATGAAAAAA
Organism: Chrysomela aeneicollis; assembly: GCA_029955515.1. Taxonomy (NCBI): domain Eukaryota; kingdom Metazoa; phylum Arthropoda; class Insecta; order Coleoptera; family Chrysomelidae; genus Chrysomela; species Chrysomela aeneicollis. Next base: position 3,283,611 of record JARUHQ010000013.1, on the reverse strand, counting down.
TTCTCGGGATGATTTGGAATTCAACAAAAGATTGTTTTCACTTCAGATTGGAATTTCATAAAGTTTCCGACGAAATCATCAAAGGTTTGAAAATTCCAACTAAACGCCAAGTATTGAAAACGGCTATGTCTGTATACGATCCTCTTGGTTTATTATCTCCAATCAGTATAAAAATTAGAATACTCTTACAAAATATTTGGAGCTCAGGTATTGGATAGGATGATTTCATTAGCGAAAATATGTTTAAAAAATGGCAATTATGGCTCAAAGAATTAAACGATGCAATGAATATCGAAATTCCGCGATGTTACTCGCCTAGAAGAAGAGAGTTTTCATCCATTCAAATTCATGTTTTTTCTGATGCCAGTGAAGATGCATATGCTAGTGCAATTTTCCTTCGATTCAGCTCTGAAACCTCTGTAGAAGTTATATTAGTAGCTTCCGAAGCAAGGGTTGTACCAATCAAAAATTCCACAACTGTCAAATATTTGACCATACCAAAACTCGAACTTTTAGCTGCAGTTTTGAGAGCAAGACTTTGTGCAGAAGTTGCTAGATATTTGGAACTCAGAATTGATAATAAATTCTATTGGTCGGACTCTCAAATAGTTCTAAGTTGGCTCAGAAGTGATAAAAAACTTCCTACCTATATGTCCACACGAGTGAGTGAAATTTTAGAACTGAGTAGCATCAATCAATGGAAATGGGTTCCAACAAACCAAAACGTTGTTGATGTTTGCACCAGAGACACGGCCAGAAATATGACCAGTTATGAAAATAGTTGGTTCAGAGGTCCCAATTTTCTTCATGAACCTGAAAGTAATTGGCCTAAAATTCCGAAAGAATTTGAAAAAAATGAAAACCTGGGCGAACTAGTGATGACAGTCATATCTGACCCAGAGATTATACCAATAAAGTTTCACTATTCCTGGTTGAAACTTATCAGAATAACTGCGAGAGTCAAACGATTTATATTGAATCTGAGATTAATTAATCAGAACAGACAGCTGACGGTATATTTGACAAAGAATGAATTGAAATGGAGCGAGTGTTATTGGTGGAAAGTAGTTCAAGAATCCTGTTTTGCGACAGACAAAATGAATATTAAAAATAGCGTACTCAACAGGAATGGAAGGCTTCATAAACTGTCAATTTTTTCAGATAATGATGAGATATTGAGGATATCTAGTAGAATAGTGAAGATTGAAAATACCTCTAACATACAAAAAGAACCTGTTATATTGGCTGGTGAACATATATATACACAAAAAATGATTATGCATCATCATAGAAAGAATGCTCATCAGGGTATTGAAACACTCATAAATGAACTAAGGAAGAAATTTTGGATACCCCGAATTCGCACAACTGTGAAAAAAGTTGTTAAGCAATGTATGTATTGTCGATGACAATCTGCACCTCAAGTACAACCAAAAATGGGACTTTTACCTCGAGAACGATTAATGATGAGTCAAAAACCATTTTCAGCAACTGGTGTTGATTATTTCGGTCCGTTCCAAGTGAAAATCGGAAGAAGAATCGAGAAACGTTACGGCGTATTATTTACCTGCTTAACCATGAGGGCGATTCATGTTGAGATTGCCCATTCTTTGGAAACGGATTCCTGCATAATGGCAATACGAAGATTTCTCGCAAGACGTGGAGCAGTTCAGGTTTTTTGGTCTGATAACGGAACAAATTTCCATGGAGCGAATCGAGAACTTTCAGAAGCTCTAGAAGATTTAGAAATGAATGCTGTGGCTGATAATATGGCGAGTAGGGGCATCGACTGGAAATTCGATCCTCCCTCTGCTCCTCATATGGGGGGTAGCTGGGAACGACTTATAGGATGTTTCAAAAGGGCTCTCATGGCAATTATGAGAGAAAGGCATCCCAAAGAAAAAGTTTTACAAACATTATTTGCTGAGGTAGAATATATTATCAATAGTCGACCGCTGACACATGTTTCTGAAGATTCCCAAGATTTAATGAGCATTTCACCAAATGATATTCTCATGGGACAATCTTCAACAGTTATTACACCTGGAGTATTTAATGAGAAGGATTTGATACTGAAAAAACAATGGAGAGTATCACAATATCTGGCAGATATATTCTGGAAACGTTGGCTTCGTGAATATATTCCCACCTTGATCAATCGTCAAAAATGGAATAACAGTCAACCCAATTTACGAATTGGTGAATTGGTAGTCATCAACGATAACAATATGCCCCGAGGTGCTTGGCCGATTGGAATAGTCGAGAAGATCTACGAAGGCGCTGATGGCATCGTGAGGATAGCAGACATCCGTACTTCGAATGGCATCTTCAAGCGTCTTGCACGAAAATTGCATCGCCTGAATGTATGTGCTAACAAAGAATGAGTTAGCATCGCGGGGGAGAATGTTGCAAATAGCAAGAATCATGTTAATTATCCCTTTGTATGTTCACATTGTTACTGTTGTTAAGACAAATAACTTGTCAGTGTAAAATAAATATTTTTGTCTTGCTGTCAGTATCTCCTATATTAACTCAAATTCACTGAAAACGAGGTATTTCACGACATAGTAATGTTAGATTTAAGTTTCTTAGCTATTGTACAATAATACACATTGAGACTGTTTGGGGAGAGGTCAATTTGTACTGGAAGTTTGTTTGTTTTGCCTCTCAACTCATTGAAGATGGCCCAGTTCTCTTTGAGTTTATTTGGCGCCTTTGAGACTCTCTCATTACAATACTTTTCTTTTGCACATCTGATAACTCTTCTATAGATCGTTCGGTACTTACTGAAATATATATGAAAGTCTTCACTTGTGGTATATTTCCTAATCATGTGTAAGGCCCTCATATTACTTGAAGAGGTTCTGATTCCTTTAGTGATCCAAGGCTTTTTCAATTTACTTTTAATTTTTTGCATAGGAAAAGACCTATTGAAGACTTTACTCAACATTTTATGAAATAAACATAGGGGTTCAGAAGAGTTTAAGACACTAATCCAGTTAATTGCACCGGCATTTAGTTGAAACTTGATGAAGTTATTTTTGATATAGAGCCTGCCATACCTCTGCCTCTCACTTTTCTTTTTATATTTTAATGAAAAATATGTGACAACAGCTTCATGATCTGAGAGCGCTGCGAGGATAACTAGAGATTGAGCACCCTCTTCATCAAAATTAAGACAAACATAATCTATAGTAGATATTGTTACGGTCTAATTTTGTGTTAGGGTGAGCAATTGTTTGTTGCATAGAATTCTTTAGATTTTCAATCATTTGTCGCAGCAAGGATCTTCAATAGTCGTTCTACTTGAAACGGGTTCAGCAATGAGAACCGACAATGGTTCTCTAATTAGGAGTAATGTTAAAGGTGATAGAAAAGGATGACAAGTACGAATACTTCGGTTAGAATGTCGCGAATTATCTCAATTCAGTCAGAATTTAGGATATCCAAATCAGTAGTAAAAGATTTCAGGTGAGAGCACAGTGGTGTTTACTTTCGAGAAATACTTACGTATAATATAGTTTTCTGGAATATTACCCGGGTTTGGGGATTAAATTACTGTGTTCCTTATTTGGTGCATATCAGTTGTGTCTGGTAGCAGTTTCCTCAGGTTCAGAGGGATTGAAAGCCGAAATCTCACTCGTAGGCCACCCTTCATCAAAGGTATGAATAAGGAGTTTTCTATAAACTCGATCAAAAGCTCATCATCCCTTTTCTATCGACTAGGCCTTTATCATCACTCCCTAGAAGTATCGTCTGCAGTTTACCTAGTTGCTCAAATGACCATCAGCTAGCACCCTGGGGTTTGAGAACAACCCCTCAATGCCTGCAGTTGGTGTGACGATAGGAGGAACCGGATGAGTACCCTTATTTTGATTTCTTATTTGCGCCCTTTTGTGCTGCCAACAATTTTGGAGTCATACTAATGAGCATATGCATGTAATATTGATTAAACATCATCTTTACGTTTTTTTTTTAAGCATACATATTTAGTGATAATGAATAGGTGACACGTAACTTTGTGCAACCCCAAGTACGTACTGGGCTAGGAGTTTTAGTCCAGAGTCTGTGTATGAAGTAACCTAACTGATATAGTGAATATATACGCTTCTCACCCCCATTTCAATTGGGTGCATATTTTTTTATGACCATAGTGAAATACGAACCTCCCTTCCTCCACTGAGCTATCCAGTGTTCTACCCTACTATTCATATACTGGCTGATCGGTAGAGCACTATAAATTATTTGATGCGTTTTACCCTCACTCTTATTACCAAACAACTTCTAAGAAATTTTCCATGAATTTTGCTATGCCAGAAAAGCTCGTATCAATGGCGCCCAACGTTGTTTAGTGGTGTTGGTGGTCAATCGTATTTTATTATAGTAGAATACGTATTGGATGATAGTTGTGAATTATCAAAACAAAATGATGTGTTAATTTCCAGCGCTTATTAGTTGATATTGTTACGTGGTGATTAGAAAATCTAGGTGTGAATGGACACAAATTTTTTTGTTAGGTCTAGCAGGTAGCAGTACCCGATTGATTAGGTATATTATTTTTTTTCTCGATGACTGGCTACAATATTGGTGGTTAGCATTTATTTTAATAAGGTCGATTATTTGAATGTACTCATAGAACCATTTAAATAGTTTGCGTTTACATAGAGGGCATTTGAACTGAATATTAGTTGCAGACGATATTCCTGAGTGAAAGTTTTTGCAAAGTTTTTTTTTACTCTTTTTGCGAGGGTAACTTGTTTCGCTTTGTCTAGTGGAGGCCACTTGTTCAGGTCGTTTTTTTTTAAGTATTATAAAAATAAATTAGTGAATAATGGCTCGGAATACGATTTGGAAAAACGAAATAAATCGTTTAACTTCTGTCGAGCTGTCATATGAAATGTGTAGTAGAGGTATGAGTACCGGTACGATGGATGCGATGCGAAAATCATTCAGGAATATTTTACAAAATAAAGAGCAATTCACAGGCTTCACGAACCCTATTGCGTTTAAAGATGATTTGAAACAAATAGAAAACAACAATAAACAGTTGCTTGATATGCTAGAAAATTTCGACGGTGATACAAAAAGTTCTGATTTTGCGCGTACTTCGGCATTATTGACACACAATTTACGTCGAATTCAACATAGCAATGCGAGTAGTGGTGACGAATGCACCAAGAAAAACCAAATTTTGTTAGATCTATACAATATTAGAAGCGATTTCGAGAAGTTGGTAAAAAAATTCAATAAAACATCATCTAGTGGCTCGTCGAGCGCGTTGTTATTGAATGTTGGAATTTCTGGGGTAAATGCAGCACAGTCTTCATCAAGTGATGATGATGTCGATGATGAAAACGAGACTGACAATGTGTTTTCATCTACTGTGGCAGCTGTCAGTAATGGTGTGTCATATCCCAAGTCCGTTCCTACGTGTAAATGGAATTTGAAATTTTCAGGGGATCCGAACGACATGTCATTGGCTTGTTTTCTGGAACAGGTAGAAGAACTTAGTATTGCCAGAATTGTTCAGAACTGCTCGCGATCTCTTCGTTGGATCCGCTTTATCATGGTATAGCGCGAATCGAAAACATGCTACAGATTGGAATTCACTCGTGAAACTCTTACGGGAACAATTTCAAACCGACAAATACAATGAAAAGTTGATGGAGGAAATAAAAAATCGCACGATGCATGATACAGAAAATATCGGGATGTATCTGGCGTGTATGGGAAATTTATTTAATAGACTTTCAATCAAAACTTCAGATAGCCAGCAGCTAGAAATTATTTTACCGCGAATAAGACCTTACTTACAGGTAGGATTAGGATTTGTGGAACCTAAGAGTAAGAGAGATCTCTTGAGTCTTTGTAGGGAGCTTGAATCGCGTGAAACAAATATCAATGAATTTAAACCACCCCCTTCACGCAAAACAAATAGTCTTCTAGAACCGGATCTAGCATATGTCAACACTAGGGTTCAAAATTCGGTAAATTGTAGCATTATTTGTTTTCGCTGTAAGAAACAGGGGCACAAACGTAATGAGTGTACGGAAGCACGTCCTGATATCAAATGCTTTAAATGCGGGAAACTAGGGTTCACGGTGAAAACATGTCCTTCCTGTAGTTATTCAAAAAACGCCAGATCGAGTCGTTAAATCGAGTGACAGACTCCAGCCCGAATAAATACTCGATATCAAGGTCAAACCCAAGTTCATCGATGAACAAAATTCAAATTTGCTTGGATTTCATTTTATCTAGTGTTGTTGATGATGAGAGGCCTTACCTTAATGTTGATTTGTTAGGAATAAAGATGTTAGGTCTCCTTGATTCAGGTGCTAGTAGAACTATTTTAGGCAAGCAGGGATATGAGAAAATAAAATTAATGAATTTCAAAATATTGCCTTCGGATGTTCCGAACTGTAATGTGGCTAATGGACAGATTTGTGAGATAGCGGGATATGTCTCAATTCCCTTCAGATTGAAAGATAAAGTTGAAATTATTGATACGTTAATAGTTCCATCTATACCTAACTGTCTTATACTGGGTACAGATTTTTGGAAAAAGTTTAACATCGTACCAGATTTACGACGCGGTGAGTGGGTTTTCAGCAATGAGCAAATCACTGCGGCTTCGGTAACTGATCAAACAGTTTTAACACCGGATCAGGCAGACAAATTGAATAGCCTAGTGGAAAGTTATTTCGCGAATATAACGAATGAAACAGGTCACACCAATTTGGTCGAACATAAAATCAAACTCAAGCCTAACACTGAACCAATAAAAAAACGGTATTACCGTATTTCTCCTGCAGTACAAAAACAAGTAGATATTGAATTGAATAAAATGTTAGCGGAAGGTATTGTCGAAAAATCTACGTCACCATGGTCAAGTCCGATAATACTTGTAAAAAAAAAGACAATACATACAGATTTTGTGTTGATTACAGGCACGTTAATGCAGTTACAGAGAAGGACGCCTATCCTATACCATATGTCAGTGATACCTTGGATAAGCTTCGTAGTGCAACTTACCTCAGTAGTCTTGATATAAAAAATGCCTACTGGCAAATTCCCGTAGCTTTAGAGTCGAGACCTATTACCGCATTTACGGTTCCCAATAGAGGGTTATTTCAGTTCAGAAAAATGCCCTATGGGATCTGTAATGGACCAGCTTCTTTCCAAAGACTTGTAGAGAGTGTTTTAGGCCCAGATTTAGAACCATATGTATTTGTATACATCGATGATATTGTCGTGGTTACGCAATCTTTTGAAAAACACTTAGAAATACTGAGAGAAGTATTTAATCGGCTGCAAGAAGCCAATTTGTCTCTCAATAGGCAAAAGTGCGAATTTTGTAGGCCTCAGATAAATTATCTTGGATATGTTGTAGACCAAAATGGGTTACACGTCGACCCAAACCGAGTAACAGCTATTTTAAATTTACGTCCACCTAAAAACGTCTCGGAGACACGTCGAATAATAGGGATGGCCTCATGGTATCGAAAATTCGTTCCCAATTTCAGTACCGTGATTGCCCCGATTACTCAACTTTTGAAGAAGAATCATAAATTTATTTGGACCACTGAATGTATGTTGGCCTTCGACAAAATTAAAGAGTGCTTGGTTTCAGCCCCGGTGTTGACATGTCCAAATTTCGAAAAACCATTTATTATCTCTACAGACGCCAGTGATTTTGGTCTTGGAGCCGTTTTATCCCAAGAATTCGAAGATGGGGAACATGTTATCAGTTACATAAGTAGATCATTAAATCGTAGTGAGAGAAAATGGACAGTTACCGAAAAAGAGTGCGCAGCAGTTGTCTTTGCGGTTGAAAAGTTCCGTCCATATATAGAGGGTTCTCATTTCACAATTTACACGGATCACCACAGTCTTGTGTGGCTTAATAATCTTCGTGATCCCATGGGTAGGTTGGCACGCTGGAATCTTAAGCTTCAACAGTATGATTTCACAATTTTACACCGCAAAGGTAAAGACAATGTCGTGCCAGATGCATTATCGCGTTCAGTACCAATCGTAGATGAGATCCAAATACCCTCTCCTTGTTATGAGAACACAACTGACAGCTGGTACAGGAAAATGATGAAGAATGTTGCTGATAACCCTATAAATTTTCCTTTATGGAGGGTTAACGGAACGACTCTGTTTAAAAGATTCAAAAATAGGTACCCTGGTTTATCTGATGGTGAATTCGATTGGAAAATTGTAGTACCAAAAGATCGACGTACAGAATTAATAAAAGATAACCATAATGTTGAAACTGCAGGTCACTGCGGAATTTTTAAGACATTTCATCGCATTTTTAATAAGTATTGCTGGCCAAAAATGAAGTATGATATTACTAGGTACATTAAAAATTGTAAGGTATGTATAGCAACCAAACCAGAACAAAAAAAACCTGCAGGGTTAATGTGCGGTAGGCCTAATATAACAAAATGTTGGGAACTAATTTGTATTGATGTAATAGGTCCTTTACCTAGAAGTACCCGTGGTTTCAAATATATTCTTTCTGTTTCCGATTATTTTAGTAAATTTCCTTTCTTTTTTCCAATGAGGGCTGCCACCTCGATGAATATTGTTAGAATTATAGAGGAAAACATTTTTATGTTGGTAGGGGTTCCAAAATTCATTGTATGTGATAACGGGAAAGTTTTCGTTAGTCGAGATTTCAAAGCTTTGGCAAAGAAGTATAATGTGAAACTTTCATATACGGCTTTCTATCACCCGCAAGCTAACGCGGTAGAGCGAATACACAGAGTTTTGAAAACAATGATTTCAGCATATGTTCAAGGAAATCATAGAGAGTGGGATAGGGATCTACAAAAATTTGCATGTGCAATCAGAACGTCAAAACACGAAGATACATCTTTCACACCATATTTTATAAATTTTGGTCGCGAAATCAATTTGAATGGTGCATCAAATGTAGAGGACGACGACAACCCTCAAAATGGTATTACTACGATTCGTGACCCAGACATTCTGATTTCTCGTGCCTCTGGCTTCAAGCCTGTATATGACAAGGTTCGGGAACAATTAGATAAAGCTTATGAACAAAGCAAAAAGACGTATGATTTGAGACACAGAGATGTACGATATATTGTTGGTCAGAAAGTATGGCATAGGAATTTTGCATTGTCCGACGCAACAAAGTATTGGCTAAGTTGGCTCACAAATTTGTAGGACCTTATATAGTATCAAAAACATTATCGCCCTGGACATATGAGCTCAAGGATGATAGCGGTCGTAAAATTGGCACATATCATGTCAAAGATTTGAAACCTCACCCCGTAGATAATGATTAATAAAAAAAAATATTGAAAATATTTTTTTTGGGGGGAAAGGGTGGGATTGTTACGGTCTAATTTTGTGTTAGGGTGAGCAATTGTTTGTTGCATAGAATTCTTTAGATTTTCAATCATTTGTCGCAGCAAGGATCTTCAATAGTCGTTCTACTTGAAACGGGTTCAGCAATGAGAACCGACAATGGTTCTCTAATTAGGAGTAATGTTAAAGGTGATAGAAAAGGATGACAAGTACGAATACTTCGGTTAGAATGTCGCGAATTATCTCAATTCAGTCAGAATTTAGGATATCCAAATCAGTAGTAAAAGATTTCAGGTGAGAGCACAGTGGTGTTTACTTTCGAGAAATACTTACGTATAATATAGTTTTCTGGAATATTACCCGGGTTTGGGGATTAAATTACTGTGTTTCTTATTTGGTGCATATCAGTTGTGTCTGGTAGCAGTTTCCTCAGGTTCAGAGGGATTGAAAGCCGAAATCTCACTCGTAGGCCACCCTTCATCAAAGGTATGAATAAGGAGTTTTCTATAAACTCGATCAAAAGCTCATCATCCCTTTTCTATCGACTAGGCCTTTATCATCACTCCCTAGAAGTATCGTCTGCAGTTTAGCTAGTTGCTCAAATGACCATCAGCTAGCACCCTGGGGTTTGAGAACAACCCCTCAATGCCTGCAGTTGGTGTGACGATAGGAGGAACCGGATGAGTACCCTTATTTTGATTTCTTATTTGCGCCCTTTTGTGCTGCCACCAATTTTGGAGTCATACTAATGAGCATATGCATGTAATATTGATTAAACATCATCTTTACGTTTTTTTTTAAGCATACATATTTAGTGATAATGAATAGGTGACACGTAACTTTGTGCAACCCCAACTACGTACTGGGCTAGGAGTTTTAGTCCAGAGTCTGTGTATGAAGTAACCTAACTGATATAGTGAATATATACGCTTCTCACCCCCATTTCAATTGGGTGCATATTTTTTTATGACCATAGTGAAATACGAACCTCCCTTCCTCCACTGAGCTATCCAGTGTTCTACCCTACTATTCATATACTGGCTGATCGGTAGAGCACTATAAATTATTTGATGCGTTTTACCCTCACTCTTATTACCAAACAACTTCTAAGGAATTTTCCATGAATTTTGCTATGCCAGAAAAGCTCGTATATATACAAGATACACAAGCTAAATATTATTTATACCTTATCATCAGTTTTGGTCCGCGCCGAGTACTTGATTTCCTTGGTACCCCCTATTAATAGAGGGCATTCCCCTATCCGCCACCTGGGGACGCGCCCGATGGGGGACTGATTACCCCACACGGGACCTAACCTACGATAACCTAACCTAAACTACATTAATACTACAAAAAACAAATAATTATATCTAAAGCTACGGAAAATATTTCAATAATTTCATAGATTTGATAATTCCTCACCTGAGGAAATGAAAATCTTTGTCGGATTTATTTAATGAGTAAATATTTCTATATTCTTAGTCGACTATTTACAAAATATCTATATACACAAAATATAAGCAAATTACAGTATGATTACTTACCGCTATCTGTGAAATCCCCTGATACTTTATAATGAGAACAAAAATCCTCTATTGGAACCAGTTTCCAAGTTCGTAATTCCGGATATAACATTCTTACCTTCAGAGGAGGACCGGAAGAAATATCCTCATCTGGATATTCATCACTATTTCTCTTCGAATAAGATGCGGAATCAGCTCCCTTATCTCCAGCATGAATTTTCTCACTTTTATCAACATTACACATTATATTAGGGAACCTCTTCCTATAATCCATCAAAGAAATGCGTTTCCTTTTCACCGGCTGGACATCTTTGGACATTTTCTTTTCAATTTCCCTGATCTCTTCCTCTATTCGCTGAATTTGTCGGTCCAAATCACACATCACTTTTTTTCCACTCAACAACTTGGTGGAATATTTGGATTCACCCTCGTGACCACTCATTTCAAAAATTGTCTAAAATTTCAATTCTCGTTAAAAAACTGCAAGTAACTCACTGAAAGTTCGGAATGAAACTGAATTAGAATGCCATGAAGATCAACTTAAATAGTAATGGCCTGAGAATGGCCAGACATGGGGGCGTAGCATAGAAAGGGGATGCCAATGACAGGTAAGGTAGGTATTCCGATTGGCTGAAAGGATTGGTTGATGCTCAGGTACATGGGGATAATGAAGCTTATATTTTACTTCTAGGATTCTCAAGTGAATAATTTTCATCCACAATCACCTTATAATTAAAATTATATACACATGCACTAAAGATTCCTGAAAAGTCCGAATCCATCAACCAAATTGAAAATTTGGAGACTGTGGCTTAATAATATACAACAAATGGAAATATAACCCAAAAACCACAAAACATTTGAGCAAAACCTAATGAGTTCAATCGGTATTTTCAATGGATATAAGAACTTAATTGTCGAAATACGTAATTGTTTTTTCTAAAATATTTTGAGGTTATTGGGTTATATTTTCATTTGTTGATTATTCATTAACTAGTTGAATAATGATAGTGATTTATTCTACTAGAGAATAATGAAATATCTATCTTATATCGTATATAAATATTAGATATTTCTTACTTTGTTTCATCATGTTTCATTTCGTTTTCATCCATAAAAAGCTTGTATATTATCTAAGTTCTTGATGAATCTCTACTCTCTAGAATTTCCTCTTGAAAATGCTGTCAGATCGAAATGGCGAATGATTTTCTGATGGAAAATGTCTGCGATTCTGATTCTAAATTGAATTTTGAATATATATCAGTCGCTTTAGAAAAATAAACGCTATCTGAAACACTCATTACAATACATAACCATTGATTTCATAAATATGATTCACAATTGAATTTTTATTGAAATCACCATAGTTCTAACGCAATCCTAATCCGAATATTTTATTAGTTTTTCCGCATATTATCTCATATCAACAACCTTATACGAAGCTTTGTAGGTACCATATATAGGCCGAGAGAAGTTGATGGATATTTTTAAGTCATCAAAATGACCGCTATAGAGTGAAAATTAAATGTTCTTGAAAAATATTGAAGTACTGTACAATATCGGAAATATTTTTTTTTTGCTGCAGCTCAATATATCTTCAATAACCAAAATGAAGGAATCTGTTGAATAATACCTATTTCAAATAGCTGTATCTTCCATACCATTTATCCAATCTTGTTGTACTCATGCTTTTTTGAAAAATGATCTCACACTCATTCGAATGATGCCTACTTTGATGATTCTAGTTTATTTCCACTTCCAGAGGGCGCTCTGTACACAAGGTCGAGTTTTTTAAAAAATTTCTTGAAGACATCAGACGAGACGATACAATTATGTTTTCATCAGACATGGACGACCAAATAAATTTGAATAATATCGTACGCTGATATCAAAATTAATTAAATCAATATGATTTTAATATATTGATTTGGAAAATAATCTTGTATTTCAAATATAGAAAACGGTTTGAAGGCACGTGTTCAAACTGCAGATTAGTATCACTAATCCATTAACCTGTAATATTGATGGTTTCAAGAATAATGGTCTGTATAATCTGCTTATGTCATTTTAATGTTTCTAACATTCTCCATTCGAATTTATTGCCAAGAAATCCTAAGAATTTGAGATGAGAAAGTTATGACATAATCCGATCATGTTATTCGAATTATTGTTCATTTAGGTAGCTGCTTCATTTCAGCATCGCATTAGTATAGACACAATTTCTCAAAAATCATGGATTATTATTTTGCCTCGAATCATGATAATTAGTATGGTTCAATAGGCCCTACAGAAAAACAAGTTGCAGATGAATTAGAGGTATATGTTGTTGAAATATTTCGATGGATTTGAGAGAAACGAACACGCTTCGTACTGCTCAAACTGTGGACATTATAAAACGTGAAAAAAATCAAACAATCACTTCTGGCCAGCTGTTGGCTCTTTGAATTCTATCAATATCGCCGAGTAATCGGTTTCCATGATACAGCTTCAATTCAATTCAATTCAAAATGTACTTTATTGTCGAAGAATAAAAATTCTTATTGACAAAGCATGTCTAAACAATTTAAAAAATTAAGGTAAAATGGACAACAGAAGTAAAAAGAAACTCAAATGTAACAGGACATTGAATTCTACAGAACAGTTAAAAAATTGATATGAGTGAATAAATAATAATAACTATTAAATAAAGGTTCCGGCACTCAGAATCTGTCTTCAAAATATTCTTCCAAGCTATAATATGCTTCTGGAAGTAAAAGTTCTTTCATACATTTTCGAAATACTTTTGAGTCTGTCATACTTTTTATTTCAGATGGTAGATGATTAAATATCTTCCGACTCTCAAAGATTATGGAATTTTTCGTTAATGATGAAATTGGTTTTGGCAGAGGTATATTGGCATTTTGCCGGGTGTTATATATATTTTTGGACCATATTGAGGACAACATGGTATTCAGGGAAACAAGCTGATATTCAAACCTTGCTTGGAATGTTAATCAGTATGAATGATTCTGAGAGATCTTATTCCTAGTTAGGCCCTATAACAGCCCTTATATTATAGAATTTCCAGTCCTATTGTCCATTCCAACTAGTGAGTGTGTAAGTGACAGTTCGTAAACAAACCAGTTAGATAGGCATAATGTAATTTAAAACAAACCTTATAGCGAATCACTTTCATTCAAATCACAATTCACAACATTACAGTTAGACGTTTGATCATTTCACTCATTGCATCACTTATACGAATCTATGATAAAAAGGACTCATAACCTCGACTTCCATGTACCATTATTGTTTATTGATACGGGTTCCGAATTGTCAAGTTATTAGCCTATATTCAAAAGTCAGTACTTATGTCCCAAATAGTGTATACTACTATTTTGGCGTTCGATCATGTTGTCTCTCTTCAGCTCGACTTTGCTTACACAAGATGCGATAAGGAAGGATATTCTATATGGGTCAAATTAGGAATATACTCATTAGTCAATGCAAAGATATGGATATTTCGCATAGTTGCCATTTCGTTTTCAAGAAATCCGATATGAAATATGATTTTTTATATATAGGATTTATTGAGTCCTTTTCTATCCCGGTTTGATTTGTGTCTTCAATAGAAGGATAACCTGATCAGAATTTCGATTGATAGATAAACTCCATTGTCCGACATTTCGTTTTATAAAGAGTATGCCATTTGTTTTGATACTTAGGATTTTTTGGCATATAGAAAAGTAGCATATTGCCGTTATCGATAGTTGCCGTTATATACTTGGTTGTGGCCACCTTTATAAATATCACATTTTGTGGATCTTCGTCGACAACACGTGAGTACTTTCGAATTGTTCTGAACATGTCGGTATATCAGACCGCCATTGATTGTTACTATATTTCGGGATAGTCTTGGCACAGTTATATCTGACTTGAAGGACTTATATGGAGAACTCTCCAAATTCAAAGGGGATCGATTTCCAAACGTATCTGTTTTTACTAGATGCGGCGTCTTGCTGATTGAAGCCGGCAGTCCAGTCCAGCGATACATATTATATAATATAATTCATCCTACCCTAGGCGATATTGGATGTGAATTGTGACGAACCGGCTCTCAAAGCACCATCGAGGGAAAATCGTCAACCAAAACAAGATAAGATCTTTCCTTATATGTGAATGTCTTCCTGTGTCGTCAAACGGAATCTTCAACTCAACTTATGGGCGGAAATACCTGGACAAGAATATATTATTTCTTTTATAGTATAAGTTAAAAGAAAAGGTTTTGTGAGCCATCTATAGCTATACTTGGTGTAAAGATCGGATCGAAATAATCCGAAAAATGATGTTATGACCTCATCATATCATATATACTTATATTCATTATAATTTGAATTTTGCAGAACATAATTATATAACAGGCTCAGTATACCTTCCAAAATTTATCATAATTTCTTCAGTTTGCTTATCTTCCCGTTTAGATACGTATTCTTTAGCATCACAGGGTTCGGGCAAACGGGTGGCCCCTATTTTATTTAACAATTCCCTCACATATCAACCCACGATTCACGACTGGGTGAACTGGCAACCCTGGCTAAAGAAATTTGATGAATTATTTCATTTGAGTTTCAATAACTGGTATAGACCAGCGGTAATTATTTTATTCATTATTCTTATTTATCTTGCTATCCATATAAAAAGCCCGGAACGTAACAGTGGTTTAATTTTTTTTATCCTGAACAAACATCGAAATGTGCCCAATAGTACAGGCTGTAATGTATTTTGTTTTTATGTGTGACAGAAAAACGCAGAGGTTTGTTGATTGCTATATTTGCATATTATACGCGTATCATGTATCATATTATCATATATTGTAAACTTGAATAGATTTTGTTATATCTATAGTTAACCCATAATAGTTGAAAGATACTGTATAGCAATTTATAGCTGAACAATCATTCTTGTCAATGGTACCATTTTTTAAATTTTACAGATAGTGATTCTGAAATTTCTGAACTTAGGGAAGGAGAATCGGTTTATTATTTTTCCCAACACTTCAAATTACTAAGTTATCACATATCAATTGAAAACTGAAATCCCAAGCGCAGCTTCGACATGTGTTGAATGTCCGTCACACGGTTGCCAGAGTGGCCACTTTATATGAAAAAGTCATACAAGATAATATATAACACAAGCTAAATATTATTTATACCTAATCATCAGTTTTGGTCCGCGCCGGATACTTGATTTCCTCGGTACCCCCTATTAATAGGGGGCATTCCCCTATCCGCCACCTGGGGACGCGCCCGATGGGGTACTGATTACCCCACACGGGACCATACCTACGATAACCTAACCTTAACTACATTGATACTACAAAAAACAAATAAGTATATCTAAAACTACGGAAAATATTTCAATAATTTCATCGATTTGATAATTCCTCACATGAGGAAGTGAAAATCTTTGTCGGATATTTATTCAATGTGTATATATTTATATATTCTTAGTCGACTATTTACAAAATATCTATATACACAAAATATAAGCAAATTACAGTATACTTACCCCAACAGCATATTTTATGATTATTTACCGCTATCTGTGAAATTCCCTGATACTTTATAATGAGAACAAAAATCCTCTATTGGAACCAGTTTCCAAGTTCGTAATTCCGGATATAACATTCTTACCTTCAGAGGAGGACCGGAAGAAATATCCTCATCTGGATATTCATCACGATTTCTCTTCGAATAAGATGCGGAATCAGCTCCCTTATCTCCAGCATGAATTTTCTCACTTTTATCAACATTACACATTATATTAGGGAACCTCTTCCTATAATCCATCAAAGAAATGCGTTTCCTTTTCACCGGCTGGACATCTTTGGACATTTTCTTTTCAATTTCCCTGATCTCTTCCTCTATTCGCTGAATTTGTCGGTCCAAATCACACATCACTTTTTTTCCACTCAACAACTTGGTGGAATATTTGGATTCACCCTCGTGACCACTCATTTCAAGAATTGTCTAAAATTTCAATTCTCGTTAAAAAACTGCAAGTAACTCACTGAAAGTTCGGAATGAAACTGAATTAGAATGCCATGAAGATCAACTTAAATAGTAATGGCCTGAGAATGGCCAGACATGGGGGCGTAGCTTAGAAAGGGGATGCCAATGACAGGTAAGGTAGGTATTCCGATTGGCTGAAAGGATTGGTTGATGCTCAGGTACATGGGGATAATGAAGCTTATATTTTACTTCTAGGATTCTCAAGTGAATAATTTTCATCCACAATCACCTTATAATTAAAATTATATACACATGCACTAAAGATTCCTGAAAAGTCCGAATCCATCAACCAAATTGAAAATTTGGAGACTGTGGCTTAATAATATACAACAAATGGAAATATAACCCAGAAACCACAAAATATTTGAGCAAAACCTAATGAGTTCAATCAACAAGTTGAATAATGAAAGTGGTTTATTCTACTAGAGAATAATGAAATATCTATCTTATATCGTAAATAAATATTAGATATTTCTTACTTTGTTTCATCATGTTTCATTTCGTTTTCATCCATAAAAAGCTTGTATATTATCTAAGTTCTTGATGAATCTCTACTCTCTAGAATTTCCTCTCGAAAATGCTGTCAGATCGAAATGGCGAATGATTTCCTGATGGAAAATGTCTGCGATTCTGATTCTAAATGAATTTTGAATATATATCAGTCGCTTTAGAAAAATATACGCTATCTGAAACACTCATTACAATACATAACCATTGATTTCATAAATATGATTCACAATTGAATTTTTATTGAAATCACCATAGTTCTAACGCAATCCTAATCCGAATATTTTATTAGTTTTTCCGCATATTATCTCATATCAACAACCTTATACGAAGCTTTGTAGGTACCATATATAGGCCAAGAGAAGTTGATGGATATTTTTAAGTCATCAAAATGACCGCTATAGAGTGAAAATTAAATGTTCTTGAAAAATATTGAAGTACTGTACAATATCGGAAATATTTTTTTTTGCTGCAGCTCAATATATCTTCAATAACCAAAATGAAGGAATCTGTTGAATAATACCTATTTCAAATAGCTGTATGTTCCATACCATTTATCCAAACTTGTTGTACTCATGCTTTTTTGAAAAATGATCTCACACTCATTCGAATGACGCCTACTTTGATGATTCTAGTTTATTTCCACTTCCAGAGGGCGCTCTGTACACAAGGTCGAGTCTTTTAAAAAATTTCTTGAAGACATCAGACGAGACGATACAATTATGTTTTCATCACTGTACTTGAAGAGCATGATGAAAATAGCTACGTATTACTGTTCGTTTTCGAGCTTTGCAAATAGCTAATTTTTATAACGAAAATCATTTTTATCATTGAGAATCTACGTATCACTATACGAATTATATCTATTTTGAGTAGACATCGAGAATGGGTCACCCACTTTATCCTACTTCAATGCCCTAGTTAGCACTTAATTACAATTTTGACCGTTTGTTTTGCATTTTGTCTATTATCAATAATTGAAAAGTAATCAAATGATATCTTCATAGAAATGGAGCATGCTGAGGTTTTTCAATTCATAAACTGCGATAATCGAATTCAACTAAATCTTTTCAAAGACATGGACGACCAAATAAATTTAAATAATATCGAACGCTGATATCAAAATTAATTAAATCAATATGATTTTAATATATTGATTTGGAAAATAATCTTGTTTTTCAAATATAGAAAACGGTTTGAAGGCACGTGTTCAAACTGCAGATTAGTATCACTAATCCATTAACCTGTAATATTGATGGTTTCAAGAATAATGGTCTGTATAATCTGCTTATGTCATTTTAATGTTTCTAACATTCTCCATTCGAATTTATTGCCAAGAAATCCTAAGAATTTTACCTACCCTATGCACACAGGTGAATAATTCATACCTAATTCATTGACCTGTATAATGAGATGAGAAAATAATGTCATAATCTGATCATGTTATTCGAATTATTGTTCATTTAGGTAGCTGCTCAAATTTACCATCTCATTAGTATAGACACAATTTCTCAAAAATCATGGATGATTATTTTGCCTCGGATTATAATAATTAGTATGGTTCAATAGGCCCTACAGGAAAATAAGTTGCAGATGAATATGTTGTTGAAATATTTCGAGGGATTTGAGAGAAACGAACACGCTTCGTACTGCTCAAACTGTGGACATTATAAAACGTGAAAAAAATCAAACAATCACTTCTGGCCAGCTGTTGGCTCTTTGAATTCTATCAATATCGCCGAGTAATCGGTTTCCATGATACAGCTTCAATTCAATTCAATTCAAAATGTACTTTATTGTCGAAGAATAAAAATTCTTATTGACAAAGCATGTCTAAACAATTTAAAAAATTAAGGTAAAGTGGACAACAGAAGTAAAAAGAAACTCAAATGTAACAGGACATTGAATTCTACAGAACAGTTAAAACATTGATATGAGTGAATAAATAATAATAACTATTAAATAAAGGTTCAGGCACTCAGAATCCGTCTTCAAAATATTCTTCCAAGCTATAATATGCTTTTGGAAGTAAAAGTTCTTTCATACATTTTCGAAATACTTTTGAGTCTGTCATACTTTTTATTCCAGATGGTAGATGATTAAATATCTTCCGACTCTCAAAGATTATGGAATTTTTCGTTAATGATGAAATTGGTTTTGGCAGAGGTATATTGGCATTTTGCCGGGTGTTATATATATTTTTGGACCATATTGAGGACAACATGGTATTCAGGGAAACAAGCTGATATTCAAACCTTGCTTGGAATGTTAATCAGTATGAATGATTCTGAGAGATCTTATTCCTAGTTAGGCCCTATAACAGCCCTTATATTATAGAATTTCCAGTCCTATTGTCCATTCCAACTAGTGAGTGTGTAAGTGACAGTTCGTAAACAAACCAGTTAGATAGGCATAATGTAATTTAAAACAAACCTTATAGCGAATCACTTTCATTCAAATCACAATTCACAACATTACAGTTAGACGTTTGATCATTTCACTCATTGCATCACTTATACGAATCTATGATAAAAAGGACTCATAACCTCGACTTCCATGTACCATTATTGTTTATTGATACGGGTTCCGAATTGTCAAGTTATTAGCCTATATTCAAAAGTCAGTACTTATGTCCCAAATAGTGTATACTACTATTTTGGCGTTCGATCATGTTGTCTCTCTTCAGCTCGACTTTGCTTACACAAGGTGCGATAAGGAAGGATATTGTGTTTTAATGCTAAGCAATACGCTATCTGGCGGAATAAACTCGCATCAATGTCACGTGACCAGCAAGTGTGATTGCTTTGTGTTTATTTACCTGGAAGCGTGCATTTGTGTGAGGGTTATAGTTGTTTTATAGTGACTAATAATTTGTTGAAAGTGAAAATGACCAGCAGAGCAAATTGTTGTGCACCTGGATGTAACTCTGTATATAAAAAAAATCCCAACTTGACTTTTCATCATTTTCCAAATGAGGGTCAACGAGTTGAGCATATTGGAGAATCCGGAATAGCGACTATGGTTGAAAGAAAGAAACTGTGGGAGATCAAATTAAAAATAGGAAAGAGGGTTACCAAAAACATGAGAGTTTGTTCTCAACATTTTGTTGAAGAAGATTTCATCACTCCTAGTGATTGTAAGTATTTTGTTTTTCCATATTTTGAGGTTAAAATAATTACATATCAATGTTTCAGGGGGCTATCAGAAACGTTACTTAAAAAAAACTGCTGTACCGAGTAGAAACTTACCTATGTCAAACATAATAACCAAGTCAAAAAGTCTGAAGACAGATGAGAAAAAGAAAAGATATGAAAAACTGATTGAAAGAAGACAGGCAAGTTATTCCCTTCTTGGTTATTTTTGTTGAAGTCAAAAGTAAATAACTACTTTTGATTATCATCATTGGTTATTTCAAATTTTAGGTTGATCAACTCCCTTGCACCTCCAAAGATGAAATAGTACCAAACTTGTTTGATGACTTTGATGGAGCAAAAGTGCTACTAGAGCTTCAACAACAGAAGTTACCATTTGATGAAGACACTTTAAAAGAAACTTCACATTCCACGAAAATATTTGTTGATGTTGGCACTCAAACTGAACATTTTGATGATAAGGAATTTCACAATGAGGAGATTCAAGTGAACACGAACTGGTCTTCAATTTCTGATTTAATCCAAACTGAGAAAGCTCTGAACATTTTAACAGGAATCCCTTCATTCTGCTTATTATTCTTATTGGTTAATTTGATTACATCTTGTAAAAAAGATACAAGATGTCAAAGATTATCAGTGAAACAAAGAATTCTTTTAGTATTTTTAAAATTTAAACTTGATTTGACATACTCTGCTTTAGGAGTCTTGTTTGGGGGTATTAGTGTGCCAACATGTAGAAGAATTTTCCAGGACACTACTGAAGTGCTATCAAGTATTTTAGAAAATTTTGTTTATCTGCCACCTAAGGAAGATGTTTTGAAGAATATGCCAATATGTTTCAGCAGGTTCCAGAATGTGAGAATTGTTTTAGATTGCACTGAAATAAAAGTGCAAGTACCAAAGAAACTTTGTTGTAAAATAAAATTATATTCTCATTATAAAAAAAATAATACCCTCAAATTCATGACAGCAGTAACTCCTGCTGGATTTATAGCCTATGCCAGTCCATCCTATGGGGGCAGAGCTTCAGATAAAAGTATTTTTGAACAGTCACAACTACTGGAACAATTAATTCCCTATGTGGATGAAGTTATGGTTGATAAAGGATTCCTGATTGAAAGTTCATGTGAGGAGTTTGGAATAAAAATTATAAGACCACCTTATCTTCGAAAGAAAAAACAGTTTGATAGGGCTGAGGCCTCTATGAACAGAAGTATTGCATCAGCAAGAGTGCATATTGAAAGAGTGAATGCAAGGATAAAAGTTTTCAGAATTTTCAGAAACACTTTTCCTTTGCATTTGGTACCAGTTGTTGATAATATATTTACAATTATTTGTGGTATTGTTAATTTGGGTAGTCCTATTTTGAGAGATGATCTGTTTTTGCATTGAGGCTTATGAAAAAATGTTAACAAACATTCATAAATTAAATAATAAAATAAATAATGTTCTTGTTTTTATTGTGTAAAAAATATATTATAAGAAAATATATTTTTTCTCAAACGAAAATTACTATTTTTATGGCTGATATCATAACTTGATGAATGTTAATGACGTCATGAAATTATCAGACAACTCTTATACAATGATCGTTCAGTCTATCCATTTTTCAGTCTATTTAACATAAATACTTGTTGAATAAAAAAATTGATAGATTGAATCAGGAAACTGAAAAAAGAAAATAGTGGTATTTATTGCATACATTGATCAAAAATTTGACATAGTGACTTTTTCAGAATAAATTATAGAATCAACTACAAATATGATGAATCATGTTCTCAAAATATTTCTTGGAGACTGTTTTGATCAAGTTATGTGCATATTCATCATCAAATGGAATGGAAACATGTAAATAGTCCTTTTCTTTAGAGAAATATATGATAAATTCACACATTTTCAAATTGAGCAAAGCCATCCCAAATTGAATTTGTGCAAAATATGAATGATTCCTTTTCAATGTAAAATCAGGATTCAAATATCTCAGTGATTGTATCACTTCCCTTCCAGGCCTAATTTTACCTAAAAATAAAAAAAAATACATATTAATAATTTCACCAATTCCTGAAATTACCTAAATATGGGCACTTGATTTCTATTAATCTGCTTGGGCTTCCATGTTCAAATACAATACCATCTGGTGAATAAGCCAACCATGGATATTTTTGACAAATTTGTATCCCAATTGTCTTTAAATCAAAATCAGGATTCATATTCTTGAATGCTTCCAGTGCAAATTTTTCTTGATCAATTCCATGCCTCATTTCCTTTGTAATAACTGCTTTCGGATTGGAAAAGTTGGTCAACATGTTTGTCCAGTCTCGTTTTCTGAAGGTAAAAATTGAATAGCATGTTGATCCTGCAAAATTGTTTCAAGTGATGAAATGTCTTGTTAAAACTAGAAATATAAGAAGGCAAAACAAATTGAAGAATAGTTAAAAAAAAACAATCATTGTTAAAACAATGTACTGAAATCATTTTTCATGCACTATTATAATATGTACCTGTTATTTTATTTTTTCTCAATCTTTTCCATTCTGAGGTTCCTTGACTGATGCACAAACTATTCAAAAAATTTTCTTTTCTGAAAGACTCCACAACATCATGACAACAGTTCATGAAATACCAGCCTTACAGCTGCAGGTAAATTTATGTATCTCAACTTTACCAGCTTAAGTGAATGAAAAGGATCCACTGATTTCATGAGGATCACTTTTGATAGCACTGGTCTGCAAACAATACGATCTGATAATCCACTCATCATCCTTCTTGTCTTTGATACCACAAACAATAATGTGGTTTGCTGCCAGAACAGCTTCACCCTCCACAATGCATCGACTACTCGGAGTAGCAGCCAGATAATCAAAAATTGAGGACAATGGTAGAAACATATCCGTTTAAATATCGAAATTTTCACAAAATTGCTCACTTTCCTTGGTAAACAAATAGGTTATAGCAAATGCAATCACACTTGGCGTCAAAAACCATATGTTTTTCGACAGAATGACAGCGCGGGAAAATGAAGGTTAAAATGTCAATTCTATATGGGTCAAATTAGGAATATACTCATTAGTCAATGCAAAGATATGGATATTTCGCATAGTTGCCATTTCGTTTTCAAGAAATCCGATATGAAATATGATTTTTTATATATAGGATTTATTGAGTCCTTTTCTATCCCGGTTTGATTTGTGTCTTCAATAGAAGGATAACCTGATCAGAATTTCGATTGATAGATAAACTCCATTGTCCGACATTTCGTTTTATAAAGAGTATGCCATTTGTTTTGATACTTAGGATTTTTTGGCATATAGAAAAGTAGCATATTGCCGTTATCGATAGTTGCCGTTATATACTTGGTTGTGGTCACCTTTATAAATATCACATTTTGTGGATCTTCGTCGACAACACGTGAGTACTTTCGAATTGTTCTGAACATGTCGGTATATCAGACCGCCATTGATTGTTACTATATTTCGGGATAGTCTTGGCACAGTTATATCTGACTTGAAGGACTTATATGGAGAACTCTCCAAATTCAAAGGGGATCGATTTCCAAACGTATCTGTTTTTACTAGATGCGGCGTCTTGCTGATTGAAGCCGGCAGTCCAGTCCAGCGATACATATTATATAATATAATTCATCCTACCCTAGGCGATATTGGATGTGAATTGTGACGAACCGGCTCTCAAAGCACCATCGAGGGAAAATCGTCAACCAAAACAAGATAAGATCTTTCCTTATATGTGAATGTCTTCCTGTGTCGTCAAACGGAATCTTCAACTCAACTTATGGGCGGAAATACCTGGACAAGAATATATTATTTCTTTTATAGTATAAGTTAAAAGAAAAGGTTTTGTGAGCCATCTATAGCTATACTTGGTGTAAAGATCGGATCGAAATAATCCGAAAAATGATGTTATGACCTCATCATATCATATATACTTATATTCATTATAATTTGAATTTTGCAGAACATAATTATATAACAGGCTCAGTATACCTTCCAAAATTTATCATAATTTCTTCAGTTTGCTTATCTTCCCGTTTAGATACGTATTCTTTAGCATCACAGGGTTCGGGCAAACGGGTGGCCCCTATTTTATTTAACAATTCCCTCACATATCAACCCACGATTCACGACTGGGTGAACTGGCAACCCTGGCTAAAGAAATTTGATGAATTATTTCATTTGAGTTTCAATAACTGGTATAGACCAGCGGTAATTATTTTATTTATTATTCTTATTTATCTTGCTATCCATATAAAAAGCCCGGAACGTAACAGTGGTTTGATTTTTTTTATCCTGAACAAACATCGAAATGTGCCCAATAGTACAGGCTGTAATGTATTTTGTTTTTATGTGTGACAGAAAAACGCAGAGGTTTGTTGATTGCTATATTTGCATATTATACGCGTATCATGTATGATATTATCATATATTGTAAACTTGAATAGATTTTGTTATATCTATAGTTAACCCATAATAGTTGAAAGATACTGTATAGCAATTTATTATATAGGTCAGTGGTATTACAAAGGTTCATTAAGTTCGTTGTGCTATTGCAAATTACTAAAACATATTATGTACTGACTAAGCTGAACAATCATTCTTGTCAATGGTACCATTTATTAAATTTTACAGATAGTGATTCTGAAATTTCTGAACTTAGGGAAGAAGAATCGGTTTATTATTTTTCCCAACACTTCAAATTACTAAGTTATCACATATCAATTGAAAACTGAAATCCCAAGCGCAGCTTCGACATGTGTTGAATGTCCGTCACACGGTTGCCAGAGTGGCCACTTTATATGAAAAAGTCATACAAGATAATATATAACACAAGCTAAATATTATTTATACCTAATCATCAGTTTTGGTCCGCGCCGAGTACTTGATTTCCTCGGTACCCCCTATTAATAGGGGGCATTCCCCTATCCGCCACCTGGGGACGCGCCCGATGGGGGACTGATTACCCCACACGGGACCTAAGCTACGATAACCTAACCTTAACTACATTGATACTACAAAAAACAAATAAGTATATCTAAAACTACGGAAAATATTTCAATAATTTCATCGATTTGATAATTCCTCACATGAGGAAGTGAAAATCTTTGTCGGATATTTATGCAATGAGTATATATTTATATATTCTTAGTCGACTATTTACAAAATATCTAAATACACAAAATATAAGCAAATTACAGTATACTTACCCCAACAGCATATTTTATGATTACTTACCGCTATCTGTGAAATTCCCTGATACTTTATAATGAGAACAAAAATCCTCTATTGGAACCAGTTTCCAAGTTCGTAATTCCGGATATAACATTCTTACCTTCAGAGGAGGACCGGAAGAAATATCCTCATCTGGATATTCATCACGATTTCTCTTCGAATAAGATGCGGAATCAGCTCCCTTATCTCCAGCATGAATTTTCTCACTTTTATCAACATTACACATTATATTAGGGAACCTCTTCCTATAATCCATCAAAGAAATGCGTTTCCTTTTCACCGGCTGGACATCTTTGGACATTTTCTTTTCAATTTCCCTGATCTCTTCCTCTATTCGCTGAATTTGTCGGTCCAAATCACACATCACTTTTTTTCCACTCAACAACTTGGTGGAATATTTGGATTCACCCTCGTGACCACTCATTTCAAAAATTGTCTAAAATTTCAATTCTCGTTGAAAAACTGCAAGTAACTCACTGAGAGTTCGGAATGAATCTGAATTAGAATGCCATGAAGATCAACTTAAATAGTAATGGCCTGAGAATGGCCAGACATGGGGGCGTAGCTTAGAAAGGGGATGCCAATGACAGGTAAGGTAGGTATTCCGATTGGCTGAAAGGATTGGTTGATGCTCAGGTACATGGGGATAATGAAGCTTATATTTTACTTCTAGGATTCTCAAGTGAATAATTTTCATCCACAATCACCTTATAATTAAAATTATATACACATGCACTGAAGATTCCTGAAAAGTCCGAATCCATCAACCAAATTGAAAATTTGGAGACTGTGGCTTAATAATATACAACAAATGGAAATATAACCCAGAAACCACAAAATATTTGAGCAAAACCTAATGAGTTCAATCGGTATTTTCAATGGATATAAGAACTTAATTGTCGAAATACGTAATTGTTTTTACTAAAATATTTTGAGGTTATTGGGTTATATTTTCATTTATTGATTATTCATTAACTAGTTGAATAATGAAAGTGGTTTATTCTACTAGAGAATAATGAAATATCTATCTTATATCGTATATAAATATTAGATATTTCTTACTTTGTTTCATCATGTTTCATTTCGTTTTCATCCATAAAAAGCTTGTATATTATCTAAGTTCTTGATGAATCTCTACTCTCTAGAATTTCCTCTTGAAAATGCTGTCAGATCGAAATGGCGAATGATTTTCTGATGGAAAATGTCTGCGATTCTGATTCTAAATGAATTTTGAATATATATCAGTCGCTTTAGAAAAATATACGCTATCTGAAACACTCATTACAATACATAACCATTGATTTCATAAATATGATTCACAATTGAATTTTTATTGAAATCACCATAGTTCTAACGCAATCCTAATCCGAATATTTTATTAGTTTTTCCGCATATTATCTCATATCAACAACCTTATACGAAGCTTTGTAGGTACCATATATAGGCCAAGAGAAGTTGATGGATATTTTTAAGTCATCAAAATGACCGCTATAGAGTGA
The DNA here is from genome assembly GCA_029955515.1 of Chrysomela aeneicollis. NCBI lineage: Eukaryota > Metazoa > Arthropoda > Insecta > Coleoptera > Chrysomelidae > Chrysomela > Chrysomela aeneicollis. Next base: position 3,256,292 of record JARUHQ010000013.1, on the reverse strand, counting down.
AAATTAAATGTTCTTGAAAAATATTGAAGTACTGTACAATATCGGAAATATTTTTTTTTGCTGCAGCTCAATATATCTTCAATAACCAAAATGAAGGAATCTGTTGAATAATACCTATTTCAAATAGCTGTATCTTCCATACCATTTATCCAAACTTGTTGTACTCATGCTTTTTTGAAAAATGATCTCACACTCATTCGAATGACGCCTACTTTGATGATTCTAGTTCATTTCCACTTCCAGAGGGCGCTCTGTACACAAGGTCGAGTCTTTTAAAAAATTTCTTGAAGACATCAGACGAGACGATACAATTATGTTTTCATCACTGTACTTGAAGAGCATGATGAAAATAGCTACGTATTACTGTTCGTTTTCGAGCTTTGCAAATAGCTAATTTTTATAACAAAAATCATTTTTATCATTGAGAATCTACGTATCACTATACGAATTATATCTATTTTGAGTAGGCATCGAGAATGGGTCACCTACTTTATCCTACTTCAATGCCCTAGTTAGCACTTAATTACAATTTTGACCGTTTGTTTTGCATTTTGTCTATCATTAATAATTGAAAAGTAATCAAATGATATCTTCATAGAAATGGAGCATGCTGAGGTTTTTCAAATCATAAACTGCGATAATCGAATTCAACTAAATCTTTTCAAAGACATGGACGACCAAATAAATTTAAATAATATCGAACGCTGATATCAAAATTAATTAAATCAATATGATTTTAATATATTGATTTGGAAAATAATCTTGTATTTCAAATATAGAAAACGGTTTGAAGGCACGTGTTCAAACTGCAGATTAGTATCACTAATCCATTAACCTGTAATATTGATGGTTTCAAGAATAATGGTCTGTATAATCTGCTTATGTCATTTTAATGTTTCTAACATTCTCCATTCGAATTTATTGCCAAGAAATCCTAAGAATTTTACCTACCCTATGCACACAGGTGAATAATTCATACCTAATTCATTGACCTGTATAATGAGATGAGAAAATAATGACATAATCTGATCATGTTATTCGAATTATTGTTCATTTAGGTAGCTGCTCAAATTTACCATCTCATTAGTATAGACACAATTTCTCAAAAATCATGGATGATTATTTTGCCTCGGATTATAATAATTAGTATGGTTCAATAGGCCCTACAGGAAAATAAGTTGCAGATGAATATGTTGTTGAAATATTTCGAGGGATTTGAGAGAAACGAACACGCTTCGTACTGCTCAAACTGCGGACATTATAAAACGTGAAAAAAATCAAACAATCACTTCTGGCCAGCTGTTGGCTCTTTGAATTCTATCAATATCGCCGAGTAATCGGTTTCCATGATACAGCTTCAATTCAATTCAATTCAAAATGTACTTTATTGTCGAAGAATAAAAATTCTTATTGACAAAGCATGTCTAAACAATTTAAAAAATTAAGGTAAAGTGGACAACAGAAGTAAAAAGAAACTCAAATATAACAGGACATTGAATTCTACAGAACAGTTAAAAAATTGATATGAGTGAATAAATAATAATAACTATTAAATAAAGGTTCAGGCACTCAGAATCCGTCTTCAAAATATTCTTCCAAGCTATAATATGCTTTTGGAAGTAAAAGTTCTTTCATACATTTTCGAAATACTTTTGAGTCTGTCATACTTTTTATTCCAGATGGTAGATGATTAAATATCTTCCGACTCTCAAAGATTATGGAATTTTTCGTTAATGATGAAATTGGTTTTGGCAGAGGTATATTGGCATTTTGCCGGGTGTTATATATATTTTTGGACCATATTGAGGACAACATGGTATTCAGGGAAACAAGCTGATATTCAAACCTTGCTTGGAATGTTAATCAGTATGAATGATTCTGAGAGATCTTATTCCTAGTTAGGCCCTATAACAGCCCTTATATTATAGAATTTCCAGTCCTATTGTCCATTCCAACTAGTGAGTGTGTAAGTGACAGTTCGTAAACAAACCAGTTAGATAGGCATGATGTAATTTAAAACAAACCTTATAGCGAATCACTTTCATTCAAATCACAATTCACAACATTTCAGTTAGACGTTTGATCATTTCACTCATTGCATCACTTATACGAATCTATGATAAAAAGGACTCATAACCTCGACTTCCATGTACCATTATTGTTTATTGATACGGGTTCCGAATTGTCAAGTTATTAGCCTATATTCAAAAGTCAGTACTTATGTCCCAAATAGTGTATACTACTATTTTGGCGTTCGATCATGTTGTCTCTCTTCAGCTCGACTTTGCTTACACAAGGTGCGATAAGGAAGGATATTCTATATGGGTCAAATTAGGAATATACTCATTAGTCAATGCAAAGATATGGATATTTCGCATAGTTGCCATTTCGTTTTCAAGAAATCCGATATGAAATATGATTTTTTATATATAGGATTTATTGAGTCCTTTTCTATCCCGGTTTGATTTGTGTCTTCAATAGAAGGATAACCTGATCAGAATTTCGATTGATAGATAAACTCCATTGTCCGACATTTCGTTTTATAAAGAGTATGCCATTTGTTTTGATACTTAGGATTTTTTGGCATATAGAAAAGTAGCATATTATTGCCGTTATCGATAGTTGCCGTTTTATACTTGGTTGTGGCCACCTTTATAAATATCACATTTTGTGGATCTTCGTCGACAACACGTGAGTACTTTCGAATTGTTCTGAACATGTCGGTATATCAGACCGCCATTGATTGTTACTATATTTCGGGATAGTCTTGGCACAGTTATATCTGACTTGAAGGACTTATATGGAGAACTCTCCAAATTCAAAGGGGATCGATTTCCAAACGTATCTGTTTTTACTAGATGCGGCGTCTTGCTGATTGAAGCCGGCAGTCCAGTCTAGCGATACATATTATATAATATAATTCATCCTACCCTAGGCGATATTGGATGTGAATTGTGACGAACCGGCTCTCAAAGCACCATCGAGGGAAAATCGTCAACCAAAACAAGATAAGATCTTTCCTTATATGTGTATGTCTTCCTGTGTCGTCAAACGGAATCTTCAACTCAACTTATGGGCGGAAATACCTGGACAAGAATATATTATTTCTTTTATAGTATAAGTTAAAAGAAAAGGTTTTGTGAGCCATCTATAGCTATACTTGGTGTAAAGATCGGATCGAAATAATCCGAAAAATGATGTTATGACCTCATCATATCATATATACTTATATTCATTATAATTTGAATTTTGCAGAACATAATTATATAACAGGCTCAGTATACCTTCCAAAATTTATCATAATTTCTTCAGTTTGCTTATCTTCCCGTTTAGATACGTATTCTTTAGCATCACAGGGTTCGGGCAAACGGGTGGCCCCTATTTTATTTAACAATTCCCTCACATATCAACCCACGATTCACGACTGGGTGAACTGGCAACCCTGGCTAAAGAAATTTGATGAATTATTTCATTTGAGTTTCAATAACTGGTATAGACCAGCGGTAATTATTTTATTTATTATTCTTATTTATCTTGCTATCCATATAAAAAGCCCGGAACGTAACAGTGGTTTGATTTTTTTTATCCTGAACAAACATCGAAATGTGCCCAATAGTACAGGCTGTAATGTATTTTGTTTTTATGTGTGACAGAAAAACGCAGAGGTTTGTTGATTGCTATATTTGCATATTATACGCGTATCATGTATCATATTATCATATATTGTAAACTTGAATAGATTTTGTTATATCTATAGTTAACCCATAATAGTTGAAAGATACTGTATAGCAATTTATTATATAGGTCAGTGGTATTACAAAGGTTCATGAAGTTCGTTGTGCTATTGCAAATTACTAAAACATATTATGTACTGACTAAGCTGAACAATCATTCTTGTCAATGGTACCATTTATTAAATTTTACAGATAGTGATTCTGAAATTTCTGAACTTAGGGAAGAAGAATCGGTTTATTATTTTTCCCAACACTTCAAATTACTAAGTTATCACATATCAATTGAAAACTGAAATCCCAAGCGCAGCTTCGACATGTGTTGAATGTCCGTCACACGGTTGCCAGAGTGGCCACCTTATATGAAAAAGTCATACAAGATAATATATAACACAAGCTAAATATTATTTATACCTAATCATCAGTTTTGGTCCGCGCCGAGTACTTGATTTCCTCGGTACCCCCTATTAATAGGGGGCATTCCCCTATCCGCCACCTGGGGACGCGCCCGATGGGGGACTGATTACCCCACACGGGACCTAACCTACGATAACCTAACCTTAACTACATTGATACTACAAAAAACAAATAAGTATATCTAAAACTACGGAAAATATTTCAATAATTTCATCGATTTGATAATTCCTCACATGAGGAAGTGAAAATCTTTGTCGGATATTTATTCAATGAGTATATATTTATATATTCTTAGTCGACTATTTACAAAATATCTAAATACACAAAATATAAGCAAATTACAGTATACTTACCCCAACAGCATATTTTATGATTACTTACCGCTATCTGTGAAATTCCCTGATACTTTATAATGAGAACAAAAATCCTCTATTGGAACCAGTTTCCAAGTTCGTAATTCCGGATATAACATTCTTACCTTCAGAGGAGGACCGGAAGAAATATCCTCATCTGGATATTCATCACGATTTCTTTTCGAATAAGATGCGGAATCAGCTCCCTTATCTCCAGCATGAATTTTCTCACTTTTATCAACATTACACATTATATTAGGGAACCTCTTCCTATAATCCATCAAAGAAATGCGTTTCCTTTTCACCGGCTGGACATCTTTGGACATTTTCTTTTCAATTTCCCTGATCTCTTCCTCTATTCGCTGAATTTGTCGGTCCAAATCACACATCACTTTTTTTCCACTCAACAACTTGGTGGAATATTTGGATTCACCCTCGTGACCACTCATTTCAAAAATTGTCTAAAATTTCAATTCTCGTTAAAAAACTGCAAGTAACTTACTGAAAGTTCGGAATGAAACTGAATTAGAATGCCATGAAGATCAACTTAAATAGTAATGGCCTGAGAATGGCCAGACATGGGGGCGTAGCTTAGAAAGGGGATGCCAATGACAGGTAAGGTAGGTATTCCGATTGGCTGAAAGGATTGGTTGATGCTCAGGTACATGGGGATAATGAAGCTTATATTTTACTTCTAGGATTCTCAAGTGAATAATTTTCATCCACAATCACCTTATAATTAAAATTATATACACATGCACTAAAGATTCCTGAAAAGTCCGAATCCATCAACCAAATTGAAAATTTGGAGACTGTGGCTTACAACAAATGGAAATATAACCCAGAAACCACAAAATATTTGAGCAAAACCTAATGAGTTCAATCGGTATTTTCAATGGATATAAGAACTTAATTGTCGAAATACGTAATTGTTTTTACTAAAATATTTTGAGGTTATTGGGTTATATTTTCATTTATTGATTATTCATTAACTAGTTGAATAATGAAAGTGGTTTATTCTACTAGAGAATAATGAAATATCTATCTTATATCGTATATAAATATAAGATATTTCTTACTTTGTTTCATCATGTTTCATTTCGTTTACATAAATTATCCTCATAATTTAATTTTATTTATAATAATTATATATTTATTGATTACTTTTATTATAGTTGTTAAAATTTTTTTCTTATCATCTCGAAGATTTCCATTGTGGTAAGCACTAATGTGAATCTATCATGCTTATAATGGTCGAATAGCTGTATCTTCCATACCATTTATCCAAACTTGTTGTACTCATGCTTTTTTGAAAAATGATCTCACACTCATTCGAATGACGCCTACTTTGATGATTCTAGTTTATTTCCACTTCCAGAGGGCGCTCTGTACACAAGGTCGAGTTTTTTAAAAAATTTCTTGAAGACATCAGACGAGACGATACAATTATGTTTTCATCACTGTACTTGAAGAGCATGATGAAAATAGCTACGTATTACTGTTCGTTTTCGAGCTTTGCAAATAGCTAATTTTTATAACAAAAATCATTTTTATCATTGAGAATCTACGTATCACTATACGAATTATATCTGTTTTGAGTAGACATCGAGAATGGGTCACCTACTTTATCCTACTTCAATGCCCTAGTTAGCACTTAATTACAATTTTGACCGTTTGTTTTGCATTTTGTCTATTATTAAAAGATGAAAAGGAATCAAATGATATCTTCATAGAAATGGAGCATGCTGAGGTTTTTCAAATCATAAACTGCGATAATCGAATTCAACTAAATCTTTTCAAAGACATGGACGACCAAATAAATTTAAATAATATCGAACGCTGATATCAAAATTAATTAAATCAATATGATTTTAATATATTGATTTGGAAAATAATCTTGTATTTCAAATATAGAAAACGGTTTGAAGGCACGTGTTCAAACTGCAGATTAGTATCACTAATCCATTAACCTGTAATATTGATGGTTTCAAGAATAATGGTCTGTATAATCTGCTTATGTCATTTTAATGTTTCTAACATTCTCCATTCGAATTTATTGCCAAGAAATCCTAAGAATTTTACCTACCCTATGCACACAGGTGAATAATTCATACCTAATTCATTGACCTGTATAATGAGATGAGAAAATAATGACATAATCTGATCATGTTATTCGAATTATTGTTCATTTAGGTAGCTGCTCAAATTTACCATCTCATTAGTATAGACACAATTTCTCAAAAATCATGGATGATTATTTTGCCTCGGATTATAATAATTAGTATGGTTCAATAGGCCCTACAGGAAAATAAGTTGCAGATGAATATGTTGTTGAAATATTTCGAGGGATTTGAGAGAAACGAACACGCTTCGTACTGCTCAAACTGTGGACATTATAAAACGTGAAAAAAATCAAACAATCACTTCTGGCCAGCTGTTGGCTCTTTGAATTCTATCAATATCGCCGAGTAATCGGTTTCCATGATACAGCTTCAATTCAATTCAATTCAATTCAAAATGTACTTTATTGTCGAAGAATAAAAATTCTTATTGACAAAGCATGTCTAAACAATTTAAAAAATTAAGGTAAAGTGGACAACAGAAGTAAAAAGAAACTCAAATGTAACAGGACATTGAATTCTACAGAACAGTTAAAAAATTGATATGAGTGAATAAATAATAATAACTATTAAATAAAGGTTCAGGCACTCAGAATCCGTCTTCAAAATATTTTTCCAAGCTATAATATGCTTTTGGAAGTAAAAGTTCTTTCATACATTTTCGAAATACTTTTGAGTCTGTCATACTTTTTATTCCAGATGGTAGATGATTAAATATCTTCCGACTCTCAAAGATTATGGAATTTTTCGTTAATGATGAAATTGGTTTTGGCAGAGGTATATTGGCATTTTGCCGGGTGTTATATATATTTTTGGACCATATTGAGGACAACATGGTATTCAGGGAAACAAGCTGATATTCAAACCTTGCTTGGAATGTTAATCAGTATGAATGATTCTGAGAGATCTTATTCCTAGTTAGGCCCTATAACAGCCCTTATATTATAGAATTTCCAGTCCTATTGTCCATTCCAACTAGTGAGTGTGTAAGTGACAGTTCGTAAACAAACCAGTTAGATAGGCATGATGTAATTTAAAACAAACCTTATAGCGAATCACTTTCATTCAAATCACAATTCACAACATTTCAGTTAGACGTTTGATCATTTCACTCATTGCATCACTTATACGAATCTATGATAAAAAGGACTCATAACCTCGACTTCCATGTACCATTATTGTTTATTGATACGGGTTCCGAATTGTCAAGTTATTAGCCTATATTCAAAAGTCAGTACTTATGTCCCAAATAGTGTATACTACTATTTTGGCGTTCGATCATGTTGTCTCTCTTCAGCTCGACTTTGCTTACACAAGGTGCGATAAGGAAGGATATTCTATATGGGTCAAATTAGGAATATACTCATTAGTCAATGCAAAGATATGGATATTTCGCATAGTTGCCATTTCGTTTTCAAGAAATCCGATATGAAATATGATTTTTTATATATAGGATTTATTGAGTCCTTTTCTATCCCGGTTTGATTTGTGTCTTCAATAGAAGGATAACCTGATCAGAATTTCGATTGATAGATAAACTCCATTGTCCGACATTTCGTTTTATAAAGAGTATGCCATTTGTTTTGATACTTAGGATTTTTTGGCATATAGAAAAGTAGCATATTATTGCCGTTATCGATAGTTGCCGTTTTATACTTGGTTGTGGCCACCTTTATAAATATCACATTTTGTGGATCTTCGTCGACAACACGTGAGTACTTTCGAATTGTTCTGAACATGTCGGTATATCAGACCGCCATTGATTGTTACTATATTTCGGGATAGTCTTGGCACAGTTATATCTGACTTGAAGGACTTATATGGAGAACTCTCCAAATTCAAAGGGGATCGATTTCCAAACGTATCTGTTTTTACTAGATGCGGCGTCTTGCTGATTGAAGCCGGCAGTCCAGTCCAGCGATACATATTATATAATATAATTCATCCTACCCTAGGCGATATTGGATGTGAATTGTGACGAACCGGCTCTCAAAGCACCATCGAGGGAAAATCGTCAACCAAAACAAGATAAGATCTTTCCTTATATGTGTATGTCTTCCTGTGTCGTCAAACGGAATCTTCAACTCAACTTATGGGCGGAAATACCTGGACAAGAATATATTATTTCTTTTATAGTATAAGTTAAAAGAAAAGGTTTTGTGAGCCATCTATAGCTATACTTGGTGTAAAGATCGGATCGAAATAATCCGAAAAATGATGTTATGACCTCATCATATCATATATACTTATATTCATTATAATTTGAATTTTGCAGAACATAATTATATAACAGGCTCAGTATACCTTCCAAAATTTATCATAATTTCTTCAGTTTGCTTATCTTCCCGTTTAGATACGTATTCTTTAGCATCACAGGGTTCGGGCAAACGGGTGGCCCCTATTTTATTTAACAATTCCCTCACATATCAACCCACGATTCACGACTGGGTGAACTGGCAACCCTGGCTAAAGAAATTTGATGAATTATTTCATTTGAGTTTCAATAACTGGTATAGACCAGCGGTAATTATTTTATTTATTATTCTTATTTATCTTGCTATCCATATAAAAAGCCCGGAACGTAACAGTGGTTTGATTTTTTTTATCCTGAACAAACATCGAAATGTGCCCAATAGTACAGGCTGTAATGTATTTTGTTTTTATGTGTGACAGAAAAACGCAGAGGTTTGTTGATTGCTATATTTGCATATTATACGCGTATCATGTATCATATTATCATATATTGTAAACTTGAATAGATTTTGTTATATCTATAGTTAACCCATAATAGTTGAAAGATACTGTATAGCAATTTATTATATAGGTCAGTGGTATTACAAAGGTTCATGAAGTTCGTTGTGCTATTGCAAATTACTAAAACATATTATGTACTGACTAAGCTGAACAATCATTCTTGTCAATGGTACCATTTATTAAATTTTACAGATAGTGATTCTGAAATTTCTGAACTTAGGGAAGAAGAATCGGTTTATTATTTTTCCCAACACTTCAAATTACTAAGTTATCACATATCAATTGAAAACTGAAATCCCAAGCGCAGCTTCGACATGTGTTGAATGTCCGTCACACGGTTGCCAGAGTGGCCACCTTAGATGAAAAAGTCATACAAGATAATATATAACACAAGCTAAATATTATTTATACCTAATCATCAGTTTTGGTCCGCGCCGAGTACTTGATTTCCTCGGTACCCCCTATTAATAGGGGGCATTCCCCTATCCGCCACCTGGGGACGCGCCCGATGGGGGACTGATTACCCCACACGGGACCTAACCTACGATAACCTAACCTTAACTACATTGATACTACAAAAAACAAATAAGTATATCTAAAACTACGGAAAATATTTCAATAATTTCATCGATTTGATAATTCCTCACATGAGGAAGTGAAAATCTTTGTCGGATATTTATTCAATGAGTATATATTTATATATTCTTAGTCGACTATTTACAAAATATCTAAATACACAAAATATAAGCAAATTACAGTATACTTACCCCAACAGCATATTTTATGATTACTTACCGCTATCTGTGAAATTCCCTGATACTTTATAATGAGAACAAAAATCCTCTATTGGAACCAGTTTCCAAGTTCGTAATTCCGGATATAACATTCTTACCTTCAGAGGAGGACCGGAAGAAATATCCTCATCTGGATATTCATCACGATTTCTTTTCGAATAAGATGCGGAATCAGCTCCCTTATCTCCAGCATGAATTTTCTCACTTTTATCAACATTACACATTATATTAGGGAACCTCTTCCTATAATCCATCAAAGAAATGCGTTTCCTTTTCACCGGCTGGACATCTTTGGACATTTTCTTTTCAATTTCCCTGATCTCTTCCTCTATTCGCTGAATTTGTCGGTCCAAATCACACATCACTTTTTTTCCACTCAACAACTTGGTGGAATATTTGGATTCACCCTCGTGACCACTCATTTCAAAAATTGCCTAAAATTTCAATTCTCGTTAAAAAACTGCAAGTAACTTACTGAAAGTTCGGAATGAAACTGAATTAGAATGCCATGAAGATCAACTTAAATAGTAATGGCCTGAGAATGGCCAGACATGGGGGCGTAGCTTAGAAAGGGGATGCCAATGACAGGTAAGGTAGGTATTCCGATTGGCTGAAAGGATTGGTTGATGCTCAGGTACATGGGGATAATGAAGCTTATATTTTACTTCTAGGATTCTCAAGTGAATAATTTTCATCCACAATCACCTTATAATTAAAATTATATACACATGCACTAAAGATTCCTGAAAAGTCCGAATCCATCAACCAAATTGAAAATTTGGAGACTGTGGCTTACAACAAATGGAAATATAACCCAGAAACCACAAAATATTTGAGCAAAACCTAATGAGTTCAATCGGTATTTTCAATGGATATAAGAACTTAATTGTCGAAATACGTAATTGTTTTTACTAAAATATTTTGAGGTTATTGGGTTATATTTTCATTTATTGATTATTCATTAACTAGTTGAATAATGAAAGTGGTTTATTCTACTAGAGAATAATGAAATATCTATCTTATATCGTATATAAATATAAGATATTTCTTACTTTGTTTCATCATGTTTCATTTCGTTTACATAAATTATCCTCATAATTTAATTTTATTTATAATAATTATATATTTATTGATTACTTTAATTATAGTTGTTAAAATTTTTTGCTTATCATCTCGAAGATTTCCATTGTGGTAAGCACTAATGTGAATCTATCATGCTTATAATGGTCGAATAGCTGTATCTTCCATACCATTTATCCAAACTTGTTGTACTCATGCTTTTTTGAAAAATGATCTCACACTCATTCGAATGACGCCTACTTTGATGATTCTAGTTTATTTCCACTTCCAGAGGGCGCTCTGTACACAAGGTCGAGTTTTTTAAAAAATTTCTTGAAGACATCAGACGAGACGATACAATTATGTTTTCATCACTGTACTTGAAGAGCATGATGAAAATAGCTACGTATTACTGTTCGTTTTCGAGCTTTGCAAATAGCTAATTTTTATAACAAAAATCATTTTTATCATTGAGAATCTACGTATCACTATACGAATTATATCTGTTTTGAGTAGACATCGAGAATGGGTCACCTACTTTATCCTACTTCAATGCCCTAGTTAGCACTTAATTACAATTTTGACCGTTTGTTTTGCATTTTGTCTATTATTAATAATTGAAAAGTAATCAAATGATATCTTCATAGAAATGGAGCATGCTGAGGTTTTTCAATTCATAAACTGCGATAATCGAATTCAACTAAATCTTTTCAAAGACATGGACGACCAAATAAATTTAAATAATATCGAACGCTGATATCAAAATTAATTAAATCAATATTATTTTAATATATTGATTCGGAAAATAATCTTGTATTTCAAATATAGAAAACGGTTTGAAGGCACGTGTTCAAACTGCAGATTAGTATCACTAATCCATTAACCTGTAATATTGATGGTTTCAAGAATAATGGTCTGTATAATCTGCTTATATCATTTTAATGTTTCTAACATTCTCCATTCGAATTTATTCCCAAGAAATCCTAAGAATTTTACCTACCCTATGCACACAGGTGAATAATTCATACCTAATTCATTGACCTGTATAATGAGATGAGAAAATAATGACATAATCTGATCATGTTATTCGAATTATTGTTCATTTAGGTAGCTGCTCAAATTTACCATCTCATTAGTATAGACACAATTTCTCAAAAATCATGGATGATTATTTTGCCTCGGATTATAATAATTAGTATGGTTCAATAGGCCCTACAGGAAAATAAGTTGCAGATGAATATGTTGTTGAAATATTTCGAGGGATTTGAGAGAAACGAACACGCTTCGTACTGCTCAAACTGTGGACATTATAAAACGTGAAAAAAATCAAACAATCACTTCTGGCCAGCTGTTGGCTCTTTGAATTCTATCAATATCGCCGAGTAATCGGTTTCCATGATACAGCTTCAATTCAATTCAATTCAAAATGTACTTTATTGTCGAAGAATAAAAATTCTTATTGACAAAGCATGTCTAAACAATTTAAAAAATTAAGGTAAAGTGGACAACAGAAGTAAAAAGAAACTCAAATGTAACAGGACATTGAATTCTACAGAACAGTTAAAAAATTGATATGAGTGAATAAATAATAATAACTATTAAATAAAGGTTCAGGCACTCAGAATCCGTCTTCGAAATATTCTTCCAAGCTATAATATGCTTTTGGAAGTAAAAGTTCTTTCATACATTTTCGAAATACTTTTGAGTCTGTCATACTTTTTATTCCAGATGGTAGATGATTAAATATCTTCCGACTCTCAAAGATTATGGAATTTTTCGTTAATGATGAAATTGGTTTTGGCAGAGGTATATTGGCATTTTGCCGGGTGTTATATATATTTTTGGACCATATTGAGGACAACATGGTATTCAGGGAAACAAGCTGATATTCAAACCTTGCTTGGAATGTTAATCAGTATGAATGATTCTGAGAGATCTTATTCCTAGTTAGGCCCTATAACAGCCCTTATATTATAGAATTTTCAGTCCTATTGTCCATTCCAACTAGTGAGTGTGTAAGTGACAGTTCGTAAACAAACCAGTTAGATAGGCATAATGTAATTTAAAACAAACCTTATAGCGAATCACTTTCATTCAAATCACAATTCACAACATTACAGTTAGACGTTTGATCATTTCACTCATTGCATCACTTATACGAATCTATGATAAAAAGGACTCATAACCTCGACTTCCATGTACCATTATTGTTTATTGATACGGGTTCCGAATTGTCAAGTTATTAGCCTATATTCAAGTCAGTACTTATGTCCCAAATAGTGTATACTACTATTTTGGCGTTCGATCATGTTGTCTCTCTTCAGCTCGACTTTGCTTACACAAGGTGCGATAAGGAAGGATATTCTATATGGGTCAAATTAGGAATATACTCATTAGTCAATGCAAAGATATGGATATTTCGCATAGTTGCCATTTCGTTTTCAAGAAATCCGATATGAAATATGATTTTTTATATATAGGATTTATTGAGTCCTTTTCTATCCCGGTTTGATTTGTGTCTTCAATAGAAGGATAACCTGATCAGAATTTCGATTGATAGATAAACTCCATTGTCCGACATTTCGTTTTATAAAGAGTATGCCATTTGTTTTGATACTTAGGATTTTTTGGCATATAGAAAAGTAGTATATTATTGCCGTTATCGATAGTTGCCGTTATATACTTGGTTGTGGCCACCTTTATAAATATCACATTTTGTGGATCTTCGTCGACAACACGTGAGTACTTTCGAATTGTTCTGAACATGTCGGTATATCAGACCGCCATTGATTGTTACTATATTTCGGGATAGTCTTGGCACAGTTATATCTGACTTGAAGGACTTATATGGAGAACTCTCCAAATTCAAAGGGGATCGATTTCCAAACGTATCTGTTTTTACTAGATGCGGCGTCTTGCTGATTGAAGCCGGCAGTCCAGTCCAGCGATACATATTATATAATATAATTCATCCTACCCTAGGCGATATTGGATGTGAATTGTGACGAACCGGCTCTCAAAGCACCATCGAGGGAAAATCGTCAACCAAAACAAGATAAGATCTTTCCTTATATGTGTATGTCTTCCTGTGTCGTCAAACGGAATCTTCAACTCAACTTATGGGCGGAAATACCTGGACAAGAATATATTATTTCTTTTATAGTATAAGTTAAAAGAAAAGGTTTTGTGAGCCATCTATAGCTATACTTGGTGTAAAGATCGGATCGGTATAATCCGAAAAATGATGTTATGACCTCATCATATCATATATACTTATATTCATTATAATTTGAATTTTGCAGAACATAATTATATAACAGGCTCAGTATACCTTCCAAAATTTATCATAATTTCTTCAGTTTGCTTATCTTCCCGTTTAGATACGTATTCTTTAGCATCACAGGGTTCGGGCAAACGGGTGGCCCCTATTTTATTTAACAATTCCCTCACATATCAACCCACGATTCACGACTGGGTGAACTGGCAACCCTGGCTAAAGAAATTTGATGAATTATTTCATTTGAGTTTCAATAACTGGTATAGACCAGCGGTAATTATTTTATTTATTATTCTTATTTATCTTGCTATCCATATAAAAAGCCCGGAACGTAACAGTGGTTTGATTTTTTTATCCTGAACAAACATCGAAATGTGCCCAATAGTACAGGCTGTAATGTATTTTGTTTTTATGTGTGACAGAAAAACGCAGAGGTTTGTTGATTGCTATATTTGCATATTATACGCGTATCATGTATCATATTATCATATATTGTAAACTTGAATAGATTTTGTTATATCTATAGTTAACCCATAATAGTTGAAAGATACTGTATAGCAATTTATTATATAGGTCAGTGGTATTACAAAGGTTCATGAAGTTCGTTGTGCTATTGCAAATTACTAAAACATATTATGTACTGACTAAGCTGAACAATCATTCTTGTCAATGGTACCATTTATTAAATTTTACAGATAGTGATTCTGAAATTTCTGAACTTAGGGAAGAAGAATCGGTTTATTATTTTTCCCAACACTTCAAATTACTAAGTTATCACATATCAATTGAAAACTGAAATCCCAAGCGCAGCTTCGACATGTGTTGAATGTCCGTCACACGGTTGCCAGAGTGGCCACTTTATATGAAAAAGTCATACAAGATAATATATAACACAAGCTAAATATTATTTATACCTAATCATCAGTTTTGGTCCGCGCCGAGTACTTGATTTCCTCGGTACCCCCTATTAATAGGGGGCATTCCCCTATCCGCCACCTGGGGACGCGCCCGATGGGGGACTGATTACCCCACACGGGACCTAACCTACGATAACCTAACCTTAACTACATTGATACTACAAAAAACAAATAAGTATATCTAAAACTACGGAAAATATTTCAATAATTTCATCGATTTGATAATTCCTCACATGAAGAAGTGAAAATCTTTGTCGCATATTTATTCAATGAGTATATAATTATATATTCTTAGTCGACTATTTACAAAATATCTAAATACACAAAATATAAGCAAATTACAGTATACTTACCCCAACAGCATATTTTATGATTACTTACCGCTATCTGTGAAATTCCCTGATACTTTATAATGAGAACAAAAATCCTCTATTGGAACCAGTTTCCAAGTTCGTAATTCCGGATATAACATTCTTACCTTCAGAGGAGGACCGGAAGAAATATCCTCATCTGGATATTCATCACGATTTCTTTTCGAATAAGATGCGGAATCAGCTCCCTTATCTCCAGCATGAATTTTCTCACTTTTATCAACATTACACATTATATTAGGGAACCTCTTCCTATAATCCATCAAAGAAATGCGTTTCCTTTTCACCGGCTGGACATCTTTGGACATTTTCTTTTCAATTTCCCTGATCTCTTCCTCTATTCGCTGAATTTGTCGGTCCAAATCACACATCACTTTTTTTCCACTCAACAACTTGGTGAAATATTTGGATTCACCCTCGTGACCACTCATTTCAAAAATTGTCTAAAATTTCAATTCTCGTTAAAAAACTGCAAGTAACTTACTGAAAGTTCGGAATGAAACTGAATTAGAATGCCATGAAGATCAACTTAAATAGTAATGGCCTGAGAATGGCCAGACATGGGGGCGTAGCTTAGAAAGGGGATGCCAATGACAGGTAAGGTAGGTATTCCGATTGGCTGAAAGGATTGGTTGATGCTCAGGTACATGGGGATAATGAAGCTTATATTTTACTTCTAGGATTCTCAAGTGAATAATTTTCATCCACAATCACCTTATAATTAAAATTATATACACATGCACTAAAGATTCCTGAAAAGTCCGAATCCATCAACCAAATTGAAAATTTGGAGACTGTGGCTTACAACAAATGGAAATATAACCCAGAAACCACAAAATATTTGAGCAAAACCTAATGAGTTCAATCGGTATTTTCAATGGATATAAGAACTTAATTGTCGAAATACGTAATTGTTTTTACTAAAATATTTTGAGGTTATTGGGTTATATTTTCATTTATTGATTATTCATTAACTAGTTGAATAATGAAAGTGGTTTATTCTACTAGAGAATAATGAAATATCTATCTTATATCGTATATAAATATTAGATATTTCTTACTTTGTTTCATCATGTTTCATTTCGTTTTCATCCATAAAAAGCTTGTATATTATCTAAGTTCTTGATGAATCTCTACTCTCTAGAATTTCCTCTTGAAAATGCTGTCAGATCGAAATGGCGAATGATTTTCTGATGGAAAATGTCTGCGATTCTGATTCTAAATGAATTTTGAATATATATCAGTCGCTTTAGAAAAATATACGCTATCTAAAACACTCATTACAATACATAACCATTGATTTCATAAATATGATTCACAATTGAATTTTTATTGAAATCACCATAGTTCTAACGCAATCCTAATCCGAATATTTTATTAGTTTTTCCGCATATTATCTCATATCAACAACCTTATACGAAGCTTTGTAGGTACCATATATAGGCCAAGAGAAGTTGATGGATATTTTTAAGTCATCAAAATGACCGCTATAGAGTGAAAATTAAATGTTCTTGAAAAATATTGAAGTACTGTACAATATCGGAAATATTTTTTTTTTGCTGCAGCTCAATATATCTTCAATAACCAAAATGAAGGAATCTGTTGAATAATACCTATTTCAAATAGCTGTATCTTCCATACCATTTATCCAAACTTGTTGTACTCATGCTTTTTTGAAAAATGATCTCACACTCATTCGAATGACGCCTACATTGATGATTCTAGTTTATTTCCACTTCCAGAGGGCGCTCTGTACACAAGGTCGAGTTTTTCAAAAAATTTCTTGAAGACATCAGACGAGACGATACAATTATGTTTTCATCACTGTACTTGAAGAGCATGATGAAAATAGCTACGTATTACTGTTCGTTTTCGAGCTTTGCAAATAGCTAATTTTTATAACAAAAATCATTTTTATCAACAGTAAAAACACAAGAGCTTTTTTTTTATCGGATAAATTTCTCTTTCTAACGAATAAAATTTGCCAATCAGTAATTTTACGAGAAAAACTGACATGAAAAAATTGCGAGACCGTAGGTCGAGCAATTTTGTCTAATGTCAGATTTTCGAGTGAAATTACTGATGGAAAATTTTTGAGTTAGTAAAGAAATTTATCCAATAAAAAAAAGTTCGAGTGTTTTTTGGCAAGATAAATCAACGACAATATATAAATGAACAGTAATTATGATTAACTTTATTGAAATAACTATTTAAAGGAGCAGTTATTAAAAATACAATTTTTGAAAATGTTTTGGTTCGGTGTCGAAATTTCGATATTTTCTTCTCTGATGGTTTCGACACATGTCGAATATTCGTTCGAACACTTCTTTATATCCGAAGATCGCAAGTTACTAACAAGATTTTCGTGATGTTCAGGGTCAATTTGTAGATAGGGTTTGATCGATGCCGACGAAGAATGTCCAGTTATTTTTATAAGCTGTTGGTCACTTATTCCTGCTTTGGCTAACTGTGTAACTGTACTAGCACGGTTTGAATGATTGGTTATTTTATTATTTGTGGTGTCGAGGCCAATTTTTGTTGCTGAAATTTTGGTCCAAGAAGAAATCATGTTAATTCCCAGTGGAACATTTTTAAACCATCCTTTAGAATTTTCGAGCTTCCAAAAAGGGTTTGGAGTTAAAAAAAGTCGTTCAGACGTTATGTTTCCATTTCTTCTTTCTAAGAGTAGTTTTAATAATCTCACTGGACATATATTTTCATCAATATAATTTTTTGTTATCCATTTGCTGTCTGCCAATCTTTTTGACCCACCTTGTGCCGTCTTGGAAAATATTGTATTATATTCTATTCTTCCTGTAGGAGTTCTATCTTGATTTTTCTCTTCTTTGAAATAGTATATTCTACAGTTTACAGCTTCTCCTCCCCTCCAAGCTAATTCATAAGAAGCTATATGAAAAAATCTTCTTTGCAATCCATCTGGTTCATTTATATTCCATAGTTTTGCCATTTTTATAATATCTTTCTTATCTATTGCAACAGAACCTAACTTTCTTTTATCCGGAATAGCTTGCAATTCTTTCCGTTTACTATTTCTCGCATCACGAGCTTCTTTGAAAGTTATATCGGCAAAAGGATCAACTTTAATATTGTACTCACTGAAATATTTTTCTTGAATCATCTTTGCAGTCGAATTCCAGATTGTTTTCAGAGCATATTCCTTGTAATCTTCTCCATTTCGCTTTTTCATGTTATAAGCCCAGTCTTTCAATATATCTGCTATATGTTGTACCGGTGTTTCTTCTCCCAATTCGTAATTTCTGGCTTTACAAAACTCCATGAATGGAGTTTGCGGAATTGATTTTTTCATATTATTTGTGATTTCTACAGACGAAATTTCCCCAAAATGATTAAATATCTTCCGACTCTCAAAGATTATGGAATTTTTCGTTAATGATGAAATTGGTTTTGGCAGAGGTATATTGGCATTTTGCCGGGTGTTATATATATTTTTGGACCATATTGAGGACAACATGGTATTCAGGGAAACAAGCTGATATTCAAACCTTGCTTGGAATGTTAATCAGTATGAATGATTCTGAGAGATCTTATTCCTAGTTAGGCCCTATAACAGTCCTTATATTATAGAATTTCCAGTCCTATTGTCCATTCCAACTAGTGAGTGTGTAAGTGACAGTTCGTAAACAAACCAGTTAGATAGGCATAATGTAATTTAAAACAAACCTTATAGCGAATCACTTTCATTCAAATCACAATTCACAACATTACAGTTAGACGTTTGATCATTTCACTCATTGCATCACTTATACGAATCTATGATAAAAAGGACTCATAACCTCGACTTCCATGTACCATTATTGTTTATTGATACGGGTTCCGAATTGTCAAGTTATTAGCCTATATTCAAAAGTCAGTACTTATGTCCCAAATAGTGTATACTACTATTTTGGCGTTCGATCATGTTGTCTCTCTTCAGCTCGACTTTGCTTACACAAGGTGCGATAAGGAAGGATATTCTATATGGGTCAAATTAGGAATATACTCATTAGTCAATGCAAAGATATGGATATTTCGCATAGTTGCCATTTCGTTTTCAAGAAATCCGATATGAAATATGATTTTTTATATATAGGATTTATTGAGTCCTTTTCTATCCCGGTTTGATTTGTGTCTTCAATAGAAGGATAACCTGATCAGAATTTCGATTGATAGATAAACTCCATTGTCCGACATTTCGTTTTATAAAGAGTATGCCATTTGTTTTGATACTTAGGATTTTTTGGCATATAGAAAAGTAGCATATTATTGCCGTTATCGATAGTTGCCGTTATATACTTGGTTGTGGCCACCTTTATAAATATCACATTTTGTGGATCTTCGTCGACAACACGTGAGTACTTTCGAATTGTTCTGAACATGTCGGTATATCAGACCGCCATTGATTGTTACTATATTTCGGGATAGTCTTGGCACAGTTATATCTGACTTGAAGGACTTATATGGAGAACTCTCCAAATTCAAAGGGGATCGATTTCCAAACGTATCTGTTTTTACTAGATGCGGCGTCTTGCTGATTGAAGCCGGCAGTCCAGTCCAGCGATACATATTATATAATATAATTCATCCTACCCTAGGCGATATTGGATGTGAATTGTGACGAACCGGCTCTCAAAGCACCATCGAGGGAAAATCGTCAACCAAAACAAGATAAGATCTTTCCTTATATGTGTATGTCTTCCTGTGTCGTCAAACGGAATCTTCAACTCAACTTATGGGCAGAAATACCTGGACAAGAATATATTATTTCTTTTATAGTATAAGTTAAAAGAAAAGGTTTTGTGAGCCATCTATAGCTATACTTGGTGTAAAGATCGGATCGAAATAATCCGAAAAATGATGTTATGACCTCATCATATCATATATACTTATATTCATTATAATTTGAATTTTGCAGAACATAATTATATAACAGGCTCAGTATACCTTCCAAAATTTATCATAATTTCTTCAGTTTGCTTATATTCCCGTTTAGATACGTATTCTTTAGCATCACAGGGTTCGGGCAAACGGGTGGCCCCTATTTTATTTAACAATTCCCTCACATATCAACCCACGATTCACGACTGGGTGAACTGGCAACCCTGGCTAAAGAAATTTGATGAATTATTTCATTTGAGTTTCAATAACTGGTATAGACCAGCGGTAATTATTTTATTTATTATTCTTATTTATCTTGCTATCCATATAAAAAGCCCGGAACGTAACAGTGGTTTGATTTTTTTTATCCTGAACAAACATCGAAATGTGCCCAATAGTACAGGCTGTAATGTATTTTGTTTTTATGTGTGACAGAAAAACGCAGAGGTTTGTTGATTGCTATATTTGCATATTATACGCGTATCATGTATCATATTATCATATATTGTAAACTTGAATAGATTTTGTTATATCTATAGTTAACCCATAATAGTTGAAAGATACTGTATAGCAATTTATTATATAGGTCAGTGGTATTACAAAGGTTCATGAAGTTCGTTGTGCTATTGCAAATTACTAAAACATATTATGTACTGACTAAGCTGAACAATCATTCTTGTCAATGGTACCATTTATTAAATTTTACAGATAGTGATTCTGAAATTTCTGAACTTAGGGAAGAAGAATCGGTTTATTATTTTTCCCAACACTTCAAATTACTAAGTTATCACATATCAATTGAAAACTGAAATCCCAAGCGCAGCTTCGACATGTGTTGAATGTCCGTCACACGGTTGCCAGAGTGGCCACTTTATAGGAAAAAGTCATACAAGATAATATATAACACAAGCTAAATATTATTTATACCTAATCATCAGTTTTGGTCCGCGCCGAGTACTTGATTTCCTCGGTACCCCCTATTAATAGGGGGCATTCCCCTATCCGCCACCTGGGGACGCGCCCGATGGGGGACTGATCACCCCACACGGGACCTAACCTACGATAACCTAACCTTAACTACATTGATACTACAAAAAACAAATAAGTATATCTAAAACTACGGAAAATATTTCAATAATTTCATCGATTTGATAATTCCTCACATGAGGAAGTGAAAATCTTTGTCGCATATTTATTCAATGAGTATATATTTATATATTCTTAGTCGACTATTTACAAAATATCTAAATACACAAAATATAAGCAAATTACAGTATACTTACCCCAACAGCATATTTTATGATTACTTACCGCTATCTGTGAAATTCCCTGATACTTTATAATGAGAACAAAAATCCTCTATTGGAACCAGTTTCCAAGTTCGTAATTCCGGATATAACATTCTTACCTTCAGAGGAGGACCGGAAGAAATATCCTCATCTGGATATTCATCACGATTTCTTTTCGAATAAGATGCGGAATCAGCTCCCTTATCTCCAGCATGAATTTTCTCACTTTTATCAACATTACACATTATATTAGGGAACCTCTTCCTATAATCCATCAAAGAAATGCGTTTCCTTTTCACCGGCTGGACATCTTTGGACATTTTCTTTTCAATTTTCCTGATCTCTTCCTCTATTCGCTGAATTTGTCGGTCCAAATCACACATCACTTTTTTTCCACTCAACAACTTGGTGGAATATTTGGATTCACCCTCGTGACCACTCATTTCAAAAATTGTCTAAAATTTCAATTCTCGTTAAAAAACTGCAAGTAACTTACTGAAAGTTCGGAATGAAACTGAATTAGAATGCCATGAAGATCAACTTAAATAGTAATGGCCTGAGAATGGCCAGACATGGGGGCGTAGCTTAGAAAGGGGATGCCAATGACAGGTAAGGTAGGTATTCCGATTGGCTGAAAGGATTGGTTGATGCTCAGGTACATGGGGATAATGAAGCTTATATTTTACTTCTAGGATTCTCAAGTGAATAATTTTCATCCACAATCACCTTATAATTAAAATTATATACACATGCACTAAAGATTCCTGAAAAGTCCGAATCCATCAACCAAATTGAAAATTTGGAGACTGTGGCTTACAACAAATGGAAATATAACCCAGAAACCACAAAATATTTGAGCAAAACCTAATGAGTTCAATCGGTATTTTCAATGGATATAAGAACTTAATTGTCGAAATACGTAATTGTTTTTACTAAAATATTTTGAGGTTATTGGGTTATATTTTCATTTATTGATTATTCATTAACTAGTTGAATAATGAAAGTGGTTTATTCTACTAGAGAATAATGAAATATCTATCTTATATCGTATATAAATATTAGATATTTCTTACTTTGTTTCATCATGTTTCATTTCGTTTTCATCCATAAAAAGCTTGTATATTATCTAAGTTCTCGATGAATCTCTACTCTCTAGAATTTCCTCTTGAAAATGCTGTCAGATCGAAATGGCGAATGATTTTCTGATGGAAAATGTCTGCGATTCTGATTCTAAATGAATTTTGAATATATATCAGTCGCTTTAGAAAAATATACGCTATCTAAAACACTCATTACAATACATAACCATTGATTTCATAAATATGATTCACAATTGAATTTTTATTGAAATCACCATAGTTCTAACGCAATCCTAATCCGAATATTTTATTAGTTTTTCCGCATATTATCTCTTATCAACAACCTTATACGAAGCTTTGTAGGTACCATATATAGGCCAAGAGAAGTTGATGGATATTTTTAAGTCATCAAAATGACCGCTATAGAGTGAAAATTAAATGTTCTTGAAAAATATTGAAGTACTGTACAATATCGGAAATATTTTTTTTTTGCTGCAGCTCAATATATTTTCAATAACCAAAATGAAGGAATCTGTTGAATAATACCTATTTCAAATAGCTGTATCTTCCATACCATTTATCCAAACTTGTTGTACTCATGCTTTTTTGAAAAATGATCTCACACTCATTCGAATGACGCCTACATTGATGATTCTAGTTTATTTCCACTTCCAGAGGGCGCTCTGTACACAAGGTCGAGTTTTTCAAAAAATTTCTTGAAGACATCAGACGAGACGATACAATTATGTTTTCATCACTGTACTTGAAGAGCATGATGAAAATAGCTACGTATTACTGTTCGTTTTCGAGCTTTGCAAATAGCTAATTTTTATAACAAAAATCATTTTTATCAACAGTAAAAACACAAGAGCTTTTTTTTTATCGGATAAATTTCTCTTTCTAACGAATAAAATTTGCCAATCAGTAATTTTACGAGAAAAACTGACATGAAAAAATTGCGAGACCGTAGGTCGAGCAATTTTGTCTAATGTCAGATTTTCGAGTGAAATTACTGATGGAAAATTTTTGAGTTAGTAAAGAAATTTATCCAATAAAAAAAAGTTCGAGTGTTTTTTGGCAAGATAAATCAACGACAATATATAAATGAACAGTAATTATGATTAACTTTATTGAAATAACTATTTAAAGGAGCAGTTATTAAAAATACAATTTTTGAAAATGTTTTGGTTCGGTGTCAAAATTTCGATATTTTCTTCTCTGATGGTTTCGACACATGTCGAATATTCGTTCGAACACTTCTTTATATCCGAAGATCGCAAGTTACTAACAAGATTTTCGTGATGTTCAGGGTCAATTTGTAGATAGGGTTTGATCGATGCCGACGAAGAATGTCCAGTTATTTTTATAAGCTGTTGGTCACTTATTCCTGCTTTGGCTAACTGTGTAACTGTACTAGCACGGTTTGAATGATTGGTTATTTTATTATTTGTGGTGTCGAGGCCAATTTTCGTTGCTGAAATTTTGGTCCAAGAAGAAATCATGTTAATTCCCAGTGGAACATTTTTAAACCATCCTTTAGAATTTTCGAGCTTCCAAAAAGGGTTTGGAGTTAAAAAAAGTCGTTCAGACGTTATGTTTCCATTTCTTCTTTCTAAGAGTAGTTTTAATAATCTCACTGGACATATATTTTCATCAATATAATTTTTTGTTATCCATTTGCTGTCTGCCAATCTTTTTGACCCACCTTGTGCCGTCTTGGAAAATATTTTATTATATTCTATTCTTCCTGTAGGAGTTCTATCTTGATTTTTCTCTTCTTTGAAATAGTATATTTTACAGTTTACAGCTTCTCCTCCCCTCCAAGCTAATTCATAAGAAGCTATATGAAAAAATCTTCTTTGCAATCCATCTGGTTCATTTATATTCCATAGTTTTGCCATTTTTATAATATCTTTCTTATCTATTGCAACAGAACCTAACTTTCTTTTATCCGGAATAGCTTGCAATTCTTTCCGTTTACTATTTCTCGCATCACGAGCTTCTTTGAAAGTTATATCGGCAAAAGGATCAACTTTAATATTGTACTCACTGAAATATTTTTCTTGAATCATCTTTGCAGTCGAATTCCAGATTGTTTTCAGAGCATATTCCTTGTAATCTTCTCCATTTCGCTTTTTCATGTTATAAGCCCAGTCTTTCAATATATCTGCTATATGTTGTACCGGTGTTTCTTCTCCCAATTCGTAATTTCTGGCTTTACAAAACTCCATGAATGGAGTTTGCGGAATTGATTTTTTTATATTATTTGTGATTTCTACAGACGAAATTTCCCCAAAACGGCTCATCCTGCGATTTTTCGTGTGAATAATACCCAACAATCAAACTTGACACGACAGAAATTGAAGTGACGGGCGCATACTAGATGGAGAAGGTTTCGAGGAACAGGCATTTTTACAGCGATAAAAAAGGATGCACCTTTTTTATCGATGTCAAAATGACTCACGTCATCGTCAAATGGTGTTTTCTATGGAGGAGTTGATTTATCATTGAGAATCTACGTATCACTATACGAATTATATCTATTTTGAGTAGACATCGAGAATGGGTCACCTACTTTATCCTACTTCAATGCCCTAGTTAGCACTTAATTACAATTTTGACCGTTTGTTTTGCATTTTGTCTATTATTAATAATTGAAAAGTAATCAAATGATATCTTCATAGAAATGGAGCATGCTGAGGTTTTTCAATTCATAAACTGCGATAATCGAATTCAACTAAATCTTTTCAAAGACATGGACGACCAAATAAATTTAAATAATATCGAACGCTGATATCAAAATTAATTAAATCAATATGATTTTAATATATTGATTCGGAAAATAATCTTGTATTTCAAATATAGAAAACGGTTTGAAGGCACGTGTTCAAACTGCAGATTAGTATCACTAATCCATTAACCTGTAATATTGATGGTTTCAAGAATAATGGTCTGTATAATCTGCTTATATCATTTTAATGTTTCTAACATTCTCCATTCGAATTTATTCCCAAGAAATCCTAAGAATTTTACCTACCCTATGCACACATGTGAATAATTCATACCTAATTCATTGACCTGTATAATGAGATGAGAAAATAATGACATAATCTGATCATGTTATTCGAATTATTGTTCATTTAGGTAGCTGCTCAAATTTACCATCTCATTAGTATAGACACAATTTCTCAAAAATCATGGATGATTATTTTGCCTCGGATTATAATAATTAGTATGGTTCAATAGGCCCTACAGGAAAATAAGTTGCAGATGAATATGTTGTTGAAATATTTCGAGGGATTTGAGAGAAACGAACACGCTTCGTACTGCTCAAACTGTGGACATTATAAAACGTGAAAAAAATCAAACAATCACTTCTGGCCAGCTGTTGGCTCTTTGAATTCTATCAATATCGCCGAGTAATCGGTTTCCATGATACAGCTTCAATTCAATTCAAAATGTACTTTATTGTCGAAGAATAAAAATTCTTATTGACAAAGCATGTCTAAACAATTTAAAAAATTAAGGTAAAGTGGACAACAGAAGTAAAAAGAAACTCAAATGTAACAGGACATTGAATTCTACAGAACAGTTAAAAAATTGATTTGAGTGAATAAATAATAATAACTATTAAATAAAGGTTCAGGCACTCAGAATCCGTCTTCAAAATATTCTTCCAAGCTATAATATGCTTTTGGAAGTAAAAGTTCTTTCATACATTTTCGAAATACTTTTGAGTCTGTCATACTTTTTATTCCAGATGGTAGATGATTAAATATCTTCCGACTCTCAAAGATTATGGAATTTTTCGTTAATGATGAAATTGGTTTTGGCAGAGGTATATTGGCATTTTGCCGGGTGTTATATATATTTTTGGACCATATTGAGGACAACATGGTATTCAGGGAAACAAGCTGATATTCAAACCTTGCTTGGAATGTTAATCAGTATGAATGATTCTGAGAGATCTTATTCCTAGTTAGGCCCTATAACAGCCCTTATATTATAGAATTTCCAGTTCTATTGTCCATTCCAACTAGTGAGTGTGTAAGTGACAGTTCGTAAACAAACCAGTTAGATAGGCATAATGTAATTTAAAACAAACCTTATAGCGAATCACTTTCATTCAAATCACAATTCACAACATTACAGTTAGACGTTTGATCATTTCACTCATTGCATCACTTATACGAATCTATGATAAAAAGGACTCATAACCTCGACTTCCATGTACCATTATTGTTTATTGATACGGGTTCCGAATTGTCAAGTTATTAGCCTATATTCAAAAGTCAGTACTTATGTCCCAAATAGTGTATACTACTATTTTGGCGTTCGATCATGTTGTCTCTCTTCAGCTCGACTTTGCTTACACAAGGTGCGATAAGGAAGGATATTCTATATGGGTCAAATTAGGAATATACTCATTAGTCAATGCAAAGATATGGATATTTCGCATAGTTGCCATTTCGTTTTCAAGAAATCCGATATCAAATATGATTTTTTATATATAGGATTTATTGAGTCCTTTTCTATCCCGGTTTGATTTGTGTCTTCAATAGAAGGATAACCTGATCAGAATTTCGATTGATAGATAAACTCCATTGTCCGACATTTCGTTTTATAAAGAGTATGCCATTTGTTTTGATACTTAGGATTTTTTGGCATATAGAAAAGTAGCATATTATTGCCGTTATCGATAGTTGCCGTTATATACTTGGTTGTGGCCACCTTTATAAATATCACATTTTGTGGATCTTCGTCGACAACACGTGAGTACTTTCGAATTGTTCTGAACATGTCGGTATATCAGACCGCCATTGATTGTTACTATATTTCGGGATAGTCTTGGCACAGTTATATCTGACTTGAAGGACTTATATGGAGAACTCTCCAAATTCAAAGGGGATCGATTTCCAAACGTATCTGTTTTTACTAGATGCGGCGTCTTGCTGATTGAAGCCGGCAGTCCAGTCCAGCGATACATATTATATAATATAATTCATCCTACCCTAGGCGATATTGGATGTGAATTGTGACGAACCGGCTCTCAAAGCACCATCGAGAGAAAATCGTCAACCAAAACAAGATAAGATCTTTCCTTATATGTGTATGTCTTCCTGTGTCGTCAAACGGAATCTTCAACTCAACTTATGGGCGGAAATACTTGGACAAGAATATATTATTTCTTTTATAGTATAAGTTAAAAGAAAAGGTTTTGTGAGCCATCTATAGCTATACTTGGTGTAAAGATCGGATCGAAATAATCCTAAAAATGATGTTATGACCTCATCATATCATATATACTTATATTCATTATAATTTGAATTTTGCAGAACATAATTATATAACAGGCTCAGTATACCTTCCAAAATTTATCATAATTTCTTCAGTTTGCTTATCTTCCCGTTTAGATACGTATTCTTTAGCATCACAGGGTTCGGGCAAACGGGTGGCCCCTATTTTATTTAACAATTCCCTCACATATCAACCCACGATTCACGACTGGGTGAACTGGCAACCCTGGCTAAAGAAATTTGATGAATTATTTCATTTGAGTTTCAATAACTGGTATAGACCAGCGGTAATTATTTTATTTATTATTCTTATTTATCTTGCTATCCATATAAAAAGCCCGGAACGTAACAGTGGTTTGATTTTTTTTATCCTGAACAAACATCGAAATGTGCCCAATAGTACAGGCTGTAATGTATTTTGTTTTTATGTGTGACAGAAAAACGCAGAGGTTTGTTGATTGCTATATTTGCATATTATACGCGTATCATGTATCATATTATCATATATTGTAAACTTGAATAGATTTTGTTATATCTATAGTTAACCCATAATAGTTGAAAGATACTGTATAGCAATTTATTATATAGGTCAGTGGTATTACAAAGGTTCATGAAGTTCGTTGTGCTATTGCAAATTACTAAAACATATTATGTACTGACTAAGCTGAACAATCATTCTTGTCAATGGTACCATTTATTAAATTTTACAGATAGTGATTCTGAAATTTCTGAACTTAGGGAAGAAGAATCGGTTTATTATTTTTCCCAACACTTCAAATTACTAAGTTATCACATATCAATTGAAAACTGAAATCCCAAGCGCAGCTTCGACATGTGTTGAATGTCCGTCACACGGTTGCCAGAGTGGCCACTTTATATGAAAAAGTCATACAAGATAATATATAACACAAGCTAAATATCATTTATACCTAATCATCATTTTTGGTCCGCGCCGAGTACTTGATTTCCTCGGTACCCCCTATTAATAGGGGGCATTCCCCTATCCGCCACCTGGGGACGCGCCCGATGGGGGACTGATTACCCCACACGGGACCTAACCTACGATAACCTAACCTTAACTACATTGATACTACAAAAAACAAATAAGTATATCTAAAACTACGGAAAATATTTCAATAATTTCATCGAATTGATAATTCCTCACATGAGGAAGTGAAAATCTTTGTCGGATATTTATTCAATGAGTATATATTTATATATTCTTAGTCGACTATTTACAAAATATCTAAATACACAAAATATAAGCAAATTACAGTATACTTACCCCAACAGCATATTTTATGATTACTTACCGCTATCTGTGAAATTCCCTGATACTTTATAATGAGAACAAAAATCCTCTATTGGAACCAGTTTCCAAGTTCGTAATTCCGGATATAACATTCTTACCTTCAGAGGAGGACCGGAAGAAATATCCTCATCTGGATATTCATCACGATTTCTTTTCGAATAAGATGCGGAATCAGCTCCCTTATCTCCAGCATGAATTTTCTCACTTTTATCAACATTACACATTATATTAGGGAACCTCTTCCTATAATCCATCAAAGAAATGCGTTTCCTCTTATTCTATATTTGAAATACAAGATTATTTTCCAAATCAATATATTAAAATCATATTGATTAAATATAATTAATTTTGATATCAGCGTTCGAAATTATTTAAAGGACCCCGCACCATCCTTATGGAAAATGGCTTTCGGTTAAATATCCTGCATTTTTAGTATGTTTCATATTTTGACTCTCCCGCCAAAAGTGTCCATGGGCACAAAAAAATCGACCGACTAGTTTTAGAGATACAGGGTGATAAAGTTGAAAAGTGAAGCTTTCTGCTCAGAATATTTAACAATTTCGATAATTGATAAAACGCCTTTCTATTCTGGAAATACCATGCCTTAATGCCTTAATGCCTTAGTCGACTATTTACAAAATATCTAAATACACAAAATATAAGCAAATTACAGTATACTTACCCCAACAGCATATTTTATGATTACTTACCGCTATCTGTGAAATTCCCTGATACTTTATAATGAGAACAAAAATCCTCTATTGGAACCAGTTTCCAAGTTCGTAATTCCGGATATAACATTCTTACCTTCAGAGGAGGACCGGAAGAAATATCCTCATCTGGATATTCATCACGATTTCTTTTCGAATAAGATGCGGAATCAGCTCCCTTATCTCCAGCATGAATTTTCTCACTTTTATCAACATTACACATTATATTAGGGAACCTCTTCCTATAATCCATCAAAGAAATGCGTTTCCTTTTCACCGGCTGGACATCTTTGGACATTTTCTTTTCAATTTCCCTGATCTCTTCCTCTATTCGCTGAATTTGTCGGTCCAAATCACACATCACTTTTTTTCCACTCAACAACTTGGTGGAATATTTGGATTCACCCTCGTGACCACTCATTTCAAAAATTGTCTAAAATTTCAATTCTCGTTAAAAAACTGCAAGCAACTTACTGAAAGTTCGGAATGAAACTGAATTAGAATGCCATGAAGATCAACTTAAATAGTAATGGCCTGAGAATGGCCAGACATGGGGGCGTAGCTTAGAAAGGGGATGCCAATGACAGGTAAGGTAGGTATTCCGATTGGCTGAAAGGATTGGTTGATGCTCAGGTACATGGGGATAATGAAGCTTATATTTTACTTCTAGGATTCTCAAGTGAATAATTTTCATCCACAATCACCTTATAATTAAAATTATATACACATGTACTAAAGATTCCTGAAAAGTCCGAATCCATCAACCAAATTGAAAATTTGGAGACTGTGGCTTACAACAAATGGAAATATAACCCAGAAACCACAAAATATTTGAGCAAAACCTGATGAATTCAATCGGTATTTTCAATGGATATAAGAACTTAATTGTTGAAATACGTATTTTTTTTACTAAAATATTTTGAGGTTATTGGGTTATATTTTCATTTGTTGATTATTCATTAACTAGTTGAATAATGATAGTGGTTTATTCTACTAGAGAATAATGAAATATCAATTTTATATCGTATATAAATATTAGATATTTCTTACTTTGTTTCATCATGTTTCACTTCGTTTTCATCCATAAAAAGCTTGTATATTATCTAAGTTCTTGATGAATCTCTACTCTCTAGAATTTCCTCTTGAAAATGCTGTCAGATCGAAATGGCGAATGATTTTCTGATGGAAAATGTCTGCGATTCTGATTCTAAATGAATTTTGAATATATATCAGTCGCTTTAGAAAAATATACGCTATCTGAAACACTCATTACAATACATAACCATTGATTTCATAAATATGATTCACAATTGAATTTTTATTGAAATCACCATAGTTTTAACGCAATCCTAATCCGAATATTTTATTAGTTTTTCCGCATATTATCTCATATTAACAACCTTATACGAAGCTTTGTAGGTACCATATATAGGCCGAGAGAAGTTGATGGGTATTTTTAAGTCATCAAAATGACCGCTATAGAGTGAAAATTAAATGTTCTTGAAAAATATTGAAGTACTGTACAATATCGGAAATATTTTTTTTTTGCTGCAGCTTAATATATCTTCAATAACCAAAATGAAGGAATCTGTTGAATAATACCTATTTCAAATAGCTGTATCTTCCATACCATTTATCCAAACTTGTTGTACTCAGGCTTTTTTGAAAAATGATCTCACACTCATTCGAATAACGCCAACATTGATGATTCTAGTTTATTTCCACTTCCAGAGGGCGCTCTGTACACAAGGTCGAGTTTTTTAAAAAATTCCTTGAAGACATCAGACGAGACGATACAATTATGTTTTCATCACTGTACTTGAAGAGCATGATGAAAATAGCTACATTTTTACGCAAACCGTAGTTTGGTAACTCTGTTCGTTTTCGAGCTTTGCAAATAGCTAATTTTGATAACAAAAATCATGTTTATCATTGAGAATCTACGTATTACTATACGAATTATATCTATTTTGAGTAGACATCGAGAATGGGTCACCTACTTTACCCTACTTCAATGCCCTAGTTAGCACTTAATTACAATTTTCACCGTTTGTTTTGCATTTTGTCTATTATTAAAAATTGAAAAGGAATCAAATGATATCTTCATAGAAATGGAGCATGCTGAGGTTTTTCAATTCATAAACTGCGATAATCGAATTCAACTAAATCTTTTCAGCAGTACGAAGCGTGTTCGTTTCTCTCAAATCCCTCGAAATATTTCAACAACATATACTTCTAATTCATCTGCAACTTATTTTCCTGTAGGGCCTATTGAACCATACTAATTATTATAATTCGAGGCAAAATAATCATCCATGATTTTTGAGAAATTGTGTCTATACTAATGAGATGGTAAAATTGAGCAGCTACCTAAATGAACAATAATTCGAATAACATGATCGGATTATGTCATTATTTTCTCATCTCATTATACAGGTCAATGAATTAGGTATGAATTATTCACCTGTGTGTATAGGGTAGGTAAAATTCTTAGGATTTCTTGGCAATAAATTCGAATGGAAAATGTTAGAAACATTAAAATGACATAAGCAGATTATACAGACCATTATTTTTGAAACCATCAATATTACAGGTTAATGGATTAGTGATACTGATCTGCAGTTTGAACACGTGCCTTCAAACCGTGTTCTATATTTGAAATACAAGATTATTTTCCAAATCAATATATTAAAATCATATTGATTAAATATAATTAATTTTGATATCAGCGTTCGAAATTATTTAAAGGACCCCGCACCATCCTTATGGAAAATGGCTTTCGGTTAAATATCCTGCATTTTTAGTATGTTTCATATTTTGACTCTCCCGCCAAAAGTGTCCATGGGCACAAAAAAATCGACCGACTAGTTTTAGAGATACAGGGTGATAAAGTTGAAAAGTGAAGCTTTCTGCTCAGAATATTTAACAATTTCGATAATTGATAAAACGCCTTTCTATTCTGGAAATACCATGCCTTAATGATGGTAAAATGTCACATTGATCTCCTAACAATTATACGTCTTCGTTTTGTCCTCTACAACAGGGTGAATAAACAAAAATCCAATCCGATTGATTTTGAACCAACCAGTGTGAGTTCCCTGATGATAATTGGAGAATCAATTCAGCCTGGATAAACTCCCCCAACTTCGATCGAAGTTGATTGTCATTATTTTATTATTTTTTTTATACAGGGTGATTCGAAAAAAGGGGTACGTCAACCACTCGTTTTTTTGGTCTGAATAAGAGAGAGTATGTCATGAATATATCAAAAATTGTTCAATGTTGAAAACGTCGCATAGCATCTCCTGTATACAGGGTGAGAAAAAAGATACAGTCCAAGTTACTTAGAAAAATGCGTGTTTTTTCAATGAATACCCTGTATTTCGAGAAGTAATCGGTTAATTTCCATTAACTTTTGGTATTATGTAAGATTTGAGTAATCCAAGATATTGTCACCAATATCAGCATGGGTCTCTGGACTCGTTTGTCGGCTACTTACTTTTGAATGTTCTTATTTTATTGGTATACCCACACTCTATCGGACCTATTTTAGCAATTCTTCTTGTTGAAAAATATTCGGGGTTGAGTAGGGCAGAACCCATTCCATGAAAACTATACGTTACATATAATACATGGTGAATTTGGAAGCTCTGTATCTTTTTACTCACTCTGTATACAAGAAATGATTATGCGACATTTTCTATATTGAACAATGTTTAATATATTCATGACATACTCTTCCTTATTCGAACAAAAAAACGATTGGTTGACGTACCCCTGTTTTCGAATCACCCTGTATAACAAAAAATAATCACAATCAATTTCGATCGAGGTTGAGAGAGTTCATCTAGGCTGAATTGAATCTTCAATTATCATCAGAGAACTCATACTGGTTGGTTTAAAATCAATCGGATTGGATTTTTGTTCATTCACCCTGTTGTAGAGCACAAAACGGAGAACTATAATCGTTAGAAGATCATTGAGGAAGACATGGACGACCAAATAAATTTAAATAATATCGAACGCTGATATCAAAATTAATTATTTAATCAATATGATTTTAATATATTGATTTGGAAAATAATCTTGTATTTCAAATATAGAACACGGTTTGAAGGCACGTGTTCAAACTGCAGATCGGTATCACTAATCCATTAACCTGTAATATTGATGGTTTCAAAAATAATGGTCTGTATAATCTGCTTATGTCATTTTAATGTATCTAACATTCTCCATTCAAATTTATTGCCAAGAAATCCTAAGAATTTTACCTACCCTATGCACACAGGTTCATACCTAATTCATTGACCTGTATAATGAGATAAGAAAATAATGACATAATCCGATCATGTTATTCGAATTATTGTTCATTTAGGTAGCTGCACAATTTTACCATCTCATTAGTATAGACACAATTTCTCAAAAATCATGGATGATTATTTTGCCTCGAATTATATTAATTAGTATGGTTCAATAGGCCCTACAAAAAAATAAGTTGCAGATGAATTAGAAGTATATGTTGTTGAAATATTTCGAGGGATTTGAGAGAAACGAACACGCTTCGTACTGCTCAAACTGTGGACATTATAAAACGTGAAAAAAAATCAAACAATCACTTCTGGCCAGCTGTTGGCTCTTTGAATTCTATCAATATCGCCGAGTAATCGGTTTCCATGATACAGCTTCAATTCAATTCAATTCAAAATGTACTTTATTGTCGAAGAATAAAAATTCTTATTGACAAAGCATGTCTAAACAATTTAAAAAATCAAGGTAAAGTGGACAACACAAGTAAAAAGAATCTCAAATGTAACAGGACATTGAATTCTACAGAACAGTTAGAAAATTGATATGAGTGAATAAATAATAATAACAATTGAATAAAGGTTCAGGCACTCAAAATCTGTCTTCAAAATATTCTTCCAAGCTATAATATGCTTTTGGAAGTAAAAGTTCTTTCACACATTTTCGAAATACTTTTGAGTCTGTCATACTCTTTATTTCAGATGGTAGATGATTAAATATCTTCCGACTCTCAAAGATTATGAAGTTTTTCGTTAATGATGAAATTGGTTTTGGCAGAGGTATATTGGCATTTTGCCGGGTGTCATATATCTTTTCGGAAGGAAAATTGTTTTTTCTTTCAAGAAAAAGACATACTGTTTCAAAAATGAAGATGCAATGGATTGTCAGTAATTTATTTTTGATGAAAAGTGGTCTACAGTGTTCCATACGCCTAGCTCTTGATATATATTTCACCGCCCTTCTTTGTAGAATAAATACCGATTGCATCAACTGTTTGCTACAGAAGCCCCAAAAGGCTATACCATATCTCAAATGGGTTTCAACTATAGAAAAATACGATGTTTTTCTTGCTACTATTCCTAACTCATTGGTTATGACCCTGACAACATAACATCCTGATGCAAGTTTTTTGTTGAGATATTGTACATGTTCATCAAACTTTAAGGTTTGATCAATCCATAATTCCAAGAATTTGGTGCACGTCTTATTTTCGATTGTATAATTCTGAAGACTTAGGTTTCCAGAAGCAAATTTGAACGATATCAAGTTAGTTTTATTCACATTGAAGCAAAGAGAATTGGAATCACACCAAGATTTGACTTTGTCTAAGTCAACTTTAATCATATTTTTCAATGACTATATTATTTCCTTGCCATAGTAAGGTTGTATCATCTGCAAACAATGTAAACTTTCCTTGTATATCGATATCAGATAGGTCATTCACGTAGAGAAGGAATAAAATGGGGCCAAGCACTGATCCTTGTGGAACTCCACAGGTTATGTTTGAGAGACTGGAATTTTCGTTCGATAATTTCACCATTTGATTTCTGTCCGAAAGATAAGATTGGAACCATTGTATTCCGTTGAGTGAACAAGTACTTCGAAGTGGCTCCCGATTTAAACTTTTAAACCTGGTATGTCAAAGACAAATATAATTTGAATCAAACTGAATAACTATTCCATGTGATTAAATACTTCCACGCAATAAAAATATAAGCAAACGAATTCTTATCACAATACCGAAGTGTTTTTACCGAACCATATGGATAAAAACAAAAGTGACCTGACGCAAAAAGAAATGCCTGATTCAGAGATTACTAATAAACAACTGCTTGAACAATTATTGAAAGGAAATACGGAATTGAAGTCGGTAATACAAGCGATTGAAGTGAAGCTTTGCTTGAAAATTGAGGAGGTCAATCATCGCCTAACTATAGCAGAAAGGGAAAACGAAGAATTGAAGAAAAAAGTAGAACTACTAGAAAGGGGACAGAAGAAAAATAGCGCAATAATATTTGGATCAGAAAGAAAAGAACATTATATAACTCCTGAATACATCATTGAACTCATGAGAAACCTCTTGAAAATTGAGCTTGTGGAAAACGACTTCAACAACATATATCCCCTAGGTTCAACTTTAAATAGGCCAGTGAAAGTTGAATTCACCTCTTATATCAAAAAAGCTAAGGTTCTGAAAAACACCAAAAACCTGAAAGGATCTACAATAAGTATAGTACATGATCACACTGAACAACAGCGAGTAGAACACAAGATATTGAGAAAACATCTTTATATCGCTAAGCAGAAAGACGATATTAATATTTGCTTTATAAAGAACAACAAGCTTCACCTCAATAATAAGATCTTCACTGCTACTCAACTTGAAAACTTGGAGGACGCAAACGAACTTTACTATCAGAACAAACCACGAAGCGATCCAGGTACACCAGCCCCCGAGCATCTTCCTTTGAAACAAAATAATCTGAAAGAAGAGGATTTCACACTCATAAAGCCAACTCAAACCAAAATCTCAAACTCATCTGATCTCACTAACGAAATCGTTAATACTCCGAAAACAGGTGCAACGAAAAAACTATCAAGGAAACAGTACGAGAGAAACCAAACTTGCGAAAACACTCTGTTAGATAGATTCAACGCTCTCACTCACTTTATCTTCTATTTAATTGTATCATCTTAAACTGTTTATTTTTGAGTTATTGCTATTCTCGTCACCACTCCATTACAAACAAAATTTATACCTCCTTTAATAAAAAATGAATCCATATATCAGAGACTATGAATATGAACTCATTGTAACCAAAAAAGTTAATAATATAATTGACTACAATAATATGATTTCTTCTGAAGAAAACAAAAAATTCAACTGCAACATTCTCCACCAGAACATAAGAAGTATTGCAAAAAATTTAAGTGAACTAGAAATATATATTCGTGAACTAAAACAACATTTCCACTGCATTGTACTCACAGAAACATGGAATATTCCAGACATAAATATGCTTAAACTAGATGGCTATGATATATTGTATAACGAGGGTAACATCAATAAATGCGATGGCGTTGTTATCTACGTAAGAGAAAATATATGCTATAATCATGAGATCATTGATATAGGTGTATGCAAATCGATTCAAATGAAACTAAAAGTAAACGAGAAAACGGCTTTATACCGTCCGCCCTCAACAGATGAAAAAATATTCGTCAAAAAACTTCGGGAACACCTCTCTAAAGTTTCGAACATCAATGCTGACTATCATGTATTTTTAGGAGATATAAACTTGAACATACTAGTTGAAGATGACATTATTACTGAATATCTAAATAACTTTTACGAGTTTGATTACCATTCCGTTATAAATACTGTAACTAGACAACAAAGTAACACATGCGTTTATAAAAAAAAATCGAATGAAATTTTACCTATTGTGCTTAAAAGTGCCATAACAGATATTACACTACAATCGTTAAACTCCCCTCCGAAAATGATGAAGAATATGAGATTTCAGAAGCAAAATACTGTAAATACACTGACTATCCTTCCTTGAGAACAGAATTAACTCTCTATGATTGGTCTATTACCCTCTCAGCAGATGTCGACGAATGCTTCACACGTTTTCTAGAATTGTTGAAAAATTTGATCGCAAAACACACTAAAACATCAAAGATAAAACACAAAAACATCAAACGAAAACAATGGATCACACGAGGATTAGTAAACTCCATAAACACCAGAGATAGTTTATTCAAAAAGGTTCGAAAAGAGCCAGATAACCAAATTTTGAAAGAACAATACAAAAATTATCGAAACATGTTAAATAGTCTAATCAAGAATTCAAAAATCAATTTCTATAAAAATCGTGTGGACAGATCACAAAACGACACCAAGGCGCTATGGGAAACGGTGAAGGACATTTCGGGAAAAAATGAAAAAACCAAAATACAAATAATAAAAAGTGAAACAGGTAGTCTCACCTATGACAAAAAAGAGATTGCAAATTGCTTTAATAATCACTATTTCTCGATTGGGCAAAAACTTGCGAAAAAAATACAAAAACCTGTGAATTCTCCCCTGAAAAAAGCATCTTCTGTGCACTCTATATTTTTGGAACCTACAACAGAAAAAGAGATTATTGAAACAATATCATCTCTCAAAATGAACAAAACTCCAGGTATCGATGAAATCAGAGCTGAAACCTTAAAAGAAATAAAAACGGAGATAGCTTTTCCCCTGAACAACATTTTCAATAAAATAATGGAAACAGGAAAATTTCTCAAAAAACTCAAAACAGGAGTTATCAAACCAATTTTCAAAAAAGGAAACAAACACGAAGTTCTAAACTACAGACCAATTACACTTATTTCAAACATAGCTAAAACACTAGAAAAAATAATCAAAAAGAGAATGATATCGTACATTAACAAGCATAATTTCATCTCAAATAATCAATATGGATTCAAAGAAGGAATTTCTACCCAAGATGCTATTATCTCTCTCACCTCCAAAATATCAGGAAATCTAGAAAAGAGTAAACCAAGTCTATGTGTTTTCTTAGATCTTGCCAAGGCCTTCGACACCGTGAACCACTCACAACTGTTGACGACCTTGCAAGATATGGATTTCAGAGGGAACACACTCAATCTCATGGAGAGTTACCTCAAAGACAGAGAGCAATACGTGAAAATCGATAACGTCATCAGTGAAAAAAGGATTTTGGAATGCGGAGTACCGCAAGGAACAGTTTTGGGGCCAATTCTCTTTACAATATACATCAATGATATATTGCATTACGATACTTGTGGCAGCATTGTTTGCTTCGCTGATGATACAGTGGTATTGTACAGTGCTGATAGCTGGAATGACCTCAAAACTAAAGCAGAAGATGACATGAGTAAACTTTTTGAATGCTTTGCGGATAAAATACTATCGATAAACTACGAAAAAACTTTCTTTTTACCATTCTCGTGCTATGCCAACTCACTACCCCAATATGATACATTGAATATCGGAAATAATATATTAATTCGATCAACAGAAAAAGTATTTAGGAGTATTTAGGAGTAGTGATAGATGGAACTATCATGTTGACCAAGTGACTAGAACATTAAGGAGCACTCTTTATAGATTCAAATACTTACGAAATATATTAGATGCCTCGCGAATGAAAACAATCTATTTCGCAATAGTAGAGTCTCGTCTTGCATATGGAATAGTAGGCTGGGGCGGAGTAGCAAAATCACATTTAAAGAAATTAGATGTACTACAGAAAAAAAATTTAAAAATTCTCCTTGGAAAACCATTACAATACTCATCGGAAAAACTTTTCAAAGAATCGAAATTGTTCGACCTCAGGCAACTTTACTTCCTAAAAACTGTTGTGGAACAACAAAAAAACCGAACAAAATTAAACTATGTAGATCACAAGTATAATACAAGACTTAAAACCAATGCACAACTGAGCACGGTATGCTCTACAAAAACAATCGTCCAGAGAACATATATTCATCTTGCAAACCGGTTCTACAATTACTTACCTCTGAAAACCAGACTTGCACCGACAATTATTTCATTTAAAAAAGATGTCAAATGTTTCATTTTAGAAACAGATAGAGTTTTCATACATCGATTAATTGATCCCTCGACTGCATGACATACACTCTGTATAATAGAAATAGCACTAATTAGTTGCCTGCTATACTTATCCAATAAAATGAGTCCATATTCATATTCCTTATTGATTTTTTCTCTCTTATGATCCTTTAACCTCATTCATTATTCAAGCTCTGCTGAATATTACCATCTCGATTACCATCCAATATTGAAATATTTTTATTCCATACTGTCATCACTACACTGTGTAATTCTTCAATCTCGATTTTATGTATGTTGATTTGTTAAATTGCATATGCTGTAATTGTTTACATTTATTCATTTGTACAAAAATGTGTTTATGAGTCTACGAATCAGATACACTATTCACTATTTCATCAATGTCTAACAGTATTATTCCACTATTTTTTATTTTTATCTTTAAAATTAATCAATAACCATACGTGATGAAAGAACACCCACGCCCAGGCTATGCCTTAGTAGGTATTCATTCATTATTAAGCAAATTTATACCTAACACTGTTGTGGAGTAGTTCCCCGTCCCACGCTCAGGATCATCCTAAAGTGGGAACCCACATTTATTTGTCAAATATTTTGCATGCAATTATATCTATCATTAATACTTATTGTGAAATTTATTTTGACGAATAAATATTATTATTATTATTATTTAAGGGTTGTTCTTTTGAAACCATAGCGGAATAATTTTTTTAGCAGTACTTTGTGATCAACACAATCAAAGGCCTTAGAAAAATCGCAGAACACTGCTGCAGCTACCTCACCTTTATTTAGCCTTACATATAACTCGCTCTTCCAGAAAGTCGAATATAGCATCATTCGTGCTCTTGGATATTTGAAAACCAAACTGAGTGCCACTCAGTATATTGTGTTCATCAAGGAATTTGAGTAATCTTTTTTCACAAGCTTCTCTATCACCTTTGACAAAGTTGATATTAACGATATAGGTCGAAGGTTGGATTGTTTCATCCAGTTTACCCCCTTAATGAATTGGAATCACTACAGCTGTTTTCAACACTTCAGGAAATATACCAATTGAGAATGATACATTTATTGTCTCTGCCAGGGCGAAAAGGGCATGGTCTGGCAGTTTTTCTATTAAATTCATAGATATTTCGTCAAGTACATGTGTTTTTTTATTTTTTTATTTCTTTAAATGGTTCCTTTAGTTCTTCGACATTAGTATGTTCTAAAATAAATTCTTCAGATATCTGTACTTCACTCAAGTAGTCTAAAGGGTTTTTTTGTACGGTTATGTTAGATTTAAGTTTGTACTGGAAGTTTGTTTGTTTTGCCTCTCAACTCATTGAAGATGGCCCAGTTCTCTTTGAGTTTATTTGGCGCCTTTGAGAGTATCTCATTATAATACTTTTCTTTTGCACATCTGATAACTCTTCTATAGATCGTTCGGTACTTATTGAAATATATATGAAAGTCTTCACTTGTGGTATATTTCCTAATCATGTGTAAGGCCCTCATATTACTTGAAGAGGTTCTGATTCCTTTAGTGATCCAAGGCTTTTTCAATTTACTTTTAATTTTTTGCATAGGAAAAGACCTATTGAAGACTTCACTCAACATTTTATGAAATAAACATAGGGGTTCAGAAGAGTTTAAGACACTAAACCAGTTAATTACACCGGCATTTTGTTGAAACTTGATGAAGTTATTTTTGATATAGGGACTGCCAAACCTCTGCCTCTCACTTTTTTTTTATATTTTAATGCAAAATATGTGACAACAGCTTCATGATCTGAGAGCGCTGCGGGGATAACTACAGATTGAGCACCCTCTTCATCAAAATTAAGACAAACATAATCTATAGTCGATTGGTATACAAGATAATATATAACACAAGCTAAATATTATTTATACCTAATCATCAGTTTTGGTTCGCGCCGAGTACTTGATTTCCTTGGTAACCCCTATTAATAGGGGGCATTCCCCTATCCGCCACCTGGGGACGCGCCCGATGGGGGACTGATTACCCCACACGGGACCTAACCTACGATAACCTAACCTAAACTACATTGATACTACAAGAAACAAATAAGTATATCTAAAACTACGGAAAATATTTCAATAATTTCATCGATTTGATAATTCCTCACATGAGGAAGTGAAAATCTTTGTCGGATATTTATTCAATGAGTATATATTTATATATTCTTAGTCGACTATTTACAGAATATCTATATACACAAAATATAAGCAAATGACAGTATACTTACCCCAACAGCTTATTTTATGATTACTTACCGCTAGCTGTGAAATCCCCTGATACTTTATAAGGAGAACAAAAATCCTCTATTGGAACCAGTTTCCAAGTTCGCAATTCCGGATATAACATTCTTACCTTCAGAGGAGGACCGGAAGAAATATCCTCATCTGGATATTCATCACGATTTCTCTTCGAATAAGATGCGGAATCAGCTCCCTTATCTCCAGCATGAATTTTCTCACTTTTATCAACATTACACCTTATATTAGGGAACCTCTTCCTATAAGCCATCAAAGAAATGCGTTTCCTTTTCACCGGCTGGACATCTTTGGACATTTTCTTTTCAATTTCCCTGATCTCTTCCTCTATTCGATGAATTTGTCGGTTCAAATCACACATCACTTTTTTTTCACTCAACAACCTGGTGGAATATTTGGATTCACCCTCGTGACCACTCATTTCAAAAATTCTCTAAAATTTCAATTCTCGTTAACAAACTGCAAGTAACTCACTGAAACTTCGGGATGAAACTGAATAAGAATGCCATGAAGATCAACTTAAGTAGTAATGGCCTGAGAATGGCCAGACATGTGGGCGTAGCTTAGGAAGGGGATGCCAATGACAGGTAAGGTAGGTATTCCGATTGGCTGAAAGGATTGGTCGATGCTCAGGTACATGGGGATAATGAAGCTTATATTTTACTTCTAGGATTCTCAAGTGAATAATTTTCATCCACAATCACCTTATAATTAAAATTATATACACATGCACTAAAGATTCCTGAAAAGTCCGAATCCATCAACCAAATTGAAAATTTGGAGACTGTGGCTTAATAATATACAACAAATGGAAATATAACCCAGAAACCACAAAATATTTGAGCAAAACCTAATGAGTTCAATCGGTATTTTAAATGGATATAAGAACTTAATTGTCGAAATACGTAATTGTTTTTTCTATAATATTTTGAGGTTATTGGGTTATATTTTCATTTGTTGATTATTCATTAACTAGTTGAATAATGAAAATGGTTTATTCTACTAGAGAATGATGAAATATCTATCTTATATCGTATATAAATATTAGATATTTCTTACTTTGTTTCATCATGTTTCATTTCGTTTTCATCCATAAAAAGCTTGTATATTATCTAAGTTCTTGATGAATCTCTACTCTCTAGAATTTCCTCTTGAAAATGCTGTCAGATCGAAATGGCGAATGATTTTCTGATGGAAAATGTCTGCGATTCTGATTCTAAATGAATTTTGAATATATATCAGTCGCTTTAGAAAAATATACGCTATCTGAAAAACTCATTACAATACATAACCATTGATTTCATAAATATGATTCACAATTGAATTTTTATTGAAATCACCATAGTTCTAACGCAATCCTAATCCGAATATTTTATTAGTTTTTCCGCATATTATCTCATATCAACAACCTTATACGAAGCTTTGTAGGTACCAAATATAGGCCGAGAGAAGTTGATGGATATTTTTAAGTCATCAAAATGACCGCTATAGAGTGAAAATTAAATGTTCTTGAAAAATATTGAAGTACTGTACAATATCGAAAATATTTTTTTTTTGCTGCAGCTCAATATATCTTCAATAACCAAAATGAAGGAATCTGTTGAATAATACCTATTTCAAATAGCTGTATCTTCCATACCATTTATCCAAACTTGTTGTACTCATGCTTTTTTGAAAAATGATCTCACACTCATTCGAATGACGCCTACTTTGATGATTCTAGTTTATTTCCACTTCCAGAGGGCGCCCCGTACACAAGGTCGAGTTTTTTAAAAAATTTCTTGAAGACATCAGACGAGACGATACAATTATGTTTTCATCAGACATGGACGACCAAATAAATTTAAATAATATCGAACGCTGATATCAAAATTAATTAAATCAATATGATTTTAATATATTGATTTGGAAAATAATC
The DNA here is from genome assembly GCA_029955515.1 of Chrysomela aeneicollis. NCBI lineage: Eukaryota > Metazoa > Arthropoda > Insecta > Coleoptera > Chrysomelidae > Chrysomela > Chrysomela aeneicollis. The sequence goes on along the minus strand of JARUHQ010000013.1, from coordinate 3,211,787 downwards.
TTGTATTTCAAATATAGAAAACGGTTTGAAGGCACGTGTTCAAACTGCAGATTAGTATCACTAATCCATTAACCTGTAATATTGATGGTTTCAAGAATAATGGTCTGTATAATCTGCTTATGTCATTTTAATGTTTCTAACATTCTCCATTCGAATTTATTGCCAAGAAATCCTAAGAATTTTACCTACCCTATGCACACAGGTGAATAATTCATACCTAATTCATTGACCTGTATAATGAGATGAGAAAATAATGACATAATCTGATCATGTTATTCGAATTATTGTTCATTTAGGTAGCTGCTCAAATTTACCATGTCATTAGTATAGACACAATTTCTCAAAAATCATGGATGATTATTTTGCCTCGGATTATAATAATTAGTATGGTTCAATAGGCCCTACAGGAAAATAAGTTGCAGATGAATATGTTGTTGAAATATTTCGAGGGATTTGAGAGAAACGAACACGCTTCGTACTGCTCAAACTGTGGACATTATAAAACGTGAAAAAAATCAAACAATCACTTCTGGCCAGCTGTTGGCTCTTTGAATTCTATCAATATCGCCGAGTAATCCGTTTCCATGATACAGCTCCAATTCAATTCAATTCAAAATGTACTTTATTGTCGAAGAATAAAAATTCTTATTGACAAAGCATGTCTAAACAATTTAAAAAATTAAGGTAAAGTGGACAACAGAAGTAAAAAAAACTCAAATGTAACAGGACATTGAATTCTACAGAACAGTTAAAAAATTGATATGAGTGAATAAATAATAATAACTATTAAATAAAGGTTCAGGCACTCAGAATCTGTCTTCAAAATATTCTTCCAAGCTATAATATGCTTTTGGAAGTAAAAGTTCTTTCATACATTTTCGAAATACTTTTGAGTCTGTCATACTTTTTATTTCAGATGGTAGATGATTAAATATATTCCGACTCTCAAAGATTATGGAATTTTTCGTTAATGATGAAATTGGTTTTGGCAGAGGTATATTGGCATTTTGCCGGGTGTTATATATATTTTTGGAAGGAAATTTGTTTTTTATTTTAAGAATAAGACATACTGTTTCTAAAATGAAGATGCAATGGATTGTTAGTAATTTATTTTTGATGAAAAGTGGTCTACCATACGCCTAGCTCTTGATATATATTTCACCGCCCTTATTTGTAGAATAAATACCGATTGCATCAACTGTTTGCTACAGAAACCCCAAAAAACTATACCATATCTCAAATGGGTTTCAACTAATGAAAAATACGATGTTTTTCCTGCTACTATTCCTAACTCATTGGTTATGACCCTGACAGCATAACATCCTGATGCAAGTTTTTTGTTGAGATATTGTACATGTTCATCAAACTTTAAGGTTTGATCAATCCATAATCCCAAGAATTTGGTGCATGTCTTATTTTCGATTGTATAATTCTGAAGACTTAGGTTTCCAGAAGCAAATTTGAACAATATCAAGTTAGTTTCATTCACATTGAAGCAAAGAGAATTGGAATCACACCAAGATTTGACTTTGTCTAAGTCAACTTTAATCATATTTTTCAATGACTCTATATTATTTCCATGCCATAGTAAGGTTGTATCATCTGCAAACAATGTAAACTTTCCTTGTATATCGATATCAGATAAGTCATTCACGTAGAGAAGGAATAAAATGGGGCCAAGCTCTGATCCTTGTGGAACTCCACAGATTATGTTTGAGAGACTGGAATTTTCGTTCGGAAATTTCACCATTTGATTTCTGTCCGAAAGATAAGATTGGAACCATTTAAGGGTTGTTCTTTTGAAACCATAGCGGAATAATTTTTTAAGCAGCACTTTGTGATCAACACAATCAAAGGCCTTAGAAAAATCGCAGAACACTGCTGCAGCTACCTCACCTTAATTTAGCCCTACATATAACTCTTCCATAAAGTCGAATAAAGCATCATTCGTGCTCTTGGATCTTTGAAAACCAAACTGAGAGCCACTCAGTATATTGTGTTTATCCAGGAATGTGAGTAATCTTTTTTTCACAAGCTTCTCTATCACCTTTGACAAAGTTGATATTAACGATATAGGTCGAAAGTTGGATGGTTCATCCTGTTTACCCCCCTCATGAATTGGAATCACTACAGCTGTTTTCAACACTTCAGGAAATATACCAATTGATAATAATACATTAACTGTCTCTGCCAGGGCAAAAAGGGCATGGTCAGGCAGTTTTTCTATTGAATTCATAGATATTTCGTCAAGTCCATGTGTTTTTTTATTTTTTTTATTTCTTCAAATGTTTCCTTTAGTTCTTCGACATTAGTATGTTCTAAAATAAATTCTTCAGATATCTGCACTTCACTCAAGTAGTCTAAAGGGTTTTTTTCGTACGGTAATTGTTGCAAATAGCAAGAATCATGTTAATTATCCCTTTGTATGTTCACATTGTTACTGTTGTTGAGACAAATAACTTGTCAGTGTAAAATAAATATTTTTGACTTGCTGTCAGTATCTCCTATATTAACTCAAATTCACTGAAAACGAGGTATTTCACGACATATTGTGGTCCTTCGAGCTAACGAACTCAGCACGTGTTCATACAGTCTTTGCTATCAGAAGAAATAAAGATATTACATCACCAACGAATATGCTCCGAGATATACCAGGTGTGGAAGAGAAACTGAAAAATATCGGAGAGAATCATATGCTGGAAAACCTTCATTTTGCATTATGTGGAACCTATTTTAAAGGAAAAGCAGTAAGAAGACGAATTCTTTCTTTCACTGACTTCAGCTTTTCACAAAATAGCCCAGAAAATAAAAAGCACTCTGAAATGGTCAGCAAAAATCTCAGTATTTTAGTTCTTCAACAACTTTGTGATATATTTGGAGAAAAATATTCAGATGATGCCAATGCTGAGACTCTAACAAATCATTTTTTAAAAGCCGTGAGAAAATGTCTCAGTGAACAAACAAATACGAAAGAAGTGCTTCAGCCGTCAAGAAACACACGAAGTTCAGTAGATCTCAAGACATCCAAATCTACGATATCCTCCGCATCAAGAACAAGAACGTGTGATCTCAAATCAAAAATAATCGAACTTCATGATGGAATATGTCATATTCAAGATGATATTCTACAGAAACAAGAAGAGATTGTAATTCTAGAGAGTGAACTAGAGGAAATAAAACTTGACGAAAATGCCCCTACTCAACATATCGCCAACAAGGAATTGAAATTGAAGAAATCACAACAACTTCTACGTATCCAAGAATCGCGTCTGAAAAATAAGGAGACAAATCTTTCAAAATATGAAGAGCTTCTCCAAAAGGAACAGGACGAAGAAATCAATGAAGAAGAAGCAGATTTATCAAGTGAGGATGCAGAATTTGGTGAGAGATCAAAACATTCCTAATAACGAAATGGGCGGAAGATGCAGGTAATATTAATTCCTCTGAAATGAACCACATAGATTCATCTCACGATAATATGCAGGATTTGACTAAATCGATCAATAAAATGTTAGCTAGACAAACCATAGGTAATCAATTAGTAGCATTCGATGGTTCTTCCTGTTTGAAATGGCCAATTTTCTATTCTATATCTAATACAAATTAGCGGATGATACTTGTTGTTTTTCTCCTCGAGAAAATGTATTGAGGCTGAACAAAAGTTTGACTGGTAAAGCCAAGAAAACAGTTGAAATGCTTCTTATCACAGCACAAGATCCAGATGAGATTTTAGATATCCTAGAAAAGAAATACGGACGTCGAGAGTTAATATTAGATGAACTGTTATCACAAGTAACTCAATTAATAACTGTGGAAAGTCTAGAATCATTCATTGATTTCAGCAATACTGTTCGTAACATTTCTGCCGTTCTTGAAGGGAATCCAAACTATTTAGATGCTAGACAAATTTTAGCTAGTTTTGTAACGAAACTACCGCCTCACTTACTTACTCAATGGGGGAGTTATTTGATAGAAAAGAAAATAAAAAATCAGGAAGAATCATTGAAAGATTTCTCACAATGGATACAACAAATGTCTGAGGTGGTGTCGAGAATAACATTTACTTCAAAAAATATTCTATCCGTCACATGTAATAACCAGATTGTCAAAGTTTCAGACGAATGTCAAAGTAAACAGACAAATAGGCAAACAAAAATGTGTAAAATTTGCAACCAAAGTGAGCATTCTCCGGACAAATGCAACCAGTTTCAGAATGCCGATGTCCAACAACGATGGAAAATGGTTAAAAAATTAAACAATTGTTTCTTTTGCCTAAAATTTCATCATGGTAAATGCAGAACACGGAAAATTTGTGGTATCAATAATTGTACAAAATTTCATCATTCTCTCACACAAAAAAATTGAAAATACAAACACTACTGAGGTAACAACGACTACAAATGATGTCAACAATGAAACGTTATTGAAAGTCTTGCCTGTGAAGATCAGTGGTCCAAATGGTATTTTCAATATAGTGGCTTCACTTGATGAAGGCAGTACTGCAACTTTGTTAGATTCTGCAAAAGCCTTGGAACTTGGGCTGACAGGTCTGAATACACCATTATGCTGTAAATGGGCAGGTGGCATATTTCGCTACGATAATCAGTCCCAAACTGTTCAGGCAGAAATTGCAGGAAAAAATTCTTCCAAATTCCATAAACTGACAAACATAAGAACTGTGGAGAATCTAGAATTGCCCCATCAAATATACGACTTTGAAAAATTAGCAAAAAAATTTCCATTTGTTCAACATGTAACTTCCGATTTAGAAATCAAAGAAAAACCCAGTTTGCTGATAGGTCAAAATAATGTACATCTAATTGTTTCAAGACAAGTTATCCAACCACATCCAAAAACGCCTATTCTGTCAAAAACAAAAATTGGTTGGACATTACATGGTCCAATCAGTGGTTCTAAAGAAAAAATTAGTTGTACAGAATCATCTTTCATTTGTTGTCAAGAAGCAGACGAAACTTTACATGATTTAGTCAAGAGTTATATGACATTGGATAATTTCGGTGTAGCAGTTGCAAAACAAGACAAACAAAAATCATTAGATGACGAAAGAGCCCTTACTATTGCAAAAGATTCTATAAAATTCCATAATGGTCAATATCAAATCAAACTTCCTTGGAAAATTGAAGTATCTGATAAGCTTCCAGAATCGAAGAGGTTGGCAATGCGAAGGTTGTTCTGTCTTGAAAATACTTTGTTGAAACATGAAAGTTTCGCTGAAGCTTATAAAGCCGAAATACAGAAATTATTGAACAAAGAATATGCTATTCCAGTTACACAAATACAAGTCGAGACAGCTGAGAACATTTGGTTTCTGCCCCATTTTCCGGTGCAGAATCCGAACAAACCTGGGAAGGTAAGAATTGTGTTCGATGCAGCAGCTAAATCACAAGGAAGTTCCTTAAATGATTTCTTGCACACAGGACCTGACTGGCTCACTTCCATTTTTGGTATATTATTGGAATTTAGAACCCATAGAATCGCATTTGTAGGTGATATCCGCGAAATGTTCAATAGAGTGAGAATAGCCGATGGAGATACCTATGCACAATGTTTCCTTTGGCGAGATTTTGATAAAACTATTCCTCCTAAAGTATACAGAATGGTTGCTATGCTTTTTGGAACAACATCATCTCCTTTTCTGGCTCAATTTGTTAAAAACTACAATCAATTCTTATCCTCGAGCAGTAAAAGCCATCAAAGAAAATCATAACGTTGATGACTATTTAGATGGCGCTGATAATGAGGAAGATGCTATCAAATTAGTAAACGAAGTAATTCGCATTCATGGACAGGGTGGCTTTGAAATCAGGAACTTTATATCAAATTCTGAAAAGGTCATTCGGGGAATACCAAACCATCTTATAGCAAATCAATTGAGTACAGAAATCAATATGCAAACAAAAGATGAAAAAATTCTCGGGATGATTTGGAATTCAACAAAAGATTGTTTTCACTTCAGATTGGAATTTCATAAAGTTTCCGACGAAATCATCAAAGGTTTGAAAATTCCAACTAAACGCCAAGTATTGAAAACGGCTATGTCTGTATACGATCCTCTTGGTTTATTATCTCCAATCAGTATAAAAATTAGAATACTCTTACAAAATATTTGGAGCTTAGGTATTGGATAGGATGATTTCATTAGCGAAAATATGTTTAAAAAATGGCAATTATGGCTCAAAGAATTAAACGATGCAATGAATATCGAAATTCCGCGATGTTACTCGCCTAGAAGAAGAGAGTTTTCATCCATTCAAATTCATGTTTTTTCTGATGCCAGTGAAGATGCATATGCTAGTGCAATTTTCCTTCGATTCAGCTCTGAAACCTCTGTAGAAGTTATATTAGTAGCTTCCGAAGCAAGGGTTGTACCAATCAAAAATTCCACAACTGTCAAATATTTGACCATACCAAAACTCGAACTTTTAGCTGCAGTTTTGAGAGCAAGACTTTGTGCAGAAGTTGCTAGATATTTGGAACTCAGAATTGATAATAAATTCTATTGGTCGGACTCTCAAATAGTTCTAAGTTGGCTCAGAAGTGATAAAAAACTTCCTACCTATATGTCCACACGAGTGAGTGAAATTTTAGAACTGAGTAGCATCAATCAATGGAAATGGGTTCCAACAAACCAAAACGTTGTTGATGTTTGCACCAGAGACACGGCCAGAAATATGACCAGTTATGAAAATAGTTGGTTCAGAGGTCCCAATTTTCTTCATGAACCTGAAAGTAATTGGCCTAAAAATCCGAAAGAATTTGAAAAAAATGAAAACCTGGGCGAACTAGTGATGACAGTCATATCTGACCCAGAGATTATACCAATAAAGTTTCACTATTCCTGGTTGAAACTTATCAGAATAACTGCGAGAGTCAAACGATTTATATTGAATCTGAGATTAATTAATCAGAACAGACAGCTGACGGTATATTTGACAAAGAATGAATTGGAATGGAGCGAGTGTTATTGGTGGAAAGTAGTTCAAGAATCCTGTTTTGCGACAGACAAAATGAATATTAAAAATAGCGTACTCAACAGGAATGGAAGGCTTCATAAACTGTCAATTTTTTCAGATAATGATGAGATATTGAGGATATCTAGTAGAATAGTGAAGATTGAAAATACCTCTAACATACAAAAAGAACCTGTCATATTGGCTGGTGAACATATATATACACAAAAAATGATTATGCATCATCATAGAAAGAATGCTCATCAGGGTATTGAAACACTCATAAATGAACTAAGGAAGAAATTTTGGATACCCCGAATTCGCACAACTGTGAAAAAAGTTGTTAAGCAATGTATGTATTGTCGATGACAATCTGCACCTCAAGTACAACCAAAAATGGGACTTTTACCTCGAGAACGATTAATGATGAGTCAAAAACCATTTTCAGCAACTGGTGTTGATTATTTCGGTCCGTTCCAAGTGAAAATCGGAAGAAGAATCGAGAAACGTTACGGCGTATTATTTACCTGCTTAACCATGAGGGCGATTCATGTTGAGATTGCCCATTCTTTGGAAACGGATTCCTGCATAATGGCAATACGAAGATTTCTCGCAAGACGTGGAGCAGTTCAGGTTTTTTGGTCTGATAACGGAACAAATTTCCATGGAGCGAATCGAGAACTTTCAGAAGCTCTAGAAGATTTAGAAATGAATGCTGTGGCTGATAATATGGCGAGTAGGGGCATCGACTGGAAATTCGATCCTCCCTCTGCTCCTCATATGGGGGGTAGCTGGGAACGACTTATAGGATGTTTCAAAAGGGCTCTCATGGCAATTATGAGAGAAAGGCATCCCAAAGAAAAAGTTTTACAAACATTATTTGCTGAGGTAGAATATATTATCAATAGTCGACCGCTGACACATGTTTCTGAAGATTCCCAAGATTTAATGAGCATTTCACCAAATGATATTCTCATGGGACAATCTTCAACAGTTATTACACCTGGAGTATTTAATGAGAAGGATTTGATACTGAAAAAACAATGGAGAGTATCACAATATCTGGCAGATATATTCTGGAAACGTTGGCTTCGTGAATATATTCCCACCTTGATCAATCGTCAAAAATGGAATAACAGTCAACCCAATTTACGAATTGGTGAATTGGTAGTCATCAACGATAACAATATGCCCCGAGGTGCTTGGCCGATTGGAATAGTCGAGAAGATCTACGAAGGCGCTGATGGCATCGTGAGGATAGCAGACATCCGTACTTCGAATGGCATCTTCAAGCGTCCCGCACGAAAATTGCATCGCCTGAATGTATGTGCTAACAAAGAATGAGTTAGCATCGCGGGGGAGAATGTTGCAAATAGCAAGAATCATGTTAATTATCCCTTTGTATGTTCACATTGTTACTGTTGTTAAGACAAATAACTTGTCAGTGTAAAATAAATATTTTTGTCTTGCTGTCAGTATCTCCTATATTAACTCAAATTCACTGAAAACGAGGTATTTCACGACATAGTAATGTTAGATTTAAGTTTCTTAGCTATTGTACAATAATACACATTGAGACTGTTTGGGGAGAGGTCAATTTGTACTGGAAGTTTGTTTGTTTTGCCTCTCAACTCATTGAAGATGGCCCAGTTCTCTTTGAGTTTATTTGGCGCCTTTGAGACTCTCTCATTACAATACTTTTCTTTTGCACATCTGATAACTCTTCTATAGATCGTTCGGTACTTACTGAAATATATATGAAAGTCTTCACTTGTGGTATATTTCCTAATCATGTGTAAGGCCCTCATATTACTTGAAGAGGTTCTGATTCCTTTAGTGATCCAAGGCTTTTTCAATTTACTCTTAATTTTTTGCATAGGAAAAGACCTATTGAAGACTTTACTCAACATTTTATGAAATAAACATAGGGGTTCAGAAGAGTTTAAGACACTAATCCAGTTAATTGCACCGGCATTTAGTTGAAACTTGATGAAGTTATTTTTGATATAGAGCCTGCCATACCTCTGCCTCTCACTTTTCTTTTTATATTTTAATGAAAAATATGTGACAACAGCTTCATGATCTGAGAGCGCTGCGAGGATAACTAGAGATTGAGCACCCTCTTCATCAAAATTAAGACAAACATAATCTATAGTAGATATTGTTACGGTCTAATTTTGTGTTAGGGTGAGCAATTGTTTGTTGCATAGAATTCTTTAGATTTTCAATCATTTGTCGCAGCAAGGATCTTCAATAGTCGTTCTACTTGAAACGGGTTCAGCAATGAGAACCGACAATGGTTCTCTAATTAGGAGTAATGTTAAAGGTGATAGAAAAGGATGACAAGTACGAATACTTCGGTTAGAATGTCGCGAATTATCTCAATTCAGTCAGAATTTAGGATATCCAAATCAGTAGTAAAAGATTTCAGGTGAGAGCACAGTGGTGTTTACTTTCGAAAAATACTTACGTATAATATAGTTTTCTGGAATATTACCCGGGTTTGGGGATTAAATTACTGTGTTCCTTATTTGGTGCATATCAGTTGTGTCTGGTAGCAGTTTCCTCAGGTTCAGAGGGATTGAAAGCCGAAATCTCACTCGTAGGCCACCCTTCATCAAAGGTATGAATAAGGAGTTTTCTATAAACTCGATCAAAAGCTCATCATCCCTTTTCTATCGACTAGGCCTTTATATTCACTCCCTAGAAGTATCGTCTGCAGTTTACCTAGTTGCTCAAATGACCATCAGCTAGCACCCTGGGGTTTGAGAACAACCTCTCAATGCCTGCAGTTGGTGTGACGATAGGAGGAACCGGATGAGTACCCTTATTTTGATTTCTTATTTGCGCCCTTTTGTGCTGCCACCAATTTTGGAGTCATACTAATGAGCATATGCATGTAATATTGATTAAACATCATCTTTACGTTTTTTTTTTAAGCATACATATTTAGTGATAATGAATAGGTGACACGTAACTTTGTGCAACCCCAAGTACGTACTGGGCTAGGAGTTTTAGTCCAGAGTCTGTGTATGAAGTAACCTAACTGATATAGTGAATATATACGCTTCTCACCCCCATTTCAATTGGGTGCATATTTTTTTATGACCATAGTGAAATACGAACCTCCCTTCCTCCACTGAGCTATCCAGTGTTCTACCCTACTATTCATATACTGGCTGATCGGTAGAGCACTATAAATTATTTGATGCGTTTTACCCTCACTCTTATTACCAAACAACTTCTAAGAAATTTTCCATGCATTTTGCTATGCCAGAAAAGCTCGTATCAATGGCGCCCAACGTTGTTTAGTGGTGTTGGTGGTCAATCGTATTTTATTATAGTAGAATACGTATTGGATGATAGTTGTAAATTATCAAAACTAAATGATGTGTTAATTTTCAGCGCTTATTAGTTGATATTGTTACGTGGTGATTAGAAAATCTAGGTGTGAATGGACACAAATTTTTTTGTTAGGTCTAGCAGGTAGCAGTACCCGATTGATTAGGTATATTATTTTTTTTCTCGATGACTGGCTACAATATTGGTGGTTAGCATTTATTTTAATAAGGTCGATTATTTGAATGTACTCATAGAACCATTTAAATAGTTTGCGTTTACATAGAGGGCATTTGAACTGAATATTAGTTGCAGACGATATTCCTGAGTGAAAGTTTTTGCAAAGTTTTTTTTTACTCTTTTTGCGAGGGTAACTTGTTTCGCTTTGTCTAGTGGAGGCCACTTGTTCAGGTCGTTTTTTTTTTAAGTATTATAAAAATAAATTAGTGAATAATGGCTCGGAATACGATTTGGAAAAACGAAATAAATCGTTTAACTTCTGTCGAGCTGTCATATGAAATGTGTAGTAGAGGTATGAGTACCGGTACGATGGATGCGATGCGAAAATCATTCAGGAATATTTTACAAAATAAAGAGCAATTCACAGGCTTCACGAACCCTATTGCGTTTAAAGATGATTTGAAACAAATAGAAAACAACAATAAACAGTTGCTTGATATGCTAGAAAATTTCGACGGTGATACAAAAAGTTCTGATTTTGCGCGTACTTCGGCATTATTGACACACAATTTACGTCGAATTCAACATAGCAATGCGAGTAGTGGTGACGAATGCACCAAGAAAAACCAAATTTTGTTAGATCTATACAATATTAGAAGCGATTTCGAGAAGTTGGTAAAAAAATTCAATAAAACATCATCTAGTGGCTCGTCGAGCGCGTTGTTATTGAATGTTGGAATTTCTGGGGTAAATGCAGCACAGTCTTCATCAAGTGATGATGATGTCGATGATGAAAACGAGACTGACAATGTGTTTTCATCTACTGTGGCAGCTGTCAGTAATGGTGTGTCATATCCCAAGTCCGTTCCTACGTGTAAATGGAATTTGAAATTTTCAGGGGATCCGAACGACATGTCATTGGCTTGTTTTCTGGAACAGGTAGAAGAACTTAGTATTGCCAGGAATATTTCTAATTTCGAATTGTTCAGAACTGCTCGCGATCTTTTCGTTGGATCCGCTTTATCATGGTATAGCGCGAATCGAAAACATGCTACAGATTGGAATTCACTCGTGAAACTCTTACGGGAACAATTTCAAACCGACAAATACAATGAAAAGTTGATGGAGGAAATAAAAAATCGCACGATGCATGATACAGAAAATATCGGGATGTATCTGGCGTGTATGGGAAATTTATTTAATAGACTTTCAATCAAAACTTCAGATAGCCAGCAGCTAGAAATTATTTTACCGCGAATAAGACCTTACTTACAGGTAGGATTAGGATTTGTGAAACCTAAGAGTAAGAGAGATCTCTTGAGTCTTTGTAGGGAGCTTGAATCGCGTGAAACAAATATCAATGAATTTAAACCACCCCCTTCACGCAAAACAAATAGTCTTCTAGAACCGGATCTAGCATATGTCAACACTAGGGTTCAAAATTCGGTAAATTGTAGCATTATTTGTTTTCGCTGTAAGAAACAGGGGCACAAACGTAATGAGTGTACGGAAGCACGTCCTGATATCAAATGCTTTAAATGCGGGAAACTAGGGTTCACGGTGAAAACATGTCCTTCCTGTAGTTATTCAAAAAACGCCAGATCGAGTCGTTAAATCGAGTGACAGACTCCAGCCCGAATAAATACTCGATATCAAGGTCAAACCCAAGTTCATCGATGAACAAAATTCAAATTTGCTTGGATTTCATTTTATCTAGTGTTGTTGATGATGAGAGGCCTTACCTTAATGTTGATTTGTTAGGAATAAAGATGTTAGGTCTCCTTGATTCAGGTGCTAGTAGAACTATTTTAGGCAAGCAGGGATATGAGAAAATAAAATTAATGAATTTCAAAATATTGCCTTCGGATGTTCCGAACTGTAATGTGGCTAATGGACAGATTTGTGAGATAGCGGGATATGTCTCAATTCCCTTCAGATTGAAAGATAAAGTTGAAATTATTGATACGTTAATAGTTCCATCTATACCTAACTGTCTTATACTGGGTACAGATTTTTGGAAAAAGTTTAACATCGTACCAGATTTACGACGCGGTGAGTGGGTTTTCAGCAATGAGCAAATCACTGCGGCTTCGGTAACTGATCAAACAGTTTTAACACCGGATCAGGCAGACAAATTGAATAGCCTAGTGGAAAGTTATTTCGCGAATATAACGAATGAAACAGGTCACACCAATTTGGTCGAACATAAAATCAAACTCAAGCCTAACACTGAACCAATAAAAAAACGGTATTACCGTATTTCTCCTGCAGTACAAAAACAAGTAGATATTGAATTGAATAAAATGTTAGCGGAAGGTATTGTCGAAAAATCTACGTCACCATGGTCAAGTCCGATAATACTTGTAAAAAAAAAGACAATACATACAGATTTTGTGTTGATTACAGGCACGTTAATGCAGTTACAGAGAAGGACGCCTATCCTATACCATATGTCAGTGATACCTTGGATAAGCTTCGTAGTGCAACTTACCTCAGTAGTCTTGATATAAAAAATGCCTACTGGCAAATTCCCGTAGCTTTAGAGTCGAGACCTATTACCGCATTTACGGTTCCCAATAGAGGGTTATTTCAGTTCAGAAAAATGCCCTATGGGATCTGTAATGGACCAGCTTCTTTCCAAAGACTTGTAGAGAGTGTTTTAGGCCCAGATTTAGAACCATATGTATTTGTATACATCGATGATATTGTCGTGGTTACGCAATCTTTTGAAAAACACTTAGAAATACTGAGAGAAGTATTTAATCGGCTGCAAGAAGCCAATTTGTCTCTCAATAGGCAAAAGTGCGAATTTTGTAGGCCTCAGATAAATTATCTTGGATATGTTGTAGACCAAAATGGGTTACACGTCGACCCAAACCGAGTAACAGCTATTTTAAATTTACGTCCACCTAAAAACGTCTCGGAGACACGTCGAATAATAGGGATGGCCTCATGGTATCGAAAATTCGTTCCCAATTTCAGTACCGTGATTGCCCCGATTACTCAACTTTTGAAGAAGAATCATAAATTTATTTGGACCACTGAATGTATGTTGGCCTTCGACAAAATTAAAGAGTGCTTGGTTTCAGCCCCGGTGTTGACATGTCCAAATTTCGAAAAACCATTTATTATCTCTACAGACGCCAGTGATTTTGGTCTTGGAGCCGTTTTATCCCAAGAATTCGAAGATGGGGAACATGTTATCAGTTACATAAGTAGATCATTAAATCGTAGTGAGAGAAAATGGACAGTTACCGAAAAAGAGTGCGCAGCAGTTGTCTTTGCGGTTGAAAAGTTCCGTCCATATATAGAGGGTTCTCATTTCACAATTTACACGGATCACCACAGTCTTGTGTGGCTTAATAATCTTCGTGATCCCATGGGTAGGTTGGCACGCTGGAATCTTAAGCTTCAACAGTATGATTTCACAATTTTACACCGCAAAGGTAAAGACAATGTCGTGCCAGATGCATTATCGCGTTCAGTACCAATCGTAGATGAGATCCAAATACCCTCTCCTTGTTATGAGAACACAACTGACAGCTGGTACAGGAAAATGATGAAGAATGTTGCTGATAACCCTATAAATTTTCCTTTATGGAGGGTTAACGGAACGACTCTGTTTAAAAGATTCAAAAATAGGTACCCTGGTTTATCTGATGGTGAATTCGATTGGAAAATTGTAGTACCAAAAGATCGACGTACAGAATTAATAAAAGATAACCATAATGTTGAAACTGCAGGTCACTGCGGAATTTTTAAGACATTTCATCGCATTTTTAATAAGTATTGCTGGCCAAAAATGAAGTATGATATTACTAGGTACATTAAAAATTGTAAGGTATGTATAGCAACCAAACCAGAACAAAAAAAACCTGCAGGGTTAATGTGCGGTAGGCCTAATATAACAAAATGTTGGGAACTAATTTGTATTGATGTAATAGGTCCTTTACCTAGAAGTACCCGTGGTTTCAAATATATTCTTTCTGTTTCCGATTATTTTAGTAAATTTCCTTTCTTTTTTCCAATGAGGGCTGCCACCTCGATGAATATTGTTAGAATTATAGAGGAAAACATTTTTATGTTGGTAGGGGTTCCAAAATTCATTGTATGTGATAACGGGAAAGTTTTCGTTAGTCGAGATTTCAAAGCTTTGGCAAAGAAGTATAATGTGAAACTTTCATATACGGCTTTCTATCACCCGCAAGCTAACGCGGTAGAGCGAATACACAGAGTTTTGAAAACAATGATTTCAGCATATGTTCAAGGAAATCATAGAGAGTGGGATAGGGATCTACAAAAATTTGCATGTGCAATCAGAACGTCAAAACACGAAGATACATCTTTCACACCATATTTTATAAATTTTGGTCGCGAAATCAATTTGAATGGTGCATCAAATGTAGAGGACGACGACAACCCTCAAAATGGTATTACTACGATTCGTGACCCAGACATTCTGATTTCTCGTGCCTCTGGCTTCAAGCCTGTATATGACAAGGTTCGGGAACAATTAGATAAAGCTTATGAACAAAGCAAAAAGACGTATGATTTGAGACACAGAGATGTACGATATATTGTTGGTCAGAAAGTATGGCATAGGAATTTTGCATTGTCCGACGCAACAAAGTATTGGCTAAGTTGGCTCACAAATTTGTAGGACCTTATATAGTATCAAAAACATTATCGCCCTGGACATATGAGCTCAAGGATGATAGCGGTCGTAAAATTGGCACATATCATGTCAAAGATTTGAAACCTCACCCCGTAGATAATGATTAATAAAAAAAAATATTGAAAATATTTTTTTTGGGGGGAAAGGGTGGGATTGTTACGGTCTAATTTTGTGTTAGGGTGAGCAATTGTTTGTTGCATAGAATTCTTTAGATTTTCAATCATTTGTCGCAGCAAGGATCTTCAATAGTCGTTCTACTTGAAACGGGTTCAGCAATGAGAACCGACAATGGTTCTCTAATTAGGAGTAATGTTAAAGGTGATAGAAAAGGATGACAAGTACGAATACTTCGGTTAGAATGTCGCGAATTATCTCAATTCAGTCAGAATTTAGGATATCCAAATCAGTAGTAAAAGATTTCAGGTGAGAGCACAGTGGTGTTTACTTTCGAGAAATACTTACGTATAATATAGTTTTCTGGAATATTACCCGGGTTTGGGGATTAAATTACTGTGTTCCTTATTTGGTGCATATCAGTTGTGTCTGGTAGCAGTTTCCTCAGGTTCAGAGGGATTGAAAGCCGAAATCTCACTCGTAGGCCACCCTTCATCAAAGGTATGAATAAGGAGTTTTCTATAAACTCGATCAAAAGCTCATCATCCCTTTTCTATCGACTAGGCCTTTATCATCACTCCCTAGAAGTATCGTCTGCAGTTTACCTAGTTGCTCAAATGACCATCAGCTAGCACCCTGGGGTTTGAGAACAACCCCTCAATGCCTGCAGTTGGTGTGACGATAGGAGGAACCGGATGAGTACCCTTATTTTGATTTCTTATTTGCGCCCTTTTGTGCTGCCACCAATTTTGGAGTCATACTAATGAGCATATGCATGTAATATTGATTAAACATCATCTTTACTTTTTTTTTTAAGCATACATATTTAGTGATAATGAATAGGTGACACGTAACTTTGTGCAACCCCAAGTACGTACTGGGCTAGGAGTTTTAGTCCAGAGTCTGTGTATGAAGTAACCTAACTGATATAGTGAATATATACGCTTCTCACCCCCATTTCAATTGGGTGCATATTTTTTTATGACCATAGTGAAATACGAACCTCCCTTCCTCCACTGAGCTATCCAGTGTTCTACCCTACTATTCATATACTGGCTGATCGGTAGAGCACTATAAATTATTTGATGCGTTTTACCCTCACTCTTATTACCAAACAACTTCTAAGAAATTTTCCATGAATTTTGCTATGCCAGAAAAGCTCGTATATATACAAGATACACAAGCTAAATATTATTTATACCTTATCATCAGTTTTGGTCCGCGCCGAGTACTTGATTTCCTTGGTACCCCCTATTAATAGAGGGCATTCCCCTATCCGCCACCTGGGGACGCGCCCGATGGGGGACTGATTACCCCACACGGGACCTAACCTACGATAACCTAACCTAAACTACATTAATACTACAAAAAACAAATAATTATATCTAAAGCTACGGAAAATATTTCAATAATTTCATAGATTTGATAATTCCTCACCTGAGGAAATGAAAATCTTTGTCGGATTTATTTAATGAGTAAATATTTCTATATTCTTAGTCGACTATTTACAAAATATCTATATACACAAAATATAAGCAAATTACAGTATACTTACCCCAACAGCAAATTTTATGATTACTTACCGCTATCTGTGAAATCCCCTGATACTTTATAATGAGAACAAAAATCCTCTATTGGAACCAGTTTCCAAGTTCGTAATTCCGGATATAACATTCATACCTTCAGAGGAGGACCGGAAGAAATATCCTCATCTGGATATTCATCACTATTTCTCTTCGAATAAGATGCGGAATCAGCTCCCTTATCTCCAGCATGAATTTTCTCACTTTTATCAACATTACACATTATATTAGGGAACCTCTTCCTATAATCCATCAAAGAAATGCGTTTCCTTTTCACCGGCTGGACATCTTTGGACATTTTCTTTTCAATTTCCCTGATCTCTTCCTCTATTCGCTGAATTTGTCGGTCCAAATCACACATCACTTTTTTTCCACTCAACAACTTGGTGGAATATTTGGATTCACCCTCGTGACCACTCATTTCAAAAATTGTCTAAAATTTCAATTCTCGTTAAAAAACTGCAAGTAACTCACTGAAAGTTCGGAATGAAACTGAATTAGAATGCCATGAAGATCAACTTAAATAGTAATGGCCTGAGAATGGCCAGACATGGGGGCGTAGCTTAGAAAGGGGATGCCAATGACAGGTAAGGTAGGTATTCCGATTGGCTGAAAGGATTGGTTGATGCTCAGGTACATGGGGATAATGAAGCTTATATTTTACTTCTAGGATTCTCAAGTGAATAATTTTCATCCACAATCACCTTATAATTAAAATTATATACACATGCACTAAAGATTCCTGAAAAGTCCGAATCCATCAACCAAATTGAAAATTTGGAGACTGTGGCTTAATAATATACAACAAATGGAAATATAACCCAAAAACCACAAAACATTTGAGCAAAACCTAATGAGTTCAATCGGTATTTTCAATGGATATAAGAACTTAATTGTCGAAATACGTAATTGTTTTTTCTAAAATATTTTGAGGTTATTGGGTTATATTTTCATTTGTTGATTATTCATTAACTAGTTGAATAATGATAGTGATTTATTCTACTAGAGAATAATGAAATATCTATCTTATATCGTATATAAATATTAGATATTTCTTACTTTGTTTCATCATGTTTCATTTCGTTTTCATCCATAAAAAGCTTGTATATTATCTAAGTTCTTGATGAATCTCTACTCTCTAGAATTTCCTCTTGAAAATGCTGTCAGATCGAAATGGCGAATGATTTTCTGATGGAAAATGTCTGCGATTCTGATTCTAAATGAATTTTGAATATATATCAGTCGCTTTAGAAAAATAAACGCTATCTGAAACACTCATTACAATACATAACCATTGATTTCATAAATATGATTCACAATTGAATTTTTATTGAAATCACCATAGTTCTAACGCAATCCTAATCCGAATATTTTATTAGTTTTTCCGCATATTATCTCATATCAACAACCTTATACGAAGCTTTGTAGGTACCATATATAGGCCGAGAGAAGTTGATGGATATTTTTAAGTCATCAAAATGACCGCTATAGAGTGAAAATTAAATGTTCTTGAAAAATATTGAAGTACTGTACAATATCGGAAATATTTTTTTTTTGCTGCAGCTCAATATATCTTCAATAACCAAAATGAAAGAATCTGTTGAATAATACCTATTTCAAATAGCTGTATCTTCCATACCATTTATCCAATCTTGTTGTACTCATGCTTTTTTGAAAAATGATCTCACACTCATTCGAATGATGCCTACTTTGATGATTCTAGTTTATTTCCACTTCCAGAGGGCGCTCTGTACACAAGGTCGAGTTTTTTAAAAAATTTCTTGAAGACATCAGACGAGACGATACAATTATGTTTTCATCAGACATGGACGACCAAATAAATTTGAATAATATCGTACGCTGATATCAAAATGAATTAAATCAATATGATTTTAATATATTGATTTGGAAAATAATCTTGTATTTCAAATATAGAAAACGGTTTGAAGGCACGTGTTCAAACTGCAGATTAGTATCACTAATCCATTAACCTGTAATATTGATGGTTTCAAGAATAATGGTCTGTATAATCTGCTTATGTCATTTTAATGTTTCTAACATTCTCCATTCGAATTTATTGCCAAGAAATCCTAAGAATTTGAGATGAGAAAGTTATGACATAATCCGATCATGTTATTCGAATTATTGTTCATTTAGGTAGCTGCTTCATTTCAGCATCGCATTAGTATAGACACAATTTCTCAAAAATCATGGATTATTATTTTGCCTCGAATCATGATAATTAGTATGGTTCAATAGGCCCTACAGAAAAACAAGTTGCAGATGAATTAGAGGTATATGTTGTTGAAATATTTCGATGGATTTGAGAGAAACGAACACGCTTCGTACTGCTCAAACTGTGGACATTATAAAACGTGAAAAAAATCAAACAATCACTTCTGGCCAGCTGTTGGCTCTTTGAATTCTATCAATATCGCCGAGTAATCGGTTTCCATGATACAGCTTCAATTCAATTCAAAATGTACTTTATTGTCGAAGAATAAAAATTCTTATTGACAAAGCATGTCTAAACAATTTAAAAAATTAAGGTAAAGTGGACAACAGAAGTAAAAAGAAACTCAAATGTAACAGGACATTGAATTCTACAGAACAGTTAAAACATTGATATGAGTGAATAAATAATAATAACTATTAAATAAAGGTTCAGGCACTCAGAATCCGTTTTCAAAATATTCTTCCAAGCTATAATATGCTTTTGGAAGTAAAAGTTCTTTCATACATTTTCGAAATACTTTTGAGTCTGTCATACTTTTTATTCCAGATGGTAGATGATTAAATATCTTCCGACTCTCAAAGATTATGGAATTTTTCGTTAATGATGATATTGGTTTTGGCAGAGGTATATTGGCATTTTGCCGGGTGTTATATATATTTTTGGACCATATTGAGGACAACATGGTATTCAGGGAAACAAGCTGATATTCAAACCTTGCTTGGAATGTTAATCAGTATGAATGATTCTGAGAGATCTTATTCCTAGTTAGGCCCTATAACAGCCCTTATATTATAGAATTTCCAGTCCTATTGTCCATTCCAACTAGTGAGTGTGTAAGTGACAGTTCGTAAACAAACCAGTTAGATAGGCATAATGTAATTTAAAACAAACCTTATAGCGAATCACTTTCATTCAAATCACAATTCACAACATTACAGTTAGACGTTTGATCATTTCACTCATTGCATCACTTATACGAATCTATGATAAAAAGGACTCATAACCTCGACTTCCATGTACCATTATTGTTTATTGATACGGGTTCCGAATTGTCAAGTTATTAGCCTATATTCAAAAGTCAGTACTTATGTCCCAAATAGTGTATACTACTATTTTGGCGTTCGATCATGTTGTCTCTCTTCAGCTCGACTTTGCTTACACAAGGTGCGATAAGGAAGGATATTGTGTTTTAATGCTAAGCAATACGCTATCTGGCGGAATAAACTCGCATCAATGTCACGTGACCAGCAAGTGTGATTGCTTTGTGTTTATTTACCTGGAAGCGTGCATTTGTGTGAGGGTTATAGTTGTTTTATAGTGACTAATAATTTGTTGAAAGTGAAAATGACCAGCAGAGCAAATTGTTGTGCACCTGGATGTAACTCTGTATATAAAAAAAATCCCAACTTGACTTTTCATCATTTTCCAAATGAGGGTCAACGAGTTGAGCATATTGGAGAATCCGGAATAGCGACTATGGTTGAATGAAAGAAACTGTGGGAGATCAAATTAAAAATAGGAAAGAGGGTTACCAAAAACATGAGAGTTTGTTCTCAACATTTTGTTGAAGAAGATTTCATCACTCCTAGTGATTGTAAGTATTTTGTTTTTCCATATTTTGAGGTTAAAATAATTACATATCAATGTTTCAGGGGGCTATCAGAAACGTTACTTAAAAAAAACTGCTGTACCGAGTAGAAACTTACCTATGTCAAACATAATAACCAAGTCAAAAAGTCTGAAGACAGATGAGAAAAAGAAAAGATATGAAAAACTGATTGAAAGAAGACAGGCAAGTTATTCCCTTCTTGGTTATTTTTGTTGAAGTCAAAAGTAAATAACTACTTTTGATTATCATCATTGGTTATTTCAAATTTTAGGTTGATCAACTCCCTTGCACCTCCAAAGATGAAATAGTACCAAACTTGTTTGATGACTTTGATGGAGCAAAAGTGCTACTAGAGCTTCAACAACAGAAGTTACCATTTGATGAAGACACTTTAAAAGAAACTTCACATTCCACGAAAATATTTGTTGATGTTGGCACTCAAACTGAACATTTTGATGATAAGGAATTTCACAATGAGGAGATTCAAGTGAACACGAACTGGTCTTCAATTTCTGATTTAATCCAAACTGAGAAAGCTCTGAACATTTTAACAGGAATCCCTTCATTCTGCTTATTATTCTTATTGGTTAATTTGATTACATCTTGTAAAAAAGATACAAGATGTCAAAGATTATCAGTGAAACAAAGAATTCTTTTAGTATTTTTAAAATTTAAACTTGATTTGACATACTCTGCTTTAGGAGTCTTGTTTGGGGGTATTAGTGTGCCAACATGTAGAAGAATTTTCCAGGACACTACTGAAGTGCTATCAAGTATTTTAGAAAATTTTGTTTATCTGCCACCTAAGGAAGATGTTTTGAAGAATATGCCAATATGTTTCAGCAGGTTCCAGAATGTGAGAATTGTTTTAGATTGCACTGAAATAAAAGTGCAAGTACCAAAGAAACTTTGTTGTAAAATAAAATTATATTCTCATTATAAAAAAAATAATACCCTCAAATTCATGACAGCAGTAACTCCTGCTGGATTTATAGCCTATGCCAGTCCATCCTATGGGGGCAGAGCTTCAGATAAAAGTATTTTTGAACAGTCACAACTACTGGAACAATTAATTCCCTATGTGGATGAAGTTATGGTTGATAAAGGATTCCTGATTGAAAGTTCATGTGAGGAGTTTGGAATAAAAATTATAAGACCACCTTATCTTCGAAAGAAAAAACAGTTTGATAGGGCTGAGGCCTCTATGAACAGAAGTATTGCATCAGCAAGAGTGCATATTGAAAGAGTGAATGCAAGGATAAAAGTTTTCAGAATTTTCAGAAACACTTTTCCTTTGCATTTGGTACCAGTTGTTGATAATATATTTACAATTATTTGTGGTATTGTTAATTTGGGTAGTCCTATTTTGAGAGATGATCTGTTTTTGCATTGAGGCTTATGAAAAAATGTTAACAAACATTCATAAATTAAATAATAAAATAAATAATGTTCTTGTTTTTATTGTGTAAAAAATATATTATAAGAAAATATATTTTTTCTCAAACGAAAATGACTATTTTTATGGCTGATATCATAACTTGATGAATGTTAATGACGTCATGAAATTATCAGACAACTCTTATACAATGATCGTTCAGTCTATCCATTTTTCAGTCTATTTAACATGAATACTTGTTGAATAAAAAAATTGATAGATTGAATCAGGAAACTGAAAAAAGAAAATAGTGGTATTTATTGCATACATTGATCAAAAATTTGACATAGTGACTTTTTCAGAATAAATTATAGAATCAACTACAAATATGATGAATCATGTTCTCAAAATATTTCTTGGAGACTGTTTTGATCAAGTTATGTGCATATTCATCATCAAATGGAATGGAAACATGTAAATAGTCCTTTTCTTTAGAGAAATATATGATAAATTCACACATTTTCAAATTGAGCAAAGCCATCCCAAATTGAATTTGTGCAAAATATGAATGATTCCTTTTCAATGTAAAATCAGGATTCAAATATCTCAGTGATTGTATCACTTCCCTTCCAGGCCTAATTTTACCTAAAAATAAAAAAAAATACATATTAATAATTTCACCAATTCCTGAAATTACCTAAATATGGGCACTTGATTTCTATTAATCTGCTTGGGCTTCCATGTTCAAATACAATACCATCTGGTGAATAAGCCAACCATGGATATTTTTGACAAATTTGTATCCCAATTGTCTTTAAATCAAAATCAGGATTCATATTCTTGAATGCTTCCAGTGCAAATTTTTCTTGATCTATTCCATGCCTCATTTCCTTTGTAATACCTGCTTTCGGATTGGAAAAGTTGGTCAACATGTTTGTCCAGTCTCGTTTTCTGAAGGTAAAAATTGAATAGCATGTTGATCCTGCAAAATTGTTTTAAGTGATGAAATGTCTTGTTAAAACTAGAAATATAAGAAGGCAAAACAAATTGAAGAATAGTTAAAAAAAAACAATCATTGTTAAAACAATGTACTGAAATCATTTTTCATGCACTATTATAATATGTACCTGTTATTTTATTTTTTCTCAATCTTTTCCATTCTGAGGTTCCTTGACTGATGCACAAACTATTCAAAAAATTTTCTTTTCTGAAAGACTCCACAACATCATGACAACAGTTTGATATTGAAGTAATATCTAAATTCAAATTCTCTATGAATGAGGATACTGTAGAGTTATTAAAAATGTCTTCAACATGAGATGGAATTTCAGTAGGAATCTTTCCAGAAATTGAACTTATTTCAACATGGTCTCGTCGCCCTTGTCTGTAATATTAAAGAGAACAATGCATGATAAATAAAATCAAACTATCTCTATCACTCTAAGGCCTATTGGACATATTTTGTAATGTCAATGTTTATTACAGACCTATGTAGGGTGAAAGAAGAACTTGGGAGTGCTTCTGTGGCAATTGAAAACATATTGGCAACTGCTTCCTTTGAGAATGATATTTTATTGGATGACTTTTTCTTAGATTTGAAGCACTGAGTATTCTTCAATGGTTGTGGCAAATATTCATTCACCACTTTGGTTTTATTAACTTTCCATACACATTCAGTATCTGTACATGATAGATCATCCAACTGTTCCAATGATTTTCTGAAAAAAACAACAAAAGCCCAACAGAAAAAACTTGAAAGTAAAAAAGGGTTGCAGAATCTTCAGAAATTACGTAAGGCACGATAAGCCATTTGATGAATTAGTAAGTATACCACCTTGAGCAAAATAGAAGTGTTGCTGCTACATGCTTGCAGGATTCTGAAATACCAGCCTTACAGCTGCAGGTAAATTTATGTATCTCAACTTTACCAGCTGAAGTGAATGAAAAGGATCCACTGATTTCATGAGGATCACTTTTGATAGCACTGGTCTGCAAACAATACGATCTGATAATGCACTCATCATCCTTCTTGTCTTTGATACCACAAACAATAATGTGGTTTGCTGCCAGAACAGCTTCACCCTCCACAATGCATCGACTACTCGGAGTAGCAGCCAGATAATCAAAAATTGAGGACAATGGTAGAAACATATCCGTTTAAATATCGAAATTTTCACAAAATTGCTCACTTTCCTTGGTAAACAAATAGGTTATAGCAAATGCAATCACACTTGGCGTCAAAAACCATATGTTTTTCGACAGAATGACAGCGCGGGAAAATGAAGGTTAAAATGTCAATTCTATATGGGTCAAATTAGGAATATACTCATTAGTCAATGCAAAGATATGGATATTTCGCATAGTTGCCATTTCGTTTTCAAGAAATCCGATATGAAATATGATTTTTTATATATAGGATTTATTGAGTCCTTTTCTATCCCGGTTTGATTTGTGTCTTCAATAGAAGGATAACCTGATCAGAATTTCGATTGATAGATAAACTCCATTGTCCGACATTTCGTTTTATAAAGAGTATGCCATTTGTTTTGATACTTAGGATTTTTTGGCATATAGAAAAGTAGCATATTGCCGTTATCGATAGTTGCCGTTATATACTTGGTTGTGGTCACCTTTATAAATATCACATTTTGTGGATCTTCGTCGACAACACGTGAGTACTTTCGAATTGTTCTGAACATGTCGGTATATCAGACCGCCATTGATTGTTACTATATTTCGGGATAGTCTTGGCACAGTTATATCTGACTTGAAGGACTTATATGGAGAACTCTCCAAATTCAAAGAGGATCGATTTCCAAACGTATCTGTTTTTACTAGATGCGGCGTCTTGCTGATTGAAGCCGGCAGTCCAGTCCAGCGATACATATTATATAATATAATTCATCCTACCCTAGGCGATATTGGATGTGAATTGTGACGAACCGGCTCTCAAAGCACCATCGAGGGAAAATCGTCAACCAAAACAAGATAAGATCTTTCCTTATATGTGAATGTCTTCCTGTGTCGTCAAACGGAATCTTCAACTCAACTTATGGGCGGAAATACCTGGACAAGAATATATTATTTCTTTTATAGTATAAGTTAAAAGAAAAGGTTTTGTGAGCCATCTATAGCTATACTTGGTGTAAAGATCGGATCGAAATAATCCGAAAAATGATGTTATGACCTCATCATATCATATATACTTATATTCATTATAATTTGAATTTTGCAGAACATAATTATATAACAGGCTCAGTATACCTTCCAAAATTTATCATAATCTCTTCAGTTTGCTTATCTTCCCGTTTAGATACGTATTCTTTAGCATCACAGGGTTCGGGCAAACGGGTGGCCCCTATTTTATTTAACAATTCCCTCACATATCAACCCACGATTCACGACTGGGTGAACTGGCAACCCTGGCTAAAGAAATTTGATGAATTATTTCATTTGAGTTTCAATAACCAGCGGTAATTATTTTATTTATTATTCTTATTTATCTTGCTATCCATATAAAAAGCCCGGAACGTAACAGTGGTTTGATTTTTTTTATCCTGAACAAACATCGAAATGTGCCCAATAGTACAGGCTGTAATGTATTTTGTTTTTATGTGTGACAGAAAAACGCAGAGGTTTGTTGATTGCTATATTTGCATATTATACGCGTATCATGTATGATATTATCATATATTGTAAACTTGAATAGATTTTGTTATATCTATAGTTAACCCATAATAGTTGAAAGATACTGTATAGCAATTTATTATATAGGTCAGTGGTATTACAAAGGTTCATTAAGTTCGTTGTGCTATTGCAAATTACTAAAACATATTATATACTGACTAAGCTGAACAATCATTCTTGTCAATGGTACCATTTATTAAATTTTACAGATAGTGATTCTGAAATTTCTGAACTTAGGGAAGAAGAATCGGTTTATTATTTTTCCCAACACTTCAAATTACTAAGTTATCACATATCAATTGAAAACTGAAATCCCAAGCGCAGCTTCGACATGTGTTGAATGTCCGTCACACGGTTGCCAGAGTGGCCACTTTATATGAAAAAGTCATACAAGATAATATATAACACAAGCTAAATATTATTTATACCTAATCATCAGTTTTGGTCCGCGCCGAGTACTTGATTTCCTCGGTACCCCCTATTAATAGGGGGCATTCCCCTATCCGCCACCTGGGGACGCGCCCGATGGGGGACTGATTACCCCACACGGGACCTAAGCTACGATAACCTAACCTTAACTACATTGATACTACAAAAAACAAATAAGTATATCTAAAACTACGGAAAATATTTCAATAATTTCATCGATTTGATAATTCCTCACATGAGGAATTGAAAATCTTTGTCGGATATTTATGCAATGAGTATATATTTATATATTCTTAGTCGACTATTTACAAAATATCTAAATACACAAAATATAAGCAAATTACAGTATACTTACCCCAACAGCATATTTTATGATTACTTACCGCTATCTGTGAAATTCCCTGATACTTTATAATGAGAACAAAAATCCTCTATTGGAACCAGTTTCCAAGTTCGTAATTCCGGATATAACATTCTTACCTTCAGAGGAGGACCGGAAGAAATATCCTCATCTGGATATTCATCACGATTTCTCTTCGAATAAGATGCGGAATCAGCTCCCTTATCTCCAGCATGAATTTTCTCACTTTTATCAACATTACACATTATATTAGGGAACCTCTTCCTATAATCCATCAAAGATATGCGTTTCCTTTTCACCGGCTGGACATCTTTGGACATTTTCTTTTCAATTTCCCAGATCTCTTCCTCTATTCGCTGAATTTGTCGGTCCAAATCACACATCACTTTTTTTCCACTCAACAACTTGGTGGAATATTTGGATTCACCCTCGTGACCACTCATTTCAAAAATTGTCTAAAATTTCAATTCTCGTTAAAAAACTGCAAGTAACTCACTGAGAGTTCGGAATGAATCTGAATTAGAATGCCATGAAGATCAACTTAAATAGTAATGGCCTGAGAATGGCCAGACATGGGGGCGTAGCTTAGAAAGGGGATGCCAATGACAGGTAAGGTAGGTATTCCGATTGGCTGAAAGGATTGGTTGATGCTCAGGTACATGGGGATAATGAAGCTTATATTTTACTTCTAGGATTCTCAAGTGAATAATTTTCATCCACAATCACCTTATAATTAAAATTATATACACATGCACTGAAGATTCCTGAAAAGTCCGAATCCATCAACCAAATTGAAAATTTGGAGACTGTGGCTTAATAATATACAACAAATAGAAATATAACCCAGAAACCACAAAATATTTGAGCAAAACCTAATGAGTTCAATCGGTATTTTCAATGGATATAAGAACTTAATTGTCGAAATACGTAATTGTTTTTACTAAAATATTTTGAGGTTATTGGGTTATATTTTCATTTATTGATTATTCATTAACTAGTTGAATAATGAAAGTGGTTTATTCTACTAGAGAATAATGAAATATCTATCTTATATCGTATATAAATATTAGATATTTCTTACTTTGTTTCATCATGTTTCATTTCGTTTTCATCCATAAAAAGCTTGTATATTATCTAAGTTCTTGATGAATCTCTACTCTCTAGAATTTCCTCTTGAAAATGCTGTCAGATCGAAATGGCGAATGATTTTCTGATGGAAAATGTCTGCGATTCTGATTCTAAATGAATTTTGAATATATATCAGTCGCTTTAGAAAAATATACGCTATCTGAAACACTCATTACAATACATAACCATTGATTTCATAAATATGATTCACAATTGAATTTTTATTGAAATCACCATAGTTCTAACGCAATCCTAATCCGAATATTTTATTAGTTTTTCCGCATATTATCTCATATCAACAACCTTATACGAAGCTTTGTAGGTACCATATATAGGCCAAGAGAAGTTGATGGATATTTTTAAGTCATCAAAATGACCGCTAAAGAGTGAAAATTAAATGTTCTTGAAAAATATTGAAGTACTGTACAATATCGGAAATATTTTTTTTTGCTGCAGCTCAATATATCTTCAATAACCAAAATGAAGGAATCTGTTGAATAATACCTATTTCAAATAGCTGTATCTTCCATACCATTTATCCAAACTTGTTGTACTCATGCTTTTTTGAAAAATGATCTCACACTCATTCGAATGACGCCTACTTTGATGATTCTAGTTTATTTCCACTTCCAGAGGGCGCTCTGTACACAAGGTCGAGTCTTTTAAAAAATTTCTTGAAGACATCAGACGAGACGATACAATTATGTTTTCATCACTGTACTTGAAGAGCATGATGAAAATAGCTACGTATTACTGTTCGTTTTCGAGCTTTGCAAATAGCTAATTTTTATAACAAAAATCATTTTTATCATTGAGAATCTACGTATCACTATACGAATTATATCTATTTTGAGTAGGCATCGAGAATGGGTCACCTACTTTATCCTACTTCAATGCCCTAGTTAGCACTTAATTACAATTTTGACCGTTTGTTTTGCATTTTGTCTATCATTAATAATTGAAAAGTAATCAAATGATATCTTCATAGAAATGGAGCATGCTGAGGTTTTTCAAATCATAAACTGCGATAATCGAATTCAACTAAATCTTTTCAAAGACATGGACGACCAAATAAATTTAAATAATATCGAACGCTGATATCAAAATTAATTAAATCAATATGATTTTAATATATTGATTTGGAAAATAATCTTGTATTTCAAATATAGAAAACGGTTTGAAGGCACGTGTTCAAACTGCAGATTAGTATCACTAATCCATTAACCTGTAATATTGATGGTTTCAAGAATAATGGTCTGTATAATCTGCTTATGTCATTTTAATGTTTCTAACATTCTCCATTCGAATTTATTGCCAAGAAATCCTAAGAATTTTACCTACCCTATGCACACAGGTGAATAATTCATACCTAATTCATTGACCTGTATAATGAGATGAGAAAATAATGACATAATCTGATCATGTTATTCGAATTATTGTTCATTTAGGTAGCTGCTCAAATTTACCATCTCATTAGTATAGACACAATTTCTCAAAAATCATGGATGATTATTTTGCCTCGGATTATAATAATTAGTATGGTTCAATAGGCCCTACAGGAAAATAAGTTGCAGATGAATATGTTGTTGAAATATTTCGAGGGATTTGAGAGAAACGAACACGCTTCGTACTGCTCAAACTGTGGACATTATAAAACGTGAAAAAAATCAAACAATCACTTCTGGCCAGCTGTTGGCTCTTTGAATTCTATCAATATCGCCGAGTAATCGGTTTCCATGATACAGCTTCAATTCAATTCAATTCAAAATGTACTTTATTGTCGAAGAATAAAAATTCTTATTGACAAAGCATGTCTAAACAATTTAAAAAATTAAGGTAAAGTGGACAACAGAAGTAAAAAGAAACTCAAATGTAACAGGACATTGAATTCTACAGAACAGTTAAAAAATTGATATGAGTGAATAAATAATAATAACTATTAAATAAAGGTTCAGGCACTCAGAATCCGTCTTCGAAATATTCTTCCAAGCTATAATATGCTTTTGGAAGTAAAAGTTCTTTCATACATTTTCGAAATACTTTTGAGTCTGTCATACTTTTTATTCCAGATGGTAGATGATTAAATATCTTCCGACTCTCAAAGATTATGGAATTTTTCGTTAATGATGAAATTGGTTTTGGCAGAGGTATATTGGCATTTTGCCGGGTGTTATATATATTTTTGGACCATATTGAGGACAACATGGTATTCAGGGAAACAAGCTGATATTCAAACCTTGCTTGGAATGTTAATCAGTATGAATGATTCTGAGAGATCTTATTCCTAGTTAGGCCCTATAACAGCCCTTATATTATAGAATTTCCAGTCCTATTGTCCATTCCAACTAGTGAGTGTGTAAGTGACAGTTCGTAAACAAACCAGTTAGATAGGCATAATGTAATTTAAAACAAACCTTATAGCGAATCACTTTCATTCAAATCACAATTCACAACATTACAGTTAGACGTTTGATCATTTCACTCATTGCATCACTTATACGAATCTATGATAAAAAGGACTCATAACCTCGACTTCCATGTACCATTATTGTTTATTGATACGGGTTCCGAATTGTCAAGTTATTAGCCTATATTCAAAAGTCAGTACTTATGTCCCAAATAGTGTATACTACTATTTTGGCGTTCGATCATGTTGTCTCTCTTCAGCTCGACTTTGCTTACACAAGGTGCGATAAGGAAGGATATTCTATATGGGTCAAATTAGGAATATACTCATTAGTCAATGCAAAGATATGGATATTTCGCATAGTTGCCATTTCGTTTTCAAGAAATCCGATATGAAATATGATTTTTTATATATAGGATTTATTGAGTCCTTTTCTATCCCGGTTTGATTTGTGTCTTCAATAGAAGGATAACCTGATCAGAATTTCGATTGATAGATAAACTCCATTGTCCGACATTTCGTTTTATAAAGAGTATGCCAATTGTTTTGATACTTAGGATTTTTTGGCATATAGAAAAGTAGCATATTATTGCCGTTATCGATAGTTGCCGTTTTATACTTGGTTGTGGCCACCTTTATAAATATCACATTTTGTGGATCTTCGTCGACAACACGTGAGTACTTTCGAATTGTTCTGAACATGTCGGTATATCAGACCGCCATTGATTGTTACTATATTTCGGGATAGTCTTGGCACAGTTATATCTGACTTGAAGGACTTATATGGAGAACTCTCCAAATTCAAAGGGGATCGATTTCCAAACGTATCTGTTTTTACTAGATGCGGCGTCTTGCTGATTGAAGCCGGCAGTCCAGTCCAGCGATACATATTATATAATATAATTCATCCTACCCTAGGCGATATTGGATGTGAATTGTGACGAACCGGCTCTCAAAGCACCATCGAGGGAAAATCGTCAACCAAAACAAGATAAGATCTTTCCTTATATGTGTATGTCTTCCTGTGTCGTCAAACGGAATCTTCAACTCAACTTATGGGCGGAAATACCTGGACAAGAATATATTATTTCTTTTATAGTATAAGTTAAAAGAAAAGGTTTTGTGAGCCATCTATAGCTATACTTGGTGTAAAGATCGGATCGAAATAATCCGAAAAATGATGTTATGACCTCATCATATCATATATACTTATATTCATTATAATTTGAATTTTGCAGAACATAATTATATAACAGGCTCAGTATACCTTCCAAAATTTATCATAATTTCTTCAGTTTGCTTATCTTCCCGTTTAGATACGTATTCTTTAGCATCACAGGGTTCGGGCAAACGGGTGGCCCCTATTTTATTTAACAATTCCCTCACATATCAACCCACGATTCACGACTGGGTGAACTGGCAACCCTGGCTAAAGAAATTTGATGAATTATTTCATTTGAGTTTCAATAACTGGTATAGACCAGCGGTAATTATTTTATTTATTATTCTTATTTATCTTGCTATCCATATAAAAAGCCCGGAACGTAACAGTGGTTTGATTTTTTTTATCCTGAACAAACATCGAAATGTGCCCAATAGTACAGGCTGTAATGTATTTTGTTTTTATGTGTGACAGAAAAACGCAGAGGTTTGTTGATTGCTATATTTGCATATTATACGCGTATCATGTATCATATTATCATATATTGTAAACTTGAATAGATTTTGTTATATCTATAGTTAACCCATAATAGTTGAAAGATACTGTATAGCAATTTATTATATAGGTCAGTGGTATTACAAAGGTTCATGAAGTTCGTTGTGCTATTGCAAATTACTAAAACATATTATGTACTGACTAAGCTGAACAATCATTCTTGTCAATGGTACCATTTATTAAATTTTACAGATAGTGATTCTGAAATTTCTGAACTTAGGGAAGAAGAATCGGTTTATTATTTTTCCCAACACTTCAAATTACTAAGTTATCACATATCAATTGAAAACTGAAATCCCAAGCGCAGCTTCGACATGTGTTGAATGTCCGTCACACGGTTGCCAGAGTGGCCACTTTATATGAAACAGTCATACAAGATAATATATAACACAAGCTAAATATTATTTATACCTAATCATCAGTTTTGGTCCGCGCCGAGTACTTGATTTCCTCGGTACCCCCTATTAATAGGGGGCATTCCCCTATCCGCCACCTGGGGACGCGCCCGATGGGGGACTGATTACCCCACACGGGACCTAACCTACGATAACCTAACCTTAACTACATTGATACTACAAAAAACAAATAAGTATATCTAAAACTACGGAAAATATTTCAATAATTTCATCGATTTGATAATTCCTCACATGAGGAAGTGAAAATCTTTGTCGGATATTTATTCAATGAGTATATATTTATATATTCTTAGTCGACTATTTACAAAATATCTAAATACACAAAATATAAGCAAATTACAGTATACTTACCCCAACAGCATATTTTATGATTACTTACCGCTATCTGTGAAATTCCCTGATACTTTATAATGAGAACAAAAATCCTCTATTGGAACCAGTTTCCAAGTTCGTAATTCCGGATATAACATTCTTACCTTCAGAGGAGGACCGGAAGAAATATCCTCATCTGGATATTCATCACGATTTCTTTTCGAATAAGATGCGGAATCAGCTCCCTTATCTCCAGCATGAATTTTCTCACTTTTATCAACATTACACATTATATTAGGGAACCTCTTCCTATAATCCATCAAAGAAATGCGTTTCCTTTTCACCGGCTGGACATCTTTGGACATTTTCTTTTCAATTTCCCTGATCTCTTCCTCTATTCGCTGAATTTGTCGGTCCAAATCACACATCACTTTTTTTCCACTCAACAACTTGGTGGAATATTTGGATTCACCCTCGTGACCACTCATTTCAAAAATTGTCTAAAATTTCAATTCTCGTTAAAAAACTGCAAGTAACTTACTGAAAGTTCGGAATGAAACTGAATTAGAATGCCATGAAGATCAACTTAAATAGTAATGGCCTGAGAATGGCCAGACATGGGGGCGTAGCTTAGAAAGGGGATGCCAATGACAGGTAAGGTAGGTATTCCGATTGGCTGAAAGGATTGGTTGATGCTCAGGTACATGGGGATAATGAAGCTTATATTTTACTTCTAGGATTCTCAAGTGAATAATTTTCATCCACAATCACCTTATAATTAAAATTATATACACATGCACTAAAGATTCCTGAAAAGTCCGAATCCATCAACCAAATTGAAAATTTGGAGACTGTGGCTTACAACAAATGGAAATATAACCCAGAAACCACAAAATATTTGAGCAAAACCTAATGAGTTCAATCGGTATTTTCAATGGATATAAGAACTTAATTGTCGAAATACGTAATTGTTTTTACTAAAATATTTTGAGGTTATTGGGTTATATTTTCATTTATTGATTATTCATTAACTAGTTGAATAATGAAAGTGGTTTATTCTACTAGAGAATAATGAAATATCTATCTTATATCGTATATAAATATAAGATATTTCTTACTTTGTTTCATCATGTTTCATTTCGTTTACATAAATTATCCTCATAATTTAATTTTATTTATAATAATTATATATTTATTGATTACTTTAATTATAGTTGTTAAAATTTTTTTCTTATCATCTCGAAGATTTCCATTGTGGTGAGCACTAATGTGAATCTATCATGCTTATAATGGTCGAATAGCTGTATCTTCCATACCATTTATCCAAACTTGTTGTACTCATGCTTTTTTGAAAAATGATCTCACACTCATTCGAATGACGCCTACTTTGATGATTCTAGTTTATTTCCACTTCCAGAGGGCGCTCTGTACACAAGGTCGAGTTTTTTAAAAAATTTCTTGAAGACATCAGACGAGACGATACAATTATGTTTTCATCACTGTACTTGAAGAGCATGATGAAAATAGCTACGTATTACTGTTCGTTTTCGAGCTTTGCAAATAGCTAATTTTTATAACAAAAATCATTTTTATCATTGAGAATCTACGTATCACTATACGAATTATATCTGTTTTGAGTAGACATCGAGAATGGGTCACCTACTTTATCCTACTTCAATGCCCTAGTTAGCACTTAATTACAATTTTGACCGTTTGTTTTGCATTTTGTCTATTATTAATAATTGAAAAGTAATCAAATGATATCTTCATAGAAATGGAGCATGCTGAGGTTTTTCAATTCATAAACTGCGATAATCGAATTCAACTAAATCTTTTCAAAGACATGGACGACCAAATAAATTTAAATAATATCGAACGCTGATATCAAAATTAATTAAATCAATATGATTTTAATATATTGATTCGGAAAATAATCTTGTATTTCAAATATAGAAAACGGTTTGAAGGCACGTGTTCAAACTGCAGATTAGTATCACTAATCCATTAACCTGTAATATTGATGGTTTCAAGAATAATGGTCTGTATAATCTGCTTATATCATTTTGATGTTTCTAACATTCTCCATTTGAATTTATTCCCAAGAAATCCTAAGAATTTTACCTACCCTATGCACACAGGTGAATAATTCATACCTAATTCATTGACCTGTATAATGAGATGAGAAAATAATGACATAATCTGATCATGTTATTCGAATTATTGTTCATTTAGGTAGCTGCTCAAATTTACCATCTCATTAGTATAGACACAATTTCTCAAAAATCATGGATGATTATTTTGCCTCGGATTATAATAATTAGTATGGTTCAATAGGCCCTACAGGAAAATAAGTTGCAGATGAATATGTTGTTGAAATATTTCGAGGGATTTGAGAGAAACGAACACGCTTCGTACTGCTCAAACTGTGGACATTATAAAACGTGAAAAAAATCAAACAATCACTTCTGGCCAGCTGTTGGCTCTTTGAATTCTATCAATATCGCCGAGTAATCGGTTTCCATGATACAGCTTCAATTCAATTCAATTCAAAATGTACTTTATTGTCGAAGAATAAAAATTCTTATTGACAAAGCATGTCTAAACAATTTAAAAAATTAAGGTAAAGTGGACAACAGAAGTAAAAAGAAACTCAAATGTAACAGGACATTGAATTCTACAGAACAGTTAAAAAATTGATATGAGTGAATAAATAATAATAACTATTAAATAAAGGTTCAGGCACTCAGAATCCGTCTTCGAAATATTCTTCCAAGCTATAATATGCTTTTGGAAGTAAAAGTTCTTTCATACATTTTCGAAATACTTTTGAGTCTGTCATACTTTTTATTCCAGATGGTAGATGATTAAATATCTTCCGACTCTCAAAGATTATGGAATTTTTCGTTAATGATGAAATTGGTTTTGGCAGAGGTATATTGGCATTTTGCCGGGTGTTATATATATTTTTGGACCATATTGAGGACAACATGGTATTCAGGGAAACAAGCTGATATTCAAACCTTGCTTGGAATGTTAATCAGTATGAATGATTCTGAGAGATCTTATTCCTAGTTAGGCCCTATAACAGCCCTTATATTATAGAATTTCCAGTCCTATTGTCCATTCCAACTAGTGAGTGTGTAAGTGACAGTTCGTAAACAAACCAGTTAGATAGGCATAATGTAATTTAAAACAAACCTTATAGCGAATCACTTTCATTCAAATCACAATTCACAACATTACAGTTAGACGTTTGATCATTTCACTCATTGCATCACTTATACGAATCTATGATAAAAAGGACTCATAACCTCGACTTCCATGTACCATTATTGTTTATTGATACGGGTTCCGAATTGTCAAGTTATTAGCCTATATTCAAAAGTCAGTACTTATGTCCCAAATAGTGTATACTACTATTTTGGCGTTCGATCATGTTGTCTCTCTTCAGCTCGACTTTGCTTACACAAGGTGCGATAAGGAAGGATATTCTATATGGGTCAAATTAGGAATATACTCATTAGTCAATGCAAAGATATGGATATTTCGCATAGTTGCCATTTCGTTTTCAAGAAATCCGATATGAAATATGATTTTTTATATATAGGATTTATTGAGTCCTTTTCTATCCCGGTTTGATTTGTGTCTTCAATAGAAGGATAACCTGATCAGAATTTCGATTGATAGATAAACTCCATTGTCCGACATTTCGTTTTATAAAGAGTATGCCATTTGTTTTGATACTTAGGATTTTTTGGCATATAGAAAAGTAGTATATTATTGCCGTTATCGATAGTTGCCGTTATATACTTGGTTGTGGCCACCTTTATAAATATCACATTTTGTGGATCTTCGTCGACAACACGTGAGTACTTTCGAATTGTTCTGAACATGTCGGTATATCAGACCGCCATTGATTGTTACTATATTTCGGGATAGTCTTGGCACAGTTATATCTGACTTGAAGGACTTATATGGAGAACTCTCCAAATTCAAAGGGGATCGATTTCCAAACGTATCTGTTTTTACTAGATGCGGCGTCTTGCTGATTGAAGCCGGCAGTCCAGTCCAGCGATACATATTATATAATATAATTCATCCTACCCTAGGCGATATTGGATGTGAATTGTGACGAACCGGCTCTCAAAGCACCATCGAGGGAAAATCGTCAACCAAAACAAGATAAGATCTTTCCTTATATGTGTATGTCTTCCTGTTTCGTCAAACGGAATCTTCAACTCAACTTATGGGCGGAAATACCTGGACAAGAATATATTATTTCTTTTATAGTATAAGTTAAAAGAAAAGGTTTTGTGAGCCATCTATAGCTATACTTGGTGTAAAGATCGGATCGGTATAATCCGAAAAATGATGTTATGACCTCATCATATCATATATACTTATATTCATTATAATTTGAATTTTGCAGAACATAATTATATAACAGGCTCAGTATACCTTCCAAAATTTATCATAATTTCTTCAGTTTGCTTATCTTCCCGTTTAGATACGTATTCTTTAGCATCACAGGGTTCGGGCAAACGGGTGGCCCCTATTTTATTTAACAATTCCCTCACATATCAACCCACGATTCACGACTGGGTGAACTGGCAACCCTGGCTAAAGAAATTTGATGAATTATTTCATTTGAGTTTCAATAACTGGTATAGACCAGCGGTAATTATTTTATTTATTATTCTTATTTATCTTGCTATCCATATAAAAAGCCCGGAACGTAACAGTGGTTTGATTTTTTTATCCTGAACAAACATCGAAATGTGCCCAATAGTACAGGCTGTAATGTATTTTGTTTTTATGTGTGACAGAAAAACGCAGAGGTTTGTTGATTGCTATATTTGCATATTATACGCGTATCATGTATCATATTATCATATATTGTAAACTTGAATAGATTTTGTTATATCTATAGTTAACCCATAATAGTTGAAAGATACTGTATAGCAATTTATTATATAGGTCAGTGGTATTACAAAGGTTCATGAAGTTCGTTGTGCTATTGCAAATTACTAAAACATATTATGTACTGACTAAGCTGAACAATCATTCTTGTCAATGGTACCATTTATTAAATTTTACAGATAGTGATTCTGAAATTTCTGAACTTAGGGAAGAAGAATCGGTTTATTATTTTTTCCAACACTTCAAATTACTGAGTTATCACATATCAATTGAAAACTGAAATCCCAAGCGCAGCTTCGACATGTGTTGAATGTCCGTCACACGGTTGCCAGAGTGGCCACTTTATAGGAAAAAGTCATACAAGATAATATATAACACAAGCTAAATATTATTTATACCTAATCATCAGTTTTGGTCCGCGCCGAGTACTTGATTTCCTCGGTACCCCCTATTAATAGGGGGCGTTCCCCTATCCGCCACCTGGGGACGCGCCCGATGGGGGACTGATTACCCCACACGGGACCTAACCTACGATAACCTAACCTTAACTACATTGATACTACAAAAAACAAATAAGTATATCTAAAACTACGGAAAATATTTCAATAATTTCATCGATTTGATAATTCCTCACATGAGGAAGTGAAAATCTTTGTCGCATATTTATTCAATGAGTATATATTTATATATTCTTAGTCGACTATTTACAAAATATCTAAATACACAAAATATAAGCAAATTACAGTATACTTACCCCAACAGCATATTTTATGATTACTTACCGCTATCTGTGAAATTCCCTGATACTTTATAATGAGAACAAAAATCCTCTATTGGAACCAGTTTCCAAGTTCGTAATTCCGGATATAACATTCTTACCTTCAGAGGAGGACCGGAAGAAATATCCTCATCTGGATATTCATCACGATTTCTTTTCGAATAAGATGCGGAATCAGCTCCCTTATCTCCAGCATGAATTTTCTCACTTTTATCAACATTACACATTATATTAGGGAACCTCTTCCTATAATCCATCAAAGAAATGCGTTTCCTTTTCACCGGCTGGACATCTTTGGACATTTTCTTTTCAATTTCCCTGATCTCTTCCTCTATTCGCTGAATTTGTCGGTCCAAATCACACATCACTTTTTTTCCACTCAACAACTTGGTGGAATATTTGGATTCACCCTCGTGACCACTCATTTCAAAAATTGTCTAAAATTTCAATTCTCGTTAAAAAACTGCAAGTAACTTACTGAAAGTTCGGAATGAAACTGAATTAGAATGCCATGAAGATCAACTTAAATAGTAATGGCCTGAGAATGGCCAGACATGGGGGCGTAGCTTAGAAAGGGGATGCCAATGACAGGTAAGGTAGGTATTCCGATTGGCTGAAAGGATTGGTTGATGCTCAGGTACATGGGGATAATGAAGCTTATATTTTACTTCTAGGATTCTCAAGTGAATAATTTTCATCCACAATCACCTTATAATTAAAATTATATACACATGCACTAAGGATTCCTGAAAAGTCCGAATCCATCAACCAAATTGAAAATTTGGAGACTGTGGCTTACAACAAATGGAAATATAACCCAGAAACCACAAAATATTTGAGCAAAACCTAATGAGTTCAATCGGTATTTTCAATGGATATAAGAACTTAATTGTCGAAATACGTAATTGTTTTTACTAAAATATTTTGAGGTTATTGGGTTATATTTTCATTTATTGATTATTCATTAACTAGTTGAATAATGAAAGTGGTTTATTCTACTAGAGAATAATGAAATATCTATCTTATATCGTATATAAATATTAGATATTTCTTACTTTGTTTCATCATGTTTCATTTCGTTTTCATCCATAAAAAGCTTGTATATTATCTAAGTTCTTGATGAATCTCTACTCTCTAGAATTTCCTCTTGAAAATGCTGTCAGATCGAAATGGCGAATGATTTTCTGATGGAAAATGTCTGCGATTCTGATTCTAAATGAATTTTGAATATATATCAGTCGCTTTAGAAAAATATACGCTATCTAAAACACTCATTACAATACATAACCATTGATTTCATAAATATGATTCACAATTGAATTTTTATTGAAATCACCATAGTTCTAACGCAATCCTAATCCGAATATTTTATTAGTTTTTCCGCATATTATCTCATATCAACAACCTTATACGAAGCTTTGTAGGTACCATATATAGGCCAAGAGAAGTTGATGGATATTTTTAAGTCATCAAAATGACCGCTATAGAGTGAAAATTAAATGTTCTTGAAAAATATTGAAGTACTGTACAATATCGGAAATATTTTTTTTTTGCTGCAGCTCAATATATCTTCAATAACCAAAATGAAGGAATCTGTTGAATAATACCTATTTCAAATAGCTGTATCTTCCATACCATTTATCCAAACTTGTTGTACTCATGCTTTTTTGAAAAATGATCTCACACTCATTCGAATGACGCCTACATTGATGATTCTAGTTTATTTCCACTTCCAGAGGGCGCTCTGTACACAAGGTCGAGTTTTTCAAAAAATTTCTTGAAGACATCAGACGAGACGATACAATTATGTTTTCATCACTGTACTTGAAGAGCATGATGAAAATAGCTACGTATTACTGTTCGTTTTCGAGCTTTGCAAATAGCTAATTTTTATAACAAAAATCATTTTTATCAACAGTAAAAACACAAGAGCTTTTTTTTTATCGGATAAATTTCTCTTTCTAACGAATAAAATTTGCCAATCAGTAATTTTACGAGAAAAACTGACATGAAAAAATTGCGAGACCGTAGGTCGAGCAATTTTGTCTAATGTCAGATTTTCGAGTGAAATTACTGATGGAAAATTTTTGAGTTAGTAAAGAAATTTATCCAATAAAAAAAAGTTCGAGTGTTTTTTGGCAAGATAAATCAACGACAATATATAAATGAACAGTAATTATGATTAACTTTATTGAAATAACTATTTAAAGGAGCAGTTATTAAAAATACAATTTTTGAAAATGTTTTGGTTCGGTGTCGAAATTTCGATATTTTCTTCTCTGATGGTTTCGACACATGTCGAATATTCGTTCGAACACTTCTTTATATCCGAAGATCGCAAGTTACTAACAAGATTTTCGTGATGTTCAGGGTCAATTTGTAGATAGGGTTTGATCGATGCCGACGAAGAATGTCCAGTTATTTTTATAAGCTGTTGGTCACTTATTCCTGCTTTGGCTAACTGTGTAACTGTACTAGCACGGTTTGAATGATTGGTTATTTTATTATTTGTGGTGTCGAGGCCAATTTTCGTTGCTGAAATTTTGGTCCAAGAAGAAATCATGTTAATTCCCAGTGGAAAATTTTTAAACCATCCTTTAGAATTTTCGAGCTTCCAAAAAGGGTTTGGAGTTAAAAAAAGTCGTTCAGACGTTATGTTTCCATTTCTTCTTTCTAAGAGTAGTTTTAATAATCTCACTGGACATATATTTTCATCAATATAATTTTTTGTTATCCATTTGCTGTCTGCCAATCTTTTTGACCCACCTTGTGCCGTCTTGGAAAATATTGTATTATATT
Organism: Chrysomela aeneicollis; assembly: GCA_029955515.1. Lineage (NCBI taxonomy): Eukaryota > Metazoa > Arthropoda > Insecta > Coleoptera > Chrysomelidae > Chrysomela > Chrysomela aeneicollis. The sequence continues at coordinate 3,170,751 of JARUHQ010000013.1, read as the reverse complement.
CTATTCTTCCTGTAGGAGTTCTATCTTGATTTTTCTCTTCTTTGAAATAGTATATTCTACAGTTTACAGCTTCTCCTCCCCTCCAAGCTAATTCATAAGAAGCTATATGAAAAAATCTTCTTTGCAATCCATCTGGTTCATTTATATTCCATAGTTTTGCCATTTTTATAATATCTTTCTTATCTATTGCAACAGAACCTAACTTTCTTTTATCCGGAATAGCTTGCAATTCTTTCCGTTTACTATTTCTCGCATCACGAGCTTCTTTGAAAGTTATATCGGCAAAAGGATCAACTTTAATATTGTACTCACTGAAATATTTTTCTTGAATCATCTTTGCAGTCGAATTCCAGATTGTTTTCAGAGCATATTCCTTGTAATCTTCTCCATTTCGCTTTTTCATGTTATAAGCCCAGTCTTTCAATATATCTGCTATATGTTGTACCGGTGTTTCTTCTCCCAATTCGTAATTTCTGGCTTTACAAAACTCCATGAATGGAGTTTGCGGAATTGATTTTTTTATATTATTTGTGATTTCTACAGACGAAATTTCCCCAAAACGGCTCATCCTGCGATTTTTCGTGTGAATAATACCCAACAATCAAACTTGACACGACAGAAATTGAAGTGACGGGCGCATACTAGATGGAGAAGGTTTCGAGGAACAGGCATTTTTACAGCGATAAAAAAGGATGCACCTTTTTTATCGATGTCAAAATGACTCACGTCATCGTCAAATGGTGTTTTCTATGGAGGAGTTGATTTATCATTGAGAATCTACGTATCACTATACGAATTATATCTATTTTGAGTAGACATCGAGAATGGGTCACCTACTTTATCCTACTTCAATGCCCTAGTTAGCACTTAATTACAATTTTGACCGTTTGTTTTGCATTTTGTCTATTATTAATAATTGAAAAGTAATCAAATGATATCTTCATAGAAATGGAGCATGCTGAGGTTTTTCAATTCATAAACTGCGATAATCGAATTCAACTAAATCTTTTCGAAGACATGGACGACCAAATAAATTTAAATAATATCGAACGCTGATATCAAAATTAATTAAATCAATATGATTTTAATATATTGATTCGGAAAATAATCTTGTATTTCAAATATAGAAAACGGTTTGAAGGCACGTGTTCAAACTGCAGATTAGTATCACTAATCCATTAACCTGTAATATTGATGGTTTCAAGAATAATGGTCTGTATAATCTGCTTATATCATTTTAATGTTTCTAACATTCTCCATTCGAATTTATTCCCAAGAAATCCTAAGAATTTTACCTACCCTATGCACACAGGTGAATAATTCATACCTAATTCATTGACCTGTATAATGAGATGAGAAAATAATGACATAATCTGATCATGTTATTCGAATTATTGTTCATTTAGGTAGCTGCTCAAATTTACCATATCATTAGTATAGACACAATTTCTCAAAAATCATGGATGATTATTTTGCCTCGGATTATAATAATTAGTATGGTTCAATAGGCCCTGCAGGAAAATAAGTTGCAGATGAATATGTTGTTAAAATATTTCGAGGGATTTGAGAGAAACGAACACGCTTCGTACTGCTCAAACTGTGGACATTATAAAACGTGAAAAAAATCAAACAATCACTTCTGGCCAGCTGTTGGCTCTTTGAATTCTATCAATATCGCCGAGTAATCGGTTTCCATGATACAGCTTCAATTCAATTCAAAATGTACTTTATTGTCGAAGAATAAAAATTCTTATTGACAAAGCATGTCTAAACAATTTAAAAAATTAAGGAAAAATGGACAACAGAAGTAAAAAGAAACTCAAATGAAACAGGACATTGAATTCTACAGAACAGTAAAAAAATTGATATGAGTGAATAAATAATAATAACTATTAAATAAAGGTTCAGGCACTCAGAATCCGTCTTCAAAATATTCTTCCAAGCTATAATATGCTTTTGGAAGTAAAAGTTCTTGCATACATTTTCGAAATACTTTTGAGTTTGTCATACTTTTTATTCCAGATGGTAGATGATTAAATATCTTCCGACTCTCAAAGATTATGGAATTTTTCGTTAATGATGAAATTGGTTTTGGCAGAGGTATATTGGCATTTTGCCGGGTGTTATATATATTTTTGGACCATATTGAGGACAACATGGTATTCAGGGAAACAAGCTGATATTCAAACCTTGCTTGGAATGTTAATCAGTATGAATGATTCTGAGAGATCTTATTCCTAGTTAGGCCCTATAACAGCCCTTATATTATAGAATTTCCAGTCCTATTGTCCATTCCAACTAGTGAGTGTGTAAGTGACAGTTCGTAAACAAACCAGTTAGATAGGCATAATGTAATTTAAAACAAACCTTATAGCGAATCACTTTCATTCAAATCACAATTCACAACATTACAGTTAGACGTTTGATCATTTCACTCATTGCATCACTTATACGAATCTATGATAAAAAGGACTCATAACCTCGACTTCCATGTACCATTATTGTTTATTGATACGGGTTCCGAATTGTCAAGTTATTAGCCTATATTCAAAAGTCAGTACTTATGTCCCAAATAGTGTATACTACTATTTTGGCGTTCGATCATGTTGTCTCTCTTCAGCTCGACTTTGCTTACACAAGGTGCGATAAGGAAGGATATTCTATATGGGTCAAATTAGGAATATACTCATTAGTCAATGCAAAGATATGGATATTTCGCATAGTTGCCATTTCGTTTTCAAGAAATCCGATATGAAATATGATTTTTTATATATAGGATTTATTGAGTCCTTTTCTATCCCGGTTTGATTTGTGTCTTCAATAGAAGGATAACCTGATCAGAATTTCGATTGATAGATAAACTCCATTGTCCGACATTTCGTTTTATAAAGAGTATGCCATTTGTTTTGATACTTAGGATTTTTTGGCATATAGAAAAGTAGCATATTATTGCCGTTATCGATAGTTGCCGTTATATACTTGGTTGTGGCCACCTTTATAAATATCACATTTTGTGGATCTTCGTCGACAACACGTGAGTACTTTCGAATTGTTCTGAACATGTCGGTATATCAGACCGCCATTGATTGTTACTATATTTCGGGATAGTCTTGGCACAGTTATATCTGACTTGAAGGACTTATATGGAGAACTCTCCAAATTCAAAGGGGATCGATTTCCAAACGTATCTGTTTTTACTAGATGCGGCGTCTTGCTGATTGAAGCCGGCAGTCCAGTCCAGCGATACATATTATATAATATAATTCATCCTACCCTAGGCGATATTGGATGTGAATTGTGACGAACCGGCTCTCAAAGCACCATCGAGGGAAAATCGTCAACCAAAACAAGATAAGATCTTTCCTTATATGTGTATGTCTTCCTGTGTCGTCAAACGGAATCTTCAACTCAACTTATGGGCAGAAATACCTGGACAAGAATATATTATTTCTTTTATAGTATAAGTTAAAAGAAAAGGTTTTGTGAGCCATCTATAGCTATACTTGGTGTAAAGATCGGATCGAAATAATCCGAAAAATGATGTTATGACCTCATCATATCATATATACTTATATTCTTTATAATTTGAATTTTGCAGAACATAATTATATAACAGGCTCAGTATACCTTCCAAAATTTATCATAATTTCTTCAGTTTGCTTATATTCCCGTTTAGATACGTATTCTTTAGCATCACAGGGTTCGGGCAAACGGGTGGCCCCTATTTTATTTAACAATTCCCTCACATATCAACCCACGATTCACGACTGGGTGAACTGGCAACCCTGGCTAAAGAAATTTGATGAATTATTTCATTTGAGTTTCAATAACTGGTATAGACCAGCGGTAATTATTTTATTTATTATTCTTATTTATCTTGCTATCCATATAAAAAGCCCGGAACGTAACAGTGGTTTGATTTTTTTTATCCTGAACAAACATCGAAATGTGCCCAATAGTACAGGCTGTAATGTATTTTGTTTTTATGTGTGACAGAAAAACGCAGAGGTTTGTTGATTGCTATATTTGCATATTATACGCGTATCATGTATCATATTATCATATATTGTAAACTTGAATAGATTTTTTTATATCTATAGTTAACCCATAATAGTTGAAAGATACTGTATAGCAATTTATTATATAGGTCAGTGGTATTACAAAGGTTCATGAAGTTCGTTGTGCTATTGCAAATTACTAAAACATATTATGTACTGACTAAGCTGAACAATCATTCTTGTCAATGGTACCATTTATTAAATTTTACAGATAGTGATTCTGAAATTTCTGAACTTAGGGAAGAAGAATCGGTTTATTATTTTTCCCAACACTTCAAATTACTAAATTATCACATATCAATTGAAAACTGAAATCCCAAGCGCAGCTTCGACATGTGTTGAATGTCCGTCACACGGTTGCCAGAGTGGCCACTTTATATGAAAAAGTCATACAAGATAATATATAACACAAGCTAAATATTATTTATACCTAATCATCAGTTTTGGTCCGCGCCGAGTACTGGATTTCCTCGGTACCCCCTATTAATAGGGGGCATTCCCCTATCCGCCACCTGGGGACGCGCCCGATGGGGGACTGATTACCCCACACGGGACCTAACCTACGATAACCTAACCTTAACTACATTGATACTACAAAAAACAAATAAGTATATCTAAAACTACGGAAAATATTTCAATAATTTCATCGATTTGATAATTCCTCACATGAGGAAGTGAAAATCTTTGTCGGATATTTATTCAATGAGTATATATTTATATATTCTTAGTCGACTATTTACAAAATATCTAAATACACAAAATATAAGCAAATTACAGTATACTTACCCCAACAGCATATTTTATGATTACTTACCGCTATCTGTGAAATTCCCTGATACTTTATAATGAGAACAAAAATCCTCTATTGGAACCAGTTTCCAAGTTCGTAATTCCGGATATAACATTCTTACCTTCAGAGGAGGACCGGAAGAAATATCCTCATCTGGATATTCATCACGATTTCTTTTCGAATAAGATGCGGAATCAGCTCCCTTATCTCCAGCATGAATTTTCTCACTTTTATCAACATTACACATTATATTAGGGAACCTCTTCCTATAATCCATCAAAGAAATGCGTTTCCTTTTCACCGGCTGGACATCTTTGGACATTTTCTTTTCAATTTCCCTGATCTCTTCCTCTATTCGCTGAATTTGTCGGTCCAAATCACACATCACTTTTTTTCCACTCAACAACTTGGTGGAATATTTGGATTCACCCTCGTGACCACTCATTTCAAAAATTGTCTAAAATTTCAATTCTCGTTAAAAAACTGCAAGTAACTTACTGAAAGTTCGGAATGAAACTGAATTAGAATGCCATGAAGATCAACTTAAATAGTAATGGCCTGAGAATGGCCAGACATGGGGGCGTAGCTTAGAAAGGGGATGCCAATGACAGGTAAGGTAGGTATTCCGATTGGCTGAAAGGATTGGTTGATGCTCAGGTACATGGGGATAATGAAGCTTATATTTTACTTCTAGGATTCTCAAGTGAATAATTTTCATCCACAATCACCTTATAATTAAAATTATATACACATGCACTAAAGATTCCTGAAAAGTCCGAATCCATCAACCAAATTGAAAATTTGGAGACTGTGGCTTAAAACAAATGGAAATATAACCCAGAAACCACAAAATATTTGAGCAAAACCTAATGAGTTCAATCGGTATTTTCAATGGATATAAGAACTTAATTGTCGAAATACGTAATTGTTTTTACTAAAATATTTTGAGGTTATTGGGTTATATTTTCATTTATTGATTATTCATTAACTAGTTGAATAATGAAAGTGGTTTATTCTACTAGAGAATAATGAAATATCTATCTTATATCGTATATAAATATTAGATATTTCTTACTTTGTTTCATCATGTTTCATTTCGTTTTCATCCATAAAAAGCTTGTATATTATCTAAGTTCTTGATGAATCTCTACTCTCTAGAATTTCCTCTTGAAAATGCTGTCAGATCGAAATGGCGAATGATTTTCTGATGGAAAATGTCTGCGATTCTGATTCTAAATGAATTTTGAATATATATCAGTCGCTTTAGAAAAATATACGCTATCTGAAACACTCATTACAATACATAACCATTGATTTCATAAATATGATTCACAATTGAATTTTTATTGAAATCACCATAGTTCTAACGCAATCCTAATCCGAATATTTTATTAGTTTTTCCGCATATTATCTCATATCAACAACCTTATACGAAGCTTTGTAGGTACCATATATAGGCCAAGAGAAGTTGATGGATATTTTTAAGTCATCAAAATGACCGCTATAGAGTGAAAATTAAATGTTCTTGAAAAATATTGAAGTACTGTACAATATCGGAAATATTTTTTTTTTGCTGCAGCTCAATATATCTTCAATAACCAAAATGAAGGAATCTGTTGAATAATACCTATTTCAAATAGCTGTATCTTCCATACCATTTATCCAAACTTGTTGTACTCATGCTTTTTTGAAAAATGATCTCACACTCATTCGAATGACGCCTACATTGATGATTCTAGTTTATTTCCACTTCCAGAGGGCGCTCTGTACACAAGGTCGAGTTTTTTAAAAAATTTCTTGAAGACATCAGACGAGACGATACAATTATGTTTTCATCACTGTACTTGAAGAGCATGATGAAAATAGCTACGTATTACTGTTCGTTTTCGAGCTTTGCAAATAGCTAATTTTTATAACAAAAATCATTTTTATCATTGAGAATCTACGTATCACTATACGAATTATATTTGTTTTGAGTAGACATCGAGAATGGGTCACCTACTTTATCCTACTTCAATGCCCTAGTTAGCACTTAATTACAATTTTGACCGTTTGTTTTGCATTTTGTCTATTATTAATAATTGAAAAGTAATCAAATGATATCTTCATAGAAATGGAGCATGCTGAGGTTTTTCAATTCATAAACTGCGATAATCGAATTCAACTAAATCTTTTCAAAGACATGGACGACCAAATAAATTTAAATAATATCGAACGCTGATATCAAAATTAATTAAATCAATATGATTTTAATATATTGATTCGGAAAATAATCTTGTATTTCAAATATAGAAAACGGTTTGAAGGCACGTGTTCAAACTGCAGATTAGTATCACTAATCCATTAACCTGTAATATTGATGGTTTCAAGAATAATGGTCTGTATAATCTGCTTATATCATTTTAATGTTTCTAACATTCTCCATTCGAATTTATTCCCAAGAAATCCTAAGAATTTTACCTACCCTATGCACACAGGTGAATAATTCATACCTAATTCATTGACCTGTATAATGAGATGAGAAAATAATGACATAATCTGATCATGTTATTCGAATTATTGTTCATTTAGGTAGCTGCTCAAATTTACCATCTCATTAGTATAGACACAATTTCTCAAAAATCATGGATGATTATTTTGCCTCGGATTATAATAATTAGTATGGTTCAATAGGCCCTACAGGAAAATAAGTTGCAGATGAATATGTTGTTGAAATATTTCGAGGGATTTGAGAGAAACGAACACGCTTCGTACTGCTCAAACTGTGGACATTATAAAACGTGAAAAAAATCAAACAATCACTTCTGGCCAGCTGTTGGCTCTTTGAATTCTATCAATATCGCCGAGTAATCGGTTTCCATGATACAGCTTCAATTCAATTCAATTCAAAATGTACTTTATTGTCGAAGAATAAAAATTCTTATTGACAAAGCATGTCTAAACAATTTAAAAAATTAAGGTAAAGTGGACAACAGAAGTAAAAAGAAACTCAAATGTAACAGGACATTGAATTCTACAGAACAGTTAAAAAATTGATTTGAGTGAATAAATAATAATAACTATTAAATAAAGGTTCAGGCACTCAGAATCCGTCTTCAAAATATTCTTCCAAGCTATAATATGCTTTTGGAAGTAAAAGTTCTTTCATACATTTTCGAAATACTTTTGAGTCTGTCATACTTTTTATTCCAGATGGTAGATGATTAAATATCTTCCGACTCTCAAAGATTATGGAATTTTTCGTTAATGATGAAATTGGTTTTGGCAGAGGTATATTGGCATTTTGCCGGGTGTTATATATATTTTTGGACCATATTGAGGACAACATGGTATTCAGGGAAACAAGCTGATATTCAAACCTTGCTTGGAATGTTAATCAGTATGAATGATTCTGAGAGATCTTATTCCTAGTTAGGCCCTATAACAGCCCTTATATTATAGAATTTCCAGTTCTATTGTCCATTCCAACTAGTGAGTGTGTAAGTGACAGTTCGTAAACAAACCAGTTAGATAGGCATAATGTAATTTAAAACAAACCTTATAGCGGATCACTTTCATTCAAATCACAATTCACAACATTACAGTTAGACGTTTGATCATTTCACTCATTGCATCACTTATACGAATCTATGATAAAAAGGACTCATAACCTCGACTTCCATGTACCATTATTGTTTATTGATACGGGTTCCGAATTGTCAAGTTATTAGCCTATATTCAAAAGTCAGTACTTATGTCCCAAATAGTGTATACTACTATTTTGGCGTTCGATCATGTTGTCTCTCTTCAGCTCGACTTTGCTTACACAAGGTGCGATAAGGAAGGATATTCTATATGGGTCAAATTAGGAATATACTCATTAGTCAATGCAAAGATATGGATATTTCGCATAGTTGCCATTTCGTTTTCAAGAAATCCGATATCAAATATGATTTTTTATATATAGGATTTATTGAGTCCTTTTCTATCCCGGTTTGATTTGTGTCTTCAATAGAAGGATAACCTGATCAGAATTTCGATTGATAGATAAACTCCATTGTCCGACATTTCGTTTTATAAAGAGTATGCCATTTGTTTTGATACTTAGGATTTTTTGGCATATAGAAAAGTAGCATATTATTGCCGTTATCGATAGTTGCCGTTATATACTTGGTTGTGGCCACCTTTATAAATATCACATTTTGTGGATCTTCGTCGACAACACGTGAGTACTTTCGAATTGTTCTGAACATGTCGGTATATCAGACCGCCATTGATTGTTACTATATTTCGGGATAGTCTTGGCACAGTTATATCTGACTTGAAGGACTTATATGGAGAACTCTCCAAATTCAAAGGGGATCGATTTCCAAACGTATCTGTTTTTACTAGATGCGGCGTCTTGCTGATTGAAGCCGGCAGTCCAGTCCAGCGATACATATTATATAATATAATTCATCCTACCCTAGGCGATATTGGATGTGAATTGTGACGAACCGGCTCTCAAAGCACCATCGAGGGAAAATCGTCAACCAAAACAAGATAAGATCTTTCCTTATATGTGTATGTCTTCCTGTGTCGTCAAACGGAATCTTCAACTCAACTTATGGGCGGAAATACTTGGACAAGAATATATTATTTCTTTTATAGTATAAGTTAAAAGAAAAGGTTTTGTGAGCCATCTATAGCTATACTTGGTGTAAAGATCGGATCGAAATAATCCTAAAAATGATGTTATGACCTCATCATATCATATATACTTATATTCATTATAATTTGAATTTTGCAGAACATAATTATATAACAGGCTCAGTATACCTTCCAAAATTTATCATAATTTCTTCAGTTTGCTTATCTTCCCGTTTAGATACGTATTCTTTAGCATCACAGGGTTCGGGCAAACGGGTGGCCCCTATTTTATTTAACAATTCCCTCACATATCAACCCACGATTCACGACTGGGTGAACTGGCAACCCTGGCTAAAGAAATTTGATGAATTATTTCATTTGAGTTTCAATAACTGGTATAGACCAGCGGTAATTATTTTATTTATTATTCTTATTTATCTTGCTATCCATATAAAAAGCCCGGAACGTAACAGTGGTTTGATCTTTTTTATCCTGAACAAACATCGAAATGTGCCCAATTGTACAGGCTGTAATGTATTTTGTTTTTATGTGTGACAGAAAAACGCAGAGGTTTGTTGATTGCTATATTTGCATATTATACGCGTATCATGTATCATATTATCATATATTGTAAACTTGAATAGATTTTGTTATATCTATAGTTAACCCATAATAGTTGAAAGATACTGTATAGCAATTTATTATATAGGTCAGTGGTATTACAAAGGTTCATGAAGTTCGTTGTGCTATTGCAAATTACTAAAACATATTATGTACTGACTAAGCTGAACAATCATTCTTGTCAATGGTACCATTTATTAAATTTTACAGATAGTGATTCTGAAATTTCTGAACTTAGGGAAGAAGAATCGGTTTATTATTTTTTCCAACACTTCAAATTACTAAGTTATCACATATCAATTGAAAACTGAAATCCCAAGCGCAGCTTCGACATGTGTTGAATGTCCGTCACACGGTTGCCAGAGTGGCCACTTTATAGGAAAAAGTCATACAAGATAATATATAACACAAGCTAAATATTATTTATACCTAATCATCAGTTTTGGTCCGCGCCGAGTACTTGATTTCCTCGGTACCCCCTATTAATAGGGGGCGTTCCCCTATCCGCCACCTGGGGACGCGCCCGATGGGGGACTGATTACCCCACACGGGACCTAACCTACGATAACCTAACCTTAACTACATTGATACTACAAAAAACAAATAAGTATATCTAAAACTACGGAAAATATTTCAATAATTTCATCGATTTGATAATTCCTCACATGAGGAAGTGAAAATCTTTGTCGCATATTTATTCAATGAGTATATATTTATATATTCTTAGTCGACTATTTACAAAATATCTAAATACACAAAATATAAGCAAATTACAGTATACTTACCCCAACAGCATATTTTATGATTACTTACCGCTATCTGTGAAATTCCCTGATACTTTATAATGAGAACAAAAATCCTCTATTGGAACCAGTTTCCAAGTTCGTAATTCCGGATATAACATTCTTACCTTCAGAGGAGGACCGGAAGAAATATCCTCATCTGGATATTCATCACGATTTCTTTTCGAATAAGATGCGGAATCAGCTCCCTTATCTCCAGCATGAATTTTCCCACTTTTATCAACATTACACATTATATTAGGGAACCTCTTCCTATAATCCATCAAAGAAATGCGTTTCCTTTTCACCGGCTGGACATCTTTGGACATTTTCTTTTCAATTTCCCTGATCTCTTCCTCTATTCGCTGAATTTGTCGGTCCAAATCACACATCACTTTTTTTCCACTCAACAACTTGGTGGAATATTTGGATTCACCCTCGTGACCACTCATTTCAAAAATTGTCTAAAATTTCAATTCTCGTTAAAAAACTGCAAGCAACTTACTGAAAGTTCGGAATGAAACTGAATTAGAATGCCATGAAGATCAACTTAAATAGTAATGGCCTGAGAATGGCCAGACATGGGGGCGTAGCTTAGAAAGGGGATGCCAATGACAGGTAAGGTAGGTATTCCGATTGGCTGAAAGGATTGGTTGATGCTCAGGTACATGGGGATAATGAAGCTTATATTTTACTTCTAGGATTCTCAAGTGAATAATTTTCATCCACAATCACCTTATAATTAAAATTATATACACATGCACTAAAGATTCCTGAAAAGTCCGAATCCATCAACCAAATTGAAAATTTGGAGACTGTGGCTTAAAACAAATGGAAATATAACCCAGAAACCACAAAATATTTGAGCAAAACCTAATGAGTTCAATCGGTATTTTCAATGGATATAAGAACTTAATTGTTGAAATACGTATTTTTTTTACTAAAATATTTTGAGGTTATTGGGTTATATTTTCATTTGTTGATTATTCATTAACTAGTTGAATAATGATAGTGGTTTATTCTACTAGAGAATAATGAAATATCAATTTTATATCGTATATAAATATTAGATATTTCTTACTTTGTTTCATCATGTTTCACTTCGTTTTCATCCATAAAAAGCTTGTATGTTATCTAAGTTCTTGATGAATCTCTACTCTCTAGAATTTCCTCTTGAAAATGCTGTCAGATCGAAATGGCGAATGATTTTCTGATGGAAAATGTCTGCGATTCTGATTCTAAATGAATTTTGAATATATATCAGTCGCTTTAGAAAAATATACGCTATCTGAAACACTCATTACAATACATAACCATTGATTTCATAAATATGATTCACAATTGAATTTTTATTGAAATCACCATAGTTTCAACGCAATCCTAATCCGAATATTTTATTAGTTTTTCCGCATATTATCTCATATTAACAACCTTATACGAAGCTTTGTAGGTACCATATATAGGCCGAGAGAAGTTGATGGGTATTTTTAAGTCATCAAAATGACCGCTATAGAGTGAAAATTAAATGTTCTTGAAAAATATTGAAGTACTGTACAATATCGGAAATATTTTTTTTTTGCTGCAGCTTAATATATCTTCAATAACCAAAATGAAGGAATCTGTTGAATAATACCTATTTCAAATAGCTGTATCTTCCATACCATTTATCCAAACTTGTTGTACTCAGGCTTTTTTGAAAAATGATCTCACACTCATTCGAATAACGCCAACATTGATGATTCTAGTTTATTTCCACTTCCAGAGGGCGCTCTGTACACAAGGTCGAGTTTTTTAAAAAATTCCTTGAAGACATCAGACGAGACGATACAATTATGTTTTCATCACTGTACTTGAAGAGCATGATGAAAATAGCTACATTTTTACGCAAACCGTAGTTTGGTAACTCTGTTCGTTTTCGAGCTTTGCAAATAGCTAATTTTGATAACAAAAATCATGTTTATCATTGAGAATCTACGTATTACTATACGAATTATATCTATTTTGAGTAGACATCGAGAATGGGTCACCTACTTTATCCTACTTCAATGCCCTAGTTAGCACTTAATTACAATTTTCACCGTTTGTTTTGCATTTTGTCTATTATTAAAAATTGAAAAGGAATCAAATGATATCTTCATAGAAATGGAGCATGCTGAGGTTTTTCAATTCATAAACTGCGATAATCGAATTCAACTAAATCTTTTCAGCAGTACGAAGCGTGTTCGTTTCTCTCAAATCCCTCGAAATATTTCAACAACATATACTTCTAATTCATCTGCAACTTATTTTCCTGTAGGGCCTATTGAACCATACTAATTATTATAATTCGAGGCAAAATAATCATCCATGATTTTTGAGAAATTGTGTCTATACTAATGAGATGGTAAAATTGAGCAGCTACCTAAATGAACAATAATTCGAATAACATGATCGGATTATGTCATTATTTTCTCATCTCATTATACAGGTCAATGAATTAGGTATGAATTATTCACCTGTGTGTATAGGGTAGGTAAAATTCTTAGGATTTCTTGGCAATAAATTCGAATGGAAAATGTTAGAAACATTAAAATGACATAAGCAGATTATACAGACCATTATTTTTGAAACCATCAATATTACAGGTTAATGGATTAGTGATACTGATCTGCAGTTTGAACACGTGCCTTCAAACCGTGTTCTATATTTGAAATACAAGATTATTTTCCAAATCAATATATTAAAATCATATTGATTAAATATAATTAATTTTGATATCAGCGTTCGAAATTATTTAAAGGACCCCGCACCATCCTTATGGAAAATGGCTTTCGGTTAAATATCCTGCATTTTTAGTATGTTTCATATTTTGACTCTCCCGCCAAAAGTGTCCATGGGCACAAAAAAATCGACCGACTAGTTTTAGAGATACAGGGTGATAAAGTTGAAAAGTGAAGCTTTCTGCTCAGAATATTTAACAATTTCGATAATTGATAAAACGCCTTTCTATTCTGGAAATACCATGCCTTAATGATGGTAGAATGTCACATTGATCTCCTAACAATTATACGTCTTCGTTTTGTCCTCTACAAAAGGGTGAATAAACAAAAATCCAATCCGATTGATTTTGAACCAACCAGTGTGAGTTCCCTGATGATAATTGGAGAATCAATTCAGCCTGGATAAACTCCCCCAACTTCGATCGAAGTTGATTGTCATTATTTTATTATTTTTTTTATACAGGGTGATTCGAAAAAAGGGGTACGTCAACCACTCGTTTTTTTGGTCTGAATAAGAGAGAGTATGTCATGAATATATCAAAAATTGTTCAATGTTGAAAACGTCGCATAGCATTTCCTGTATACAGGGTGAGAAAAAAGATACAGTCCAAGTTACTTAGAAAAATGCGTGTTTTTTCAATGAATACCCTGTATTTCGAGAAGTAATCGGTTAATTTCCATTAACTTTTGGTATTATGTAAGATTTGAGTAATCCAAGATATTGTCACCAATATCAGCATGGGTCTCTGGACTCGTTTGTCGGCTACTTACTTTTGAATGTTCTTATTTTATTGGTATACCCACACTCTATCGGACCTATTTTAGCAATTCTTCTTGTTGAAAAATATTCGGGGTTGAGTAGGGCAGAACCCATTCCATGAAAACTATACGTTACATATAATACATGGTGAATTTGGAAGCTCTGTATCTTTTTACTCACTCTGTATACAAGAAATGATTATGCGACATTTTCTATATTGAACAATGTTTAATATATTCATGACATACTCTTCCTTATTCGAACAAAAAAACGATTGGTTGACGTACCCCTGTTTTCGAATCACCCTGTATAACAAAAAATAATCACAATCAATTTCGATCGAGGTTGAGAGAGTTCATCTAGGCTGAATTGAATCTTCAGTTATCATCAGAGAACTCATACTGGTTGGTTTAAAATCAATCGGATTGGATTTTTGTTCATTCACCCTGTTGTAGAGCACAAAACGGAGAACTATAATCGTTAGAAGATCATTGAGGAAGACATGGACGACCAAATAAATTTAAATAATATCGAACGCTGATATCAAAATTAATTATTTAATCAATATGATTTTAATATATTGATTTGGAAAATAATCTTGTATTTCAAATATAGAACACGGTTTGAAGGCACGTGTTCAAACTGCAGATCAGTATCACTAATCCATTAACCTGTAATATTGATGGTTTCAAAAATAATGGTCTGTATAATCTGCTTATGTCATTTTAATGTATCTAACATTCTCTATTCGAATTTATTGCCAAGAAATCCTAAGAATTTTACCTACCCTATGCACACAGGTTCATACCTAATTCATTGACCTGTATAATGAGATAAGAAAATAATGACATAATCCGATCATGTTATTCGAATTATTGTTCATTTAGGTAGCTGCACAATTTTACCATCTCATTAGTATAGACACAATTTCTCAAAAATCATGGATGATTATTTTGCCTCGAATTATATTAATTAGTATGGTTCAATAGGCCCTACAGAAAAATAAGTTGCAGATGAATTAGAAGTATATGTTGTTGAAATATTTCGAGGGATTTGAGAGAAACGAACACGCTTCGTACTGCTCAAACTGTGGACATTATAAAACGTGAAAAAAAATCAAACAATCACTTCTGGCCAGCTGTTGGCTCTTTGAATTCTATCAATATCGCCGAGTAATCGGTTTCCATGATACAGCTTCAATTCAATTCAATTCAAAATGTACTTTATTGTCGAAGAATAAAAATTCTTATTGACAAAGCATGTCTAAACAATTTAAAAAATCAAGGTAAAGTGGACAACACAAGTAAAAAGAATCTCAAATGTAACAGGACATTGAATTCTACAGAACAGTTAGAAAATTGAAATGAGTGAATAAATAATAATAACAATTGAATAAAGGTTCAGGCACTCAAAATCTGTCTTCAAAATATTCTTCCAAGCTATAATATGCTTTTGGAAGTAAAAGTTCTTTCACACATTTTCGAAATACTTTTGAGTCTGTCATACTCTTTATTTCAGATGGTAGATGATTAAATATCTTCCGACTCTCAAAGATTATGAAGTTTTTCGTTAATGATGAAATTGGTTTTGGCAGAGGTATATTGGCATTTTGCCGGGTGTTATATATCTTTTCGGAAGGAAAATTGTTTTTTCTTTCAAGAAAAAGACATACTGTTTCTAAAATGAAGATGCAATGGATTGTCAGTAATTTATTTTTGATGAAAAGTGGTCTACAGTGTTCCATACGCCTAGCTCTTGATATATATTTCACCGCCCTTCTTTGTAGAATAAATACCGATTGCATCAACTGTTTGCTACAGAAGCCCCAAAAGGCTATACCATATCTCAAATGGGTTTCAACTATAGAAAAATACGATGTTTTTCTTGCTACTATTCCTAACTCATTGGTTATGACCCTGACAACATAACATCCTGATGCAAGTTTTTTGTTGAGATATTGTACATGTTCATCAAACTTAAAGGTTTGATCAATCCATAATTCCAAGAATTTGGTGCACGTCTTATTTTCGATTGTATAATTCTGAAGACTTAGGTTTCCAGAAGCAAATTTGAACGATATCAAGTTAGTTTTATTCACATTGAAGCAAAGAGAATTGGAATCACACCAAGATTTGACTTTGTCTAAGTCAACTTTAATCATATTTTTCAATGACTATATTATTTCCTTGCCATAGTAAGGTTGTATCATCTGCAAACAATGTAAACTTTCCTTGTATATCGATATCAGATAGGTCATTCACGTAGAGAAGGAATAAAATGGGGCCAAGCACTGATCCTTGTGGAACTCCACAGGTTATGTTTGAGAGACTGGAATTTTCGTTCGATAATTTCACCATTTGATTTCTGTCCGAAAGATAAGATTGGAACCATTGTATTCCGTTGAGTGAACAAGTACTTCGAAGTGGCTCCCGATTAAAACTTTTAAACCTGGTATGTCAAAGACAAATATAATTTGAATCAAACTGAATAACTATTCCATGTGATTAAATACTTCCACGCAATAAAAATATAAGCAAACGAATTCTTATCACAATACCGAAGTGTTTTTACCGAACCATATGGATAAAAACAAAAGTGACCTGACGCAAAAAGAAATGCCTGATTCAGAGATTACTAATAAACAACTGCTTGAACAATTATTGAAAGGAAATACGGAATTGAAGTCGGTAATACAAGCGATTGAAGTGAAGCTTTGCTTGAAAATTGAGGAGGTCAATCATCGCCTAACTATAGCAGAAAGGGAAAACGAAGAATTGAAGAAAAAAGTAGAACTACTAGAAAGGGGACAGAAGAAAAATAGCGCAATAATATTTGGATCAGAAAGAAAAGAACATTATATAACTCCTGAATACATCATTGAACTCATGAGAAACCTCTTGAAAATTGAGCTTGTGGAAAACGACTTCAACAACATATATCCCCTAGGTTCAACTTTAAATAGGCCAGTGAAAGTTGAATTCACCTCTTATATCAAAAAAGCTAAGGTTCTGAAAAACACCAAAAACCTGAAAGGATCTACAATAAGTATAGTACATGATCACACTGAACAACAGCGAGTAGAACACAAGATATTGAGAAAACATCTTTATATCGCTAAGCAGAAAGACGATATTAATATTTGCTTTATAAAGAACAACAAGCTTCACCTCAATAATAAGATCTTCACTGCTACTCAACTTGAAAACTTGGAGGACGCAAACGAACTTTACTATCAGAACAAACCACGAAGCGATCCAGGTACACCAGCCCCCGAGCATCTTCCTTTGAAACAAAATAATCTGAAAGAAGAGGATTTCACACTCATAAAGCCAACTCAAACCAAAATCTCAAACTCATCTGATCTCACTAACGAAATCGTTAATACTCCGAAAACAGGTGCAACGAAAAAAACTATCAAGGAAACAGTACGAGAGAAACCAAACTTGCGAAAACACTCTGTCAGATAGATTCAACGCTCTCACTCACTTTATCTTCTATTTAATTGTATCATCTTAAACTGTTTATTTTTGAGTTATTGCTATTCTCGTCACCACTCCATTACAAACAAAATTTATACCTCCTTTAATAAAAAATGAATCCATATATCAGAGACTATGAATATGAACTCATTGTAACCAAAAAAGTTAATAATATAATTGACTACAATAATATGATTTCTTCTGAAGAAAACAAAAAATTCAACTGCAACATTCTCCACCAGAACATAAGAAGTATTGCAAAAAATTTAAGTGAACTAGAAATATATATTCGTGAACTAAAACAACATTTCCACTGCATTGTACTCACAGAAACATGGAATATTCCAGACATAAATATGCTTAAACTAGATGGCTATGATATATTGTATAACGAGGGTAACATCAATAAATGCGATGGCGTTGTTATCTACGTAAGAGAAAATATATGCTATAATCATGAGATCATTGATATAGGTGTATGCAAATCGATTCAAATGAAACTAAAAGTAAACGAGAAAACGGCTTTATACCGTCCGCCCTCAACAGATGAAAAAATATTCGTCAAAAAACTTCGGGAACACCTCTCTAAAGTTTCGAACATCAATGCTGACTATCATGTATTTTTAGGAGATATCAACTTGAACATACTAGTTGAAGATGACATTATTACTGAATATCTAAATAACTTTTACGAGTTTGATTACCATTCCGTTATAAATACTGTAACTAGACAACAAAGTAACACATGCGTTTATAAAAAAAAATCGAATGAAATTTTACCTATTGTGCTTAAAAGTGCCATAACAGATATTACACTACAATCGTTAAACTCCCCTCCGAAAATGATGAAGAATATGAGATTTCAGAAGCAAAATACTGTAAATACACTGACTATCCTTCCTTGAGAACAGAATTAACTCTCTATGATTGGTCTAATACCCTCTCAGCAGATGTCGACGAATGCTTCACACGTTTTCTAGAATTGTTGAAAAATTTGATCGCAAAACACACTAAAACATCAAAGATAAAACACAAAAACATCAAACGAAAACAATGGATCACACGAGGATTAGTAAACTCCATAAACACCAGAGATAGTTTATTCAAAAAGGTTCGAAAAGAGCCAGATAACCAAATTTTGAAAGAACAATACAAAAATTATCGAAACATGTTAAATAGTCTAATCAAGAATTCAAAAATCAATTTCTATAAAAATCGTGTGGACAGATCACAAAACGACACCAAGGCGCTATGGGAAACGGTGAAGGACATTTCGGGAAAAAATGAAAAAACCAAAATACAAATAATAAAAAGTGAAACAGGTAGTCTCACCTATGACAAAAAAGAGATTGCAAATTGCTTTAATAATCACTATTTCTCGATTGGGCAATAACTTGCGAAAAAAATACAAAAACCTGTGAATTCTCCCCTGAAAAAAGCATCTTCTGTGCACTCTATATTTTTGGAACCTACAACAGAAAAAGAGATTATTGAAACAATATCATCTCTCAAAATGAACAAAACTCCAGGTATCGATGAAATCAGAGCTGAAACCTTAAAAGAAATAAAAACGGAGATAGCTTTTCCCCTGAACAACATTTTCAATAAAATAATGGAAACAGGAAAATTTCTCAAAAAACTCAAAACAGGAGTTATCAAACCAATTTTCAAAAAAGGAAACAAACACGAAGTTCTAAACTACAGACCAATTACACTTATTTCAAACATAGCTAAAACACTAGAAAAAATAATCAAAAAGAGAATGATATCGTACATTAACAAGCATAATTTCATCTCAAATAATCAATATGGATTCAAAGAAGGAATTTCTACCCAAGATGCTATTATCTCTCTCACCTCCAAAATATCAGGAAATCTAGAAAAGAGTAAACCAAGTCTATGTGTTTTCTTAGATCTTGCCAAGGCCTTCGACACCGTGAACCACTCACAACTGTTGACGACCTTGCAAGATATGGATTTCAGAGGGAACACACTCAATCTCATGGAGAGTTACCTCAAAGACAGAGAGCAATACGTGAAAATCGATAACGTCATCAGTGAAAAAAGGATTTTGGAATGCGGAGTACCGCAAGGAACAGTTTTGGGGCCAATTCTCTTTACAATATACATCAATGATATATTGCATTACGATACTTGTGGCAGCATTGTTTGCTTCGCTGATGATACAGTGGTATTGTACAGTGCTGATAGCTGGAATGACCTCAAAACTAAAGCAGAAGATGACATGAGTAAACTTTTTGAATGCTTTGCGGATAAAATACTATCGATAAACTACGAAAAAACCTTCTTTTTACCATTCTCGTGCTATGCCAACTCACTACCCCAATATGATACATTGAATATCGGAAATAATATATTAATTCGATCAACAGAAAAAGTATTTAGGAGTATTTAGGAGTAGTGATAGATGGAACTATCATGTTGACCAAGTGACTAGAACATTAAGGAGCACTCTTTATAGATTCAAATACTTACGAAATATATTAGATGCCTCGCGAATGAAAACAATCTATTTCGCAATAGTAGAGTCTCGTCTTGCATATGGAATAGTAGGCTGGGGCGGAGTAGCAAAATCACATTTAAAGAAATTAGATGTACTACAGAAAAAAAATTTAAAAATTCTCCTTGGAAAACCATTACAATACTCATCGGAAAAACTTTTCAAAGAATCGAAATTGTTCGACCTCAGGCAACTTTACTTCCTAAAAACTGTTGTGAAACAACAAAAAAACCGAACAAAATTAAACTATGTAGATCACAAGTATAATACAAGACTTAAAACCAATGCACAACTGAGCACGGTATGCTCTACAAAAACAATCGTCCAGAGAACATATATTCATCTTGCAAACCGGTTCTACAATTACTTACCTCTGAAAACCAGACTTGCACCGACAATTATTTCATTTAAAAAAGATGTCAAATGTTTCATTTTAGAAACAGATAGAGTTTTCATACATCGATTAATTGATCCCTCGACTGCATGACATACACTCTGTATAATAGAAATAGCACTAATTAGTTGCCTGCTATACTTATCCAATAAAATGAGTCCATATTCATATTCCTTATTGATTTTTTCTCTCTTATGATCCTTTAACCTCATTCATTATTCAAGCTCTGCTGAATATTACCATCTCGATTACCATCCAATATTGAAATATTTTTATTCCATACTGTCATCACTACACTGTGTAATTCTTCAATCTCGATTTTATGTATGTTGATTTGTTAAATTGCATATGCTGTAATTGTTTACATTTATTCATTTGTACAAAAATGTGTTTATGAGTCTACGAATCAGATACACTATTCACTATTTCATCAATGTCTAACAGTATTATTCCACTATTTTTTATTTTTATCTTTAAAATTAATCAATAACCATACGTGATGAAAGAACACCCACGCCCAGGCTATGCCTTAGTGGGTATTCATTCATTATTAAGCAAATTTATACCTAACACTGTTGTGGAGTAGTTCCCCGTCCCACGCTCAGGATCATCCTAAAGTGGGAACCCACATTTATTTGTCAAATATTTTGCATGCAATTATATCTATCATTAATACTTATTGTGAAATTTATTTTGACGAATAAATATTATTATTATTATTATTTAAGGGTTGTTCTTTTGAAACCATAGCGGAATAATTTTTTTAGCAGTACTTTGTGATCAACACAATCAAAGGCCTTAGAAAAATCGCAGAACACTGCTGCAGCTACCTCACCTTTATTTAGCCTTACATATAACTCGCTCTTCCAGAAAGTCGAATATAGCATCATTCGTGCTCTTGGATATTTGAAAACCAAACTGAGTGCCACTCAGTATATTGTGTTCATCAAGGAATTTGAGTAATCTTTTTTCACAAGCTTCTCTATCACCTTTGACAAAGTTGATATTAACGATATAGGTCGAAGGTTGGATTGTTTCATCCAGTTTACCCCCCTTATGAATTGGAATCACTACAGCTGTTTTCAACACTTCAGGAAATATACCAATTGAGAATGATACATTAATTGTCTCTGCCAGGGCGAAAAGGGCATGGTCTGGCAGTTTTTCTATTAAATTCATAGATATTTCGTCAAGTCCATGTGTTTTTTTATTTTTTTATTTCTTTAAATGGTTCCTTTAGTTCTTCGACATTAGTATGTTCTAAAATAAATTCTTCAGATATCTGTACTTCACTCAAGTAGTCTAAAGGGTTTTTTTGTACGGTTATGTTAGATTTAAGTTTGTACTGGAAGTTTGTTTGTTTTGCCTCTCAACTCATTGAAGATGGCCCAGTTCTCTTTGAGTTTATTTGGCGCCTTTGAGAGTATCTCATTATAATACTTTTCTTTTGCACATCTGATAACTCTTCTATAGATCGTTCGGTACTTATTGAAATATATATGAAAGTCTTCACTTGTGGTATATTTCCTAATCATGTGTAAGGCCCTCATATTACTTGAAGAGGTTCTGATTCCTTTAGTGATCCAAGGCTTTTTCAATTTACTTTTAATTTTTTGCATAGGAAAAGACCTATTGAAGACTTCACTCAACATTTTATGAAATAAACATAGGGGTTCAGAAGAGTTTAAGACACTAAACCAGTTAATTACACCGGCATTTTGTTGAAACTTGATGAAGTTATTTTTGATATAGGGACTGCCAAACCTCTGCCTCTCACTTTTTTTTTTATATTTTAATGCAAAATATGTGACAACAGCTTCATGATCTGAGAGCGCTGCGGGGATAACTACAGATTGAGCACCCTCTTCATCAAAATTAAGACAAACATAATCTATAGTCGATTGGTATACAAGATAATATATAACACAAGCTAAATATTATTTATACCTAATCATCAGTTTTGGTTCGCGCCGAGTACTTGATTTCCTTGGTACCCCCTATTAATAGGGGGCAGGGGAATGCCCCCTATTAATCCGCCACCTGGGGACGCGCCCGATGGGGGACTGATTACCCCACACGGGACCTAACCTACGATAACCTAACCTAAACTACATTGATACTACAAAAAACAAATAAGTATATCTAAAACTACGGAAAATATTTCAATAATTTCATCGATTTGATAATTCCTCACATGAGGAAGTGAAAATCTTTGTCGGATATTTATTCAATGAGTATATATTTATATATTCTTAGTCGACTATTTACAGAATATCTATATACACAAAATATAAGCAAATGACAGTATACTTACCCCAACAGCTTATTTTATGATTACTTACCGCTAGCTGTGAAATCCCCTGATACTTTATAAGGAGAACAAAAATCCTCTATTGGAACCAGTTTCCAAGTTCGCAATTCCAAATATAACATTCTTACCTTCAGAGGAGGACCGGAAGAAATATCCTCATCTGGATATTCATCACGATTTCTCTTCGAATAAGATGCGGAATCAGCTCCCTTATCTCCAGCATGAATTTTCTCACTTTTATCAACATTACACCTTATATTAGGGAACCTCTTCCTATAAGCCATCAAAGAAATGCGTTTCCTTTTCACCGGCTGGACATCTTTGGACATTTTCTTTTCAATTTCCCTGATCTCTTCCTCTATTCGATGAATTTGTCGGTTCAAATCACACATCACTTTTTTTCCACTCAACAACCTGGTGGAATATTTGGATTCACCCTCGTGACCACTCATTTCAAAAATTCTCTAAAATTTCAATTCTCGTTAACAAACTGCAAGTAACTCACTGAAAGTTCGGGATGAAACTGAATAAGAATGCCATGAAGATCAACTTAAGTAGTAATGGCCTGAGAATGGCCAGACATGTGGGCGTAGCTTAGGAAGGGGATGCCAATGACAGGTAAGGTAGGTATTCCGATTGGCTGAAAGGATTGGTCGATGCTCAGGTACATGGGGATAATGAAGCTTATATTTTA
Source organism: Chrysomela aeneicollis (assembly GCA_029955515.1). Classification (NCBI taxonomy): domain Eukaryota; kingdom Metazoa; phylum Arthropoda; class Insecta; order Coleoptera; family Chrysomelidae; genus Chrysomela; species Chrysomela aeneicollis. Next base: position 3,146,974 of record JARUHQ010000013.1, on the reverse strand, counting down.
CTTCTAGGATTCTCAAGTGAATAATTTTCATCCACAATCACCTTATAATTAAAATTATATACACATGCACTAAAGATTCCTGAAAAGTCCGAATCCATCAACCAAATTGAAAATTTGGAGACTGTGGCTTAATAATATACAACAAATGGAAATATAACCCAGAAACCACAAAATATTTGAGCAAAACCTAATGAGTTCAATCGGTATTTTAAATGGATATAAGAACTTAATTGTCGAAATACGTAATTGTTTTTTCTATAATATTTTGAGGTTATTGGGTTATATTTTCATTTGTTGATTATTCATTAACTAGTTGAATAATGAAAATGGTTTATTCTACTAGAGAATGATGAAATATCTATCTTATATCGTATATAAATATTAGATATTTCTTACTTTGTTTCATCATGTTTCATTTCGTTTTCATCCATAAAAAGCTTGTATATTATCTAAGTTCTTGATGAATCTCTACTCTCTAGAATTTCCTCTTGAAAATGCTGTCAGATCGAAATGGCGAATGATTTTCTGATGGAAAATGTCTGCGATTCTGATTCTAAATGAATTTTGAATATATATCAGTCGCTTTAGAAAAATATACGCTATCTGAAAAACTCATTACAATACATAACCATTGATTTCATAAATATGATTCACAATTGAATTTTTATTGAAATCACCATAGTTCTAACGCAATCCTTATCCGAATATTTTATTAGTTTTTCCGCATATTATCTCATATCAACAACCTTATACGAAGCTTTGTAGGTACCAAATATAGGCCGAGAGAAGTTGATGGATATTTTTAAGTCATCAAAATGACCGCTATAGAGTGAAAATTAAATGTTCTTGAAAAATATTGAAGTACTGTACAATATCGAAAATATTTTTTTTTTGCTGCAGCTCAATATATCTTCAATAACCAAAATGAAGGAATCTGTTGAATAATACCTATTTCAAATAGCTGTATCTTCCATACCATTTATCCAAACTTGTTGTACTCATGCTTTTTTGAAAAATGATCTCACACTCATTCGAATGACGCCTACTTTGATGATTCTAGTTTATTTCCACTTCCAGAGGGCGCCCCGTACACAAGGTCGAGTTTTTTAAAAAATTTCTTGAAGACATCAGACGAGACGATACAATTATGTTTTCATCAGACATGGACGACCAAATAAATTTAAATAATATCGAACGCTGATATCAAAATTAATTAAATCAATATGATTTTAATATATTGATTTGGAAAATAATCTTGTATTTCAAATATAGAAAACGGTTTGAAGGCACGTGTTCAAACTGCAGATTAGTATCACTAATCCATTAACCTGTAATATTGATGGTTTCAAGAATAATGGTCTGTATAATCTGCTTATGTCATTTTAATGTTTCTAACATTCTCCATTCGAATTTATTGCCAAGAAATCCTAAGAATTTTACCTACCCTATGCACACAGGTGAATAATTCATACCTAATTCATTGACCTGTATAATGAGATGAGAAAATAATGACATAATCTGATCATGTTATTCGAATTATTGTTCATTTAGGTAGCTGCTCAAATTTACCATGTCATTAGTATAGACACAATTTCTCAAAAATCATGGATGATTATTTTGCCTCGGATTATAATAATTAGTATGGTTCAATAGGCCCTACAGGAAAATATGTTGCAGATGAATATGTTGTTGAAATATTTCGAGGGATTTGAGAGAAACGAACACGCTTCGTACTGCTATTACCCCTTTTTGTTTCTTTCTGGGGATAATACGAGAAAAGGATGGGTTGAAAGCAACCGTAATCGAAATTTATGTACTACTCAGCTCAGGGAGAGGGGTGGGTAAATTGGTACTATTTTATTTCTTCTGAATACCCGAGGGTGAGAGATATTAAATTTGGAACCACTTAGCCGAGGACTTCTAGTTGTTTGTCCAACAAAATTCCGAGGTGGGACGGCACTGGCCTAGGACAGATGCCCCGATTCAGTTCGCCCAGAGTTGATTGATAAATGATATGTGGGATGTCAATAGTTTACAAGGTAGGTTAGGTTGATCAACATATATTTTTAATAGTAAATAGAGAGAATATAGCACAAGATTCAACAGGAAGAGTGTCAGGTACTAATATTAGTGACAGAAGGGAGCCCTATAGGTATATATACCGCAGGTTCACATGTATAGCAAAGCAAGTAAGTATTATATGAAGACTGTGATTTCTTTAAACATATAAGTTGGTATTCAGCGTTAGAACAATTGAAAATGAAACACGGAGATGGTATTGCAGGACTAGAGTTCATGCACTTTCCACAAGAAGCAATAAGCCAGTCAGAGAAAGTTAGGACAGATCTTACTTGAGCGTAGACAGGTAGGTAGCTCAGCACAGCAACTATATTACCAGGAGACTTATCGATGTACCATAGGTCTCTTCTGCTACCCGGACAGGTTTCCTGTCTGAATAAGACTCCCTTTTAAGACCTAGATCCCCTTTACCCCCGTATAGATCTGACTTATGCAGGTAGGTATACCAAAAAGGCCTGAAATATAGTATTTCATAAAGAAATGGAGAGAATAGGTATGAGAATGGAGAGTAGAGTCCGGGAGAAGTCTAGGGTTACTTGCCTGTGATGGTGTGTGGCCTTTAAGAAGGTTTCGATGAGAAACGTTTTCAAACGCTAGAAAAAATAAAATCCACCCAATGGCGAGGAATAATCAACTAGATTGATTCCACTTTTTCCTAGATTATTTTTCAGGCTAACAAATCCGCAATTTCGCGATTTTCAGAAGCACAAGCAATCCTGATAAAAAAAAGCCAGAAAGAATAAGGTTAGACCCCACGTTTTGGAGGCAAAATTTCCCACTATAACCTCTCTGACAGAGGAAGTTGTCAGTCTGCTGACACCTGTCTGGACCACTGTCAACCTTTTCAATCAACTGATAAATGCAGGAAGTAAACAAACCCACTTCGACTAAATATATATACCAGGAAAGGAATCAACATGATGTGAAATTACTGCATAACTGATATTTAGACAATTTCAGGAAATTATAGTGGAGGTCTACCACCAGAAGGAAAGTTGAGACCATGGAGCACAATATTTTGCTTCGAACAGAGCCCAGTGTATAGTAGTATATTTCAGAGTGACTAACAATAAATCCAATACCCCGTAAATCTGCTGTATGCCCTGAAATATCAGGGCCCTTTAGGATTTTCCATGGGCAGATATATATTATAGTTTTTGAACCGTAACAACACCCCCCTTCTTGAAAGAAGTTTTCTTTTCTTAAAAAAAAACTTTTTCTGAAGAGAAAAAAAAACAAAAAAAATCCATAGCCTCGCGGAGAACGATTCGTCGAGTTATTCATCGGATTCGAGTTCATCCCCGTCTGGAGGATGAGCTTTCAGGTCCTTTGCGTGCCACACGCCCACATTCTTGCCGGTGGGTCCAACCAGTTCGTAGGACCATGGTGATAAAACTCGGGAGATGATATATGGCCCATCGAACTTATTTCGGAATTTTGCAGTGATTCCTTGCGCTTTGTCAGAGATTGCATAGTTGCGTTTCCACACCTTCTGACGCACTTGGAAGCGCTCCTCTCGGCGCCGTAAATTGTAATGTCTGCTGCTCTTAGCGAAGGCTTCCTGCAACCTCTGGTTGACATCCTGATATACTTGCCTCAGGGCGACGTTCCGAATACCTGGATCGAATGGAATTTTATCGAGGTCATTAGCCAGCGGGTGCAGTTCCTCTCCAGAGAGTTTGAGCTCGCGTCCAAACACGATGAAGTTGGGTGTTAACTTCGTTGTTTCATGTCGGGCGCTTCTAATAGCCCACGCAACCTGCTGTAGGAACTTGTCCCAGGTGCGATGGTTCTCGGAGACGTAGGAGGTCAGAATCGTCTTTATGACTCGGTGACAACGTTCAACCGGATTTGCCTGGGCGTGGTAGTTGGATATGGGTCTGGCAGTAATGTCATACTTCTTGAGCAACTGAGAGAAAAGGCCACTTCTGAACTGGACTCCGTTATCCATTATCACCCTCTTGGGTACCCCAAATAGTAGAAGGACGTTCTCTTCGAAAACCCCAGTCACCTTAGCGGCCGTTGCTGATCGGAGAGGAAATACCAAAATAAATTTCGAGAATATATCCAATACTGATAATATGTGGGTATATCCGGCAGTTGACCTCGGAAGTGGACCGACCAAGTCGATGCTGAGAACCTCCCAGGGCCGCGACACGGTGGGACTCGCACTGAGCATCAGTCCGGCGGGAGCTCGCTGTTCTGGCTTGGTTCGAAGACAAGTATCACAGCGCCTCACATAGCGAGCAACATCTTGGCGGAGCTTCGGCCAGTAATACCGCGAAGAGATGCGGGCGCACGTCTTATAGACTCCTAGGTGTCCGGAAGTAGGAGGGTCGTGATTTAGTCTTATGACTTCGGATCTCTTTTCCTTCGGGAGTACTAGCAGCCAACCATCTGAAACCTCCACGAGCTCAGGATATGGTAGGCTAGCTTTCCTGAACAGTTGACGACCTTCACTTCTCCACATTGGGTACTTGACTGGCTGTTTTTCGACTTGGTCTAACATCCTCAGATACCACTTGTCCCTGACTTCCGGTGCATCACCAGCACGACTATCGACCGCGTTCACCGCGGGTACAGCTCTGGACAGTGTATCCGGAACTAAATGATCCTTCCCCTTGCGGTGAACGATGTCGAAGTCGTACTGTTGAAGCCTCACAGCCCATCGTGCGATCCTTCCCACCGGGACTTTGATGTTATTAAGCCACCGGAGGCTGTGATGGTCTGTTATCACCGTAAATTTTGTGCCTTCCACATAAGGCCTGAGCTTCTCGATAGCAAACAGGACAGCAAGACATTCTTTCTCAGTGGTGCTGTACTTTCTCTCATTCCTCGTCAAAGATCTGCTCAGATAGCAAATCACTTTTTCTCCTTCCTCGGAGACCTGAGAAAGTACTGCTCCCACCCCATAATCTGAAGCATCTGTCTGTATGGTGAACGGAAGCTCAAAATTTGGACAAGTGAGAATTGGAGCCGATATGAGATGATCCTTCAAGGTTTGGAAAGATTCCTCACACGCCATATTCCAGTCAAATTTTACGTTCTTCTTCAAGAGGGCGCAAAGAGGGGATGTCACAGAGGAAAAGTTGGGCACAAACCTTCGGTACCAAGATGCAAGTCCAATGAGACGTCGCACCTCAGAGACATTTTTGGGTGATGGAATTTGGACTATGGCCTCTACCTTCTCGGGGTCCACCATGAGGCCTGAGGCACCCACTACATACCCTAGATACCGGAGCTCTGACTTGCAAAAATGGCACTTGTCCTTGTTCAAGGTTAGACCAGACCGAGTAAGTCGGGAAAGAACCTCCTTCAAAATGTCTAAATGTTTCTCGAAAGTATCAGTACAGATGATAACATCATCGAGATAAACAAAGACGTACTTCTCTAAGTCTATCCCAATGACTCGGTCAATAAACCGTTGCCAGGTCGCGGGCGCATTGTGGAGCCCCATGGGCATACGCGTAAACTGGAAAAGACCTCGATTGGGTACAATAAAGGCGGTAAGCGGCTTCGATTCTTTCGAGAGGGGTATCTGCCAATACGCCGACTTGATATCCAGCGTGGTGAGATAATGGGCATCTCGTAATTTATCCAGCGTAGTACTTACATACGGTAAGGGATAGGCGTCGCGCTCGGTGATTTTATTGAGCTGCCGAAAGTCAACAACAAAACGGTATCGGCCATCATGTTTCTTAATCAGTAAGATGGGTGAAGCCCACGGTGAGTCGGAGGGTTCTATCACTCCATCTGCCAACATTTGGTCCAGTTCATTATGCACCTGTTTGAGCACTGCGGGTGATACTGGGTAGTACCTTTGTCGGATCGGTGGAGAAGTTGTTTTAATTTCATGATGGACGAGAGAGGTACATCCTAATTTTGACCCCATAGATTGGAACGTGTTGGCTATTAAGTGGTCTAACTGTCTCTGTTGCAGTTCCGTCAACGTACTGATGGAGCAAATGGCCGGCAGTTCTTCCACTTCCGAATTTTTAAATGACCAATCTCCTGAGAACATATCTGGTATGATTTGCATCCGGGACCAAAAATCCATTCCAAGAATCAAGGCATGTGGAAGAGCTGGAACAACCAATATTTCGAAGCTTTTGACCCTTCCACACAAGGCTATAGGCACAATAATAACCCCGGCGATGATGCATGTATGGCCATTGGCGACGGTACACTGTTGTTCCCCCACTGGTCGTAACTGACAAATTGAGCTCAGAATATTCCAACCCCCTTTTCCTAAAACTGTTCGAGTGCACCCGGAATCTAGAAGAGAAAGAAATTTATGCCCTAGAATTTCCACGTTAAGGTAGGGTCGGTTATCCCCCTTCGCATGGGCTAAAACATAGTCTATGATGAAGGTATTTCTTTGGTCGACCTTGAGAGTATCTGACTGATCAGCCCGGCGGTCTACGGGTGATCTCTCTGCCAGTTTTTTGCACAGGTTGGACAAGCGGAAGCTATGACTTCTTTTTTCCCACATTTGAAACAAAATTTCTTACGTGGATGCGGACATCTATGGAATTTGTGATCGGTACTATCGCAATTCCAACACCTCGGACCTTGATCTACGAGATCAACGCGATGATCTCTGCACGAACTTGGGCGAGGGATGGTTTCCGGAAGGATGATGGAATCACTAGGAGGAATGAATTGACTGTCAATGGACGAGACTTGATTGCTTGGGGGTCGTCTGTAGGCTAACTCGGGCTCAAGAAGATATCGGTAGTTCGTAGGTGGGGGGGTGAACTTATCCACCCTCCACTCTGTTTCTTCTACTGCTCTACCAAGTCGGACCAGATCCCCAATCGTAATCGTCTCGATCAGAGCCAGTTGCTTCTGTATATAAGGTAGCATGTTTCGCCTGATAATGTTCACTCGAGTAGGTTCAGTAGGGAGTACTGGCATCTTGCGAAACATATTTTCCATGGCGGAGACGAAGTTGATGACCTTTTCTTGGGATCCTTGCGTTCTCCTGCGCAGTTCATCCCAAAGACCGTATTCGTAGTCATAAGGCTGAAATGCTTCCTTGAGTTGTCTCACCAGATCATCCCATGACTCGAAATGTCCGGTTCGATACCAGAGGAGAGCCTCCTGTGTAAATAATTCTGGAGCTGATCGAAGTATTCGCTCTTTTGATACCCCACGGGAAATGCGAAGCTCCTCCACTCGCTCCAGGAAATCATTAACACTGGATCTCCCATTAAACTTGACTCCCCAACGCTCTACCTGAGCTCGCTGGTCCCCCTGATCCCAAGTATAGGTTGCTCGCGATTGCTCGGGTCGATCGGAATTCAATCGAAGTTGATTCAATCGAGAGGCTAAAGGAGGATTTACATCGAAGGCATCAAATAACGTGCTTGGCCTAAATGTCTCGTCTCTGACAGCTTGTGCCGACAGATTTGCCGGAGATGATCGAGTTTCCGAAAACCTAACATTCCTACCGTCTGCGGGAAGAGATGACCTAGCCTCGGAGGATTCCCGCTCTTCCCTAGGGCGAGTTTGACTAGGACGAGGTGGTATGCCGGTGAAGGATGTCGACTCTGGGTATGATGACGATGATGGACGAGCGAAGGTATCATCATTATGGCCTTCACTGGTACGATGCCCTGTGGATATGAATGGTGGTTGCCCACTTCGAGATTGGAATCTGTCCCTAACATTCTCGTGTCCTTTCTCTCGATCCTCCGACAAGTCGATCAGGTCGTAGGAGACATTGGTCTCATTCAAGGTTGCGGTAGTGTCCCGGGGAATATCCTCATCCAGTATGGAATGTGACTCCTGGTGGGACTGAACTGTACGATTAATCGGCTGGCTGCTCATGGAAATTCCTTCAAATGCTAGGTTGAGGTCGCCGATTAATTGGGAGCACATACGAACTAAATTCAATTTAGTGCCCTCCTGATCTTCATTATTGGTGAGTATGCGTTGCAGACGACGAGATACATGAAGTAGTCGTGTATAAATACGAGAAAATTCGTTATCCCGATTGGCATAATCAAATTCCAAAATAGCTCCTTTCAACTCGGTTATTTTCCGTTCACAGATAGAAACCTCATATACCGGATCAAGCCTAACAATCATCGGGGCTAGTGATAAGTTCTGCCGTTCCATTCTCAAAGCCTCTCTCAAAGCTACCCTCTTTTCCGCTACCGTGTTTCCTACAGGCAAGTCTCTGATTTGCAACTCGTATGTAAGCTCATCCCCCAAAAGACGATTGACTTCCATTGTGACAACGTATTAAAGCTATTTGTAACAGTCACTCTTAACGTTGACACGAAGTGTCCCCGCCTCCCACAAAAAAAAATCTAACTAACATCCGCAAGTCTCACACTGCTCATAGAGCCCTAACCAATCCCTATACCGTAGAGTAAACCAAACAAATTCCTAACATTGTTACACCCTGTATAAATATGTGAAAATCACGCTCTGAAATCCCTCCAGGTGAAACAAATACACTGCCCTATATATTTATTAATTATAACAGCTACCCCCAAGAATGTCCACCCTGTATAGGATGAACACCAATTCCCCTCAAGATCACTATTTGGCAAAAAAAAACCTCGAATTTTCCGATCAAAGATATCAGACAAAATATACAAAGGAAACGATAAAAATTGTTTTTTTTTTCCAAATCTCGCCTTCACCCTGTATACAATTACGTACTACTTGGAACTACTGTGCGGTTGTACGAAGAGAAAAATAGACACACATTTTTTTCAAACTTAAAAAAAAACTGTAGTGAACCAAGTATCACCCTGTATCTGAGCGAAGCGATCGAAGAAGCGATAAAAAAAATCTCCTATAGAAAAAAACTCCTACAGATTCTCTACCTGCTTGCTCACCGTCTGTCTTCTGAAAAAACTGTTGTGACAGGAAAGTGCAAGACAACCGAATATCCTCAACTGAAAGCAGTTTTTTTTTTTCCCACACCCCGTATATGAAAAATCAAACCACGTGACTGGGCGCCATTTTTATTACCCCTTTTTGTTTCTTTCTGGGGATAATACGAGAAAAGGATGGGTTGAAAGCAACCGTAATCGAAATTTATGTACTACTCAGCTCAGGGAGAGGGGTGGGTAAATTGGTACTATTTTATTTCTTCTGAATACCCGAGGGTGAGAGATATTAAATTTGGAACCACTTAGCCGAGGACTTCTAGTTGTTTGTCCAACAAAATTCCGAGGTGGGACGGCACTGGCCTAGGACAGATGCCCCGATTCAGTTCGCCCAGAGTTGATTGATAAATGATATGTGGGATGTCAATAGTTTACAAGGTAGGTTAGGTTGATCAACATATATTTTTAATAGTAAATAGAGAGAATATAGCACAAGATTCAACAGGAAGAGTGTCAGGTACTAATATTAGTGACAGAAGGGAGCCCTATAGGTATATATACCGCAGGTTCACATGTATAGCAAAGCAAGTAAGTATTATATGAAGACTGTGATTTCTTTAAACATATAAGTTGGTATTCAGCGTTAGAACAATTGAAAATGAAACACGGAGATGGTATTGCAGGACTAGAGTTCATGCACTTTCCACAAGAAGCAATAAGCCAGTCAGAGAAAGTTAGGACAGATCTTACTTGAGCGTAGACAGGTAGGTAGCTCAGCACAGCAACTATATTACCAGGAGACTTATCGATGTTCCATAGGTCTCTTCTGCTACCCGGACAGGTTTCCTGTCTGAATAAGACTCCCTTTTAAGACCTAGATCCCCTTTACCCCCGTATAGATCTGACTTATGCAGGTAGGTATACCAAAAAGGCCTGAAATATAGTATTTCATAAAGAAATGGAGAGAATAGGTATGAGAATGGAGAGTAGAGTCCGGGAGAAGTCTAGGGTTACTTGCCTGTGATGGTGTGTGGCCTTTAAGAAGGTTTCGATGAGAAACGTTTTCAAACGCTAGAAAAAATAAAATCCACCCAATGGCGAGGAATAATCAACTAGATTGATTCCACTTTTTCCTAGATTATTTTTCAGGCTAACAAATCCGCAATTTCGCGATTTTCAGAAGCACAAGCAATCCTGATAAAAAAAAGCCAGAAAGAATAAGGTTAGACCCCACGTTTTGGAGGCAAAATTTCCCACTATAACCTCTCTGACAGAGGAAGTTGTCAGTCTGCTGACACCTGTCTGGACCACTGTCAACCTTTTCAATCAACTGATAAATGCAGGAAGTAAACAAACCCACTTCGACTAAATATATATACCAGGAAAGGAATCAACATGATGTGAAATTACTGCATAACTGATATTTAGACAATTTCAGGAAATTATAGTGGAGGTCTACCACCAGAAGGAAAGTTGAGACCATGGAGCACAATATTTTGCTTCGAACAGAGCCCAGTGTATAGTAGTATATTTCAGAGTGACTAACAATAAATCCAATACCCCGTAAATCTGCTGTATGCCCTGAAATATCAGGGCCCTTTAGGATTTTCCATGGGCAGATATATATTATAGTTTTTGAACCGTAACACTGCTCAAACTGTGGACATTATAAAACGTGAAAAAAATCAAACAATCACTTCTGGCCAGCTGTTGGCTCTTTGAATTCTATCAATATCGCCGAGTAATCCGTTTCCATGATACAGCTCCAATTCAATTCAATTCAAAATGTACTTTATTGTCGAAGAATAAAAATTCTTATTGACAAAGCATGTCTAAACAATTTAAAAAATTAAGGTAAAGTGGACAACAGAAGTAAAAAAAACTCAAATGTAACAGGACATTGAATTCTACAGAACAGTTAAAAAATTGATATGAGTGAATAAATAATAATAACTATTAAATAAAGGTTCAGGCACTCAGAATCTGTCTTCAAAATATTCTTCCAAGCTATAATATGCTTTTGGAAGTAAAAGTTCTTTCATACATTTTCGAAATACTTTTGAGTCTGTCATACTTTTTATTTCAGATGGTAGATGATTAAATATCTTCCGACTCTCAAAGATTATGGAATTTTTCGTTAATGATGAAATTGGTTTTGGCAGAGGTATATTGGCATTTTGCCGGGTGTTATATATATTTTTGGAAGGAAATTTGTTTTTTATTTTAAGAATAAGACATACTGTTTCTAAAATGAAGATGCAATGGATTGTTAGTAATTTATTTTTGATGAAAAGTGGTCTACCATACGCCTAGCTCTTGATATATATTTCACCGCCCTTATTTGTAGAATAAATACCGATTGCATCAACTGTTTGCTACAGAAACCCCAAAAGGCTATACCATATCTCAAATGGGTTTCAACTAATGAAAAATACGATGTTTTTCCTGCTACTATTCCTAACTCATTGGTTATGACCCTGACAGCATAACATCCTGATGCAAGTTTTTTGTTGAGATATTGTACATGTTCATCAAACTTTAAGGTTTGATCAATCCATAATCCCAAGAATTTGGTGCATGTCTTATTTTCGATTGTATAATTCTGAAGACTTAGGTTTCCAGAAGCAAATTTGAACAATATCAAGTTAGTTTCATTCACATTGAAGCAAAGAGAATTGGAATCACACCAAGATTTGACTTTGTCTAAGTCAACTTTAATCATATTTTTCAATGACTCTATATTATTTCCATGCCATAGTAAGGTTGTATCATCTGCAAACAATGTAAACTTTCCTTGTATATCGATATCAGATAAGTCATTCACGTAGAGAAGGAATAAAATGGGGCCAAGCTCTGATCCTTGTGGAACTCCACAGATTATGTTTGAGAGACTGGAATTTTCGTTCGGAAATTTCACCATTTGATTTCTGTCCGAAAGATAAGATTGGAACCATTTAAGGGTTGTTCTTTTGAAACCATAGCGGAATAATTTTTTAAGCAGCACTTTGTGATCAACACAATCAAAGGCCTTAGAAAAATCGCAGAACACTGCTGCAGCTACCTCACCTTAATTTAGCCCTACATATAACTCTTCCATAAAGTCGAATATAGCATCATTCGTGCTCTTGGATCTTTGAAAACCAAACTGAGAGCCACTCAGTATATTGTGTTTATCCAGGAATGTGAGTAATCTTTTTTTCACAAGCTTCTCTATCACCTTTGACAAAGTTGATATTAACGATATAGGTCGAAAGTTGGATGGTTCATCCTGTTTACCCCCCTCATGAATTGGAATCACTACAGCTGTTTTCAACACTTCAGGAAATATACCAATTGATAATAATACATTAACTGTCTCTGCCAGGGCAAAAAGGGCATGGTCAGGCAGTTTTTCTATTGAATTCATAGATATTTCGTCAAGTCCATGTGTTTTTTTATTTTTTTTATTTCTTCAAATGTTTCCTTTAGTTCTTCGACATTAGTATGTTCTAAAATAAATTCTTCAGATATCTGCACTTCACTCAAGTAGTCTAAAGGGTTTTTTTCGTACGGTAATTGTTGCAAATAGCAAGAATCATGTTAATTATCCCTTTGTATGTTCACATTGTTACTGTTGTTGAGACAAATAACTTGTCAGTGTAAAATAAATATTTTTGACTTGCTGTCAGTATCTCCTATATTAACTCAAATTCACTGAAAACGAGGTATTTCACGACATATTGTGGTCCTTCGAGCTAACGAACTCAGCACGTGTTCATACAGTCTTTGCTATCAGAAGAAATAAAGATATTACATCACCAACGAATATGCTCCGAGATATACCAGGTGTGGAAGAGAAACTGAAAAATATCGGAGAGAATCATATGCTGGAAAACCTTCATTTTGCATTATGTGGAACCTATTTTAAAGGAAAAGCAGTAAGAAGACGAATTCTTTCTTTCACTGACTTCAGCTTTTCACAAAATAGCCCAGAAAATAAAAAGCACTCTGAAATGGTCAGCAAAAATCTCAGTATTTTAGTTCTTCAACAACTTTGTGATATATTTGGAGAAAAATATTCAGATGATGCCAATGCTGAGACTCTAACAAATCATTTTTTGAAAGCCGTGAGAAAATGTCTCAGTGAACAAACAAATACGAAAGAAGTGCTTCAGCCGTCAAGAAACACACGAAGTTCAGTAGATCTCAAGACATCCAAATCTACGATATCCTCCGCATCAAGAACAAGAACGTGTGATCTCAAATCAAAAATAATCGAACTTCATGATGAAATATGTCATATTCAAGATGATATTCTACAGAAACAAGAAGAGATTGTAATTCTAGAGAGTGAACTAGAGGAAATAAAACTTGACGAAAATGCCCCTACTCAACATATCGCCAACAAGGAATTGAAATTGAAGAAATCACAACAACTTCTACGTATCCAAGAATCGCGTCTGAAAAATAAGGAGACAAATCTTTCAAAATATGAAGAGCTTCTCCAAAAGGAACAGGACGAAGAAATCAATGAAGAAGAAGCAGATTTATCAAGTGAGGATGCAGAATTTGGTGAGAGATCAAAACATTCCTAATAACGAAATGGGCGGAAGATGCAGGTAATATTAATTCCTCTGAAATGAACCACATAGATTCATCTCACGATAATATGCAGGATTTGACTAAATCGATCAATAAAATGTTAGCTAGACAAACCATAGGTAATCAATTAGTAGCATTCGATGGTTCTTCCTGTTTGAAATGGCCAATTTTCTATTCTATATCTAATACAAATTAGCGGATGATACTTGTTGTTTTTCTCCTCGAGAAAATGTATTGAGGCTGAACAAAAGTTTGACTGGTAAAGCCAAGAAAACAGTTGAAATGCTTCTTATCACAGCACAAGATCCAGATGATATTTTAGATATCCTAGAAAAGAAATACGGACGTCGAGAGTTAATATTAGATGAACTGTTATCACAAGTAACTCAATTAATAACTGTGGAAAGTCTAGAATCATTCATTGATTTCAGCAATACTGTTCGTAACATTTCTGCCGTTCTTGAAGGGAATCCAAACTATTTAGATGCTAGACAAATTTTAGCTAGTTTTGTAACGAAACTACCGCCTCACTTACTTACTCAATGGGGGAGTTATTTGATAGAAAAGAAAATAAAAAATCAGGAAGAATCATTGAAAGATTTCTCACAATGGATACAACAAATGTCTGAGGTGGTGTCGAGAATAACATTTACTTCAAAAAATATTCTATCCGTCACATGTAATAACCAGATTGTCAAAGTTTCAGACGAATGTCAAAGTAAACAGACAAATAGGCAAACAAAAATGTGTAAAATTTGCAACCAAAGTGAGCATTCTCCGGACAAATGCAACCAGTTTCAGAATGCCGATGTCCAACAACGATGGAAAATGGTTAAAAAATTAAACAATTGTTTCTTTTGCCTAAAATTTCATCATGGTAAATGCAGAACACGGAAAATTTGTGGTATCAATAATTGTACAAAATTTCATCATTCTCTCACACAAAAAAATTGAAAATACAAACACTACTGAGGTAACAACGACTACAAATGATGTCAACAATGAAACGTTATTGAAAGTCTTGCCTGTGAAGATCAGTGGTCCAAATGGTATTTTCAATATAGTGGCTTTACTTGATGAAGGCAGTACTGCAACTTTGTTAGATTCTGCAAAAGCCTTGGAACTTGGGCTGACAGGTCTGAATACACCATTATGCTGTAAATGGACAGGTGGCATATTTCGCTACGATAATCAGTCCCAAACTGTTCAGGCAGAAATTGCAGGAAAAAATTCTTCCAAATTCCATAAACTGACAAACATAAGAACTGTGGAGAATCTAGAATTGCCCCATCAAATATACGACTTTGAAAAATTAGCAAAAAAATTTCCATTTGTTCAACATGTAACTTCCGATTTAGAAATCAAAGAAAAACCCAGTTTGCTGATAGGTCAAAATAATGTACATCTAATTGTTTCAAGACAAGTTATCCAACCACATCCAAAAACGCCTATTCTGTCAAAAACAAAAATTGGTTGGACATTACATGGTCCAATCAGTGGTTCTAAAGAAAAAATTAGTTGTACAGAATCATCTTTCATTTGTTGTCAAGAAGCAGACGAAACTTTACATGATTTAGTCAAGAGATATATGACATTGGATAATTTCGGTGTAGCAGTTGCAAAACAAGACAAACAAAAATCATTAGATGACGAAAGAGCCCTTACTATTGCAAAAGATTCTATAAAATTCCATAATGGTCAATATCAAATCAAACTTCCTTGGAAAATTGAAGTATCTGATAAGCTTCCAGAATCGAAGAGGTTGGCAATGCGAAGGTTGTTCTGTCTTGAAAATACTTTGTTGAAACATGAAAGTTTCGCTGAAGCTTATAAAGCCGAAATACAGAAATTATTGAACAAAGAATATGCTATTCCAGTTACACAAATACAAGTCGAGACAGCTGAGAACATTTGGTTTCTGCCCCATTTTCCGGTGCAGAATCCGAACAAACCTGGGAAGGTAAGAATTGTGTTCGATGCAGCAGCTAAATCACAAGGAAGTTCCTTAAATGATTTCTTGCACACAGGACCTGACTGGCTCACTTCCATTTTTGGTATATTATTGAAATTTAGAACCCATAGAATCGCATTTGTAGGTGATATCCGCGAAATGTTCAATAGAGTGAGAATAGCCGATGGAGATACCTATGCACAATGTTTCCTTTGGCGAGATTTTGATAAAACTATTCCTCCTAAAGTATACAGAATGGTTGCTATGCTTTTTGGAACAACATCATCTCCTTTTCTGGCTCAATTTGTTAAAAACTACAATCAATTCTTATCCTCGAGCAGTAAAAGCCATCAAAGAAAATCATAACGTTGATGACTATTTAGATGGCGCTGATAATGAGGAAGATGCTATCAAATTAGTAAACGAAGTAATTCGCATTCATGGACAGGGTGGCTTTGAAATCAGGAACTTTATATCAAATTCTGAAAAGGTCATTCGGGGAATACCAAACCATCTTATAGCAAATCAATTGAGTACAGAAATCAATATGCAAACAAAAGATGAAAAAATTCTCGGGATGATTTGGAATTCAACAAAAGATTGTTTTCACTTCAGATTGGAATTTCATAAAGTTTCCGACGAAATCATCAAAGGTTTGAAAATTCCAACTAAACGCCAAGTATTGAAAACGGCTATGTCTGTATACGATCCTCTTGGTTTATTATCTCCAATCAGTATAAAAATTAGAATACTCTTACAAAATATTTGGAGCTTAGGTATTGGATAGGATGATTTCATTAGCGAAAATATGTTTAAAAAATGGCAATTATGGCTCAAAGAATTAAACGATGCAATGAATATCGAAATTCCGCGATGTTACTCGCCTAGAAGAAGAGAGTTTTCATCCATTCAAATTCATGTTTTTTCTGATGCCAGTGAAGATGCATATGCTAGTGCAATTTTCCTTCGATTCAGCTCTGAAACCTCTGTAGAAGTTATATTAGTAGCTTCCGAAGCAAGGGTTGTACCAATCAAAAATTCCACAACTGTCAAATATTTGACCATACCAAAACTCGAACTTTTAGCTGCAGTTTTGAGAGCAAGACTTTGTGCAGAAGTTGCTAGATATTTGGAACTCAGAATTGATAATAAATTCTATTGGTCGGACTCTCAAATAGTTCTAAGTTGGCTCAGAAGTGATAAAAAACTTCCTACCTATATGTCCACACGAGTGAGTGAAATTTTAGAACTGAGTAGCATCAATCAATGGAAATGGGTTCCAACAAACCAAAACGTTGTTGATGTTTGCACCAGAGACACGGCCAGAAATATGACCAGTTATGAAAATAGTTGGTTCAGAGGTCCCAATTTTCTTCATGAACCTGAAAGTAATTGGCCTAAAAATCCGAAAGAATTTGAAAAAAATGAAAACCTGGGCGAACTAGTGATGACAGTCATATCTGACCCAGAGATTATACCAATAAAGTTTCACTATTCCTGGTTGAAACTTATCAGAATAACTGCGAGAGTCAAACGATTTATATTGAATCTGAGATTAATTAATCAGAACAGACAGCTGACGGTATATTTGACAAAGAATGAATTGGAATGGAGCGAGTGTTATTGGTGGAAAGTAGTTCAAGAATCCTGTTTTGCGACAGACAAAATGAATATTAAAAATAGCGTACTCAACAGGAATGGAAGGCTTCGTAAACTGTCAATTTTTTCAGATAATGATGAGATATTGAGGATATCTAGTAGAATAGTGAAGATTGAAAATACCTCTAACATACAAAAAGAACCTGTCATATTGGCTGGTGAACATATATATACACAAAAAATGATTATGCATCATCATAGAAAGAATGCTCATCAGGGTATTGAAACACTCATAAATGAACTAAGGAAGAAATTTTGGATACCCCGAATTCGCACAACTGTGAAAAAAGTTGTTAAGCAATGTATGTATTGTCGATGACAATCTGCACCTCAAGTACAACCAAAAATGGGACTTTTACCTCGAGAACGATTAATGATGAGTCAAAAACCATTTTCAGCAACTGGTGTTGATTATTTCGGTCCGTTCCAAGTGAAAATCGGAAGAAGAATCGAGAAACGTTACGGCGTATTATTTACCTGCTTAACCATGAGGGCGATTCATGTTGAGATTGCCCATTCTTTGGAAACGGATTCCTGCATAATGGCAATACGAAGATTTCTCGCAAGACGTGGAGCAGTTCAGGTTTTTTGGTCTGATAACGGAACAAATTTCCATGGAGCGAATCGAGAACTTTCAGAAGCTCTAGAAGATTTAGAAATGAATGCTGTGGCTGATAATATGGCGAGTAGGGGCATCGACTGGAAATTCGATCCTCCCTCTGCTCCTCATATGGGGGGTAGCTGGGAACGACTTATAGGATGTTTCAAAAGGGCTCTCATGGCAATTATGAGAGAAAGGCATCCCAAAGAAAAAGTTTTACAAACATTATTTGCTGAGGTAGAATATATTATCAATAGTCGACCGCTGACACATGTTTCTGAAGATTCCCAAGATTTAATGAGCATTTCACCAAATGATATTCTCATGGGACAATCTACAACAGTTATTACACCTGGAGTATTTAATGAGAAGGATTTGATACTAAAAAAACAATGGAGAGTATCACAATATCTGGCAGATATATTCTGGAAACGTTGGCTTCGTGAATATATTCCCACCTTGATCAATCGTCAAAAATGGAATAACAGTCAACCCAATTTACGAATTGGTGAATTGGTAGTCATCAACGATAACAATATGCCCCGAGGTGCTTGGCCGATTGGAATAGTCGAGAAGATCTACGAAGGCGCTGATGGCATCGTGAGGATAGCAGACATCCGTACTTCGAATGGCATCTTCAAGCGTCCCGCACGAAAATTGCATCGCCTGAATGTATGTGCTAACAAAGAATGAGTTAGCATCGCGGGGGAGAATGTTGCAAATAGCAAGAATCATGTTAATTATCCCTTTGTATGTTCACATTGTTACTGTTGTTAAGACAAATAACTTGTCAGTGTAAAATAAATATTTTTGTCTTGCTGTCAGTATCTCCTATATTAACTCAAATTCACTGAAAACGAGGTATTTCACGACATAGTAATGTTAGATTTAAGTTTCTTAGCTATTGTACAATAATACACATTGAGACTGTTTGGGGAGAGGTCAATTTGTACTGGAAGTTTGTTTGTTTTGCCTCTCAACTCATTGAAGATGGCCCAGTTCTCTTTGAGTTTATTTGGCGCCTTTGAGACTCTCTCATTACAATACTTTTCTTTTGCACATCTGATAACTCTTCTATAGATCGTTCGGTACTTACTGAAATATATATGAAAGTCTTCACTTGTGGTATATTTCCTAATCATGTGTAAGGCCCTCATATTACTTGAAGAGGTTCTGATTCCTTTAGTGATCCAAGGCTTTTTCAATTTACTTTTAATTTTTTGCATAGGAAAAGACCTATTGAAGACTTTACTCAACATTTTATGAAATAAACATAGGGGTTCAGAAGAATTTAAGACACTAATCCAGTTAATTGCACCGGCATTTAGTTGAAACTTGATGAAGTTATTTTTGATATAGAGCCTGCCATACCTCTGCCTCTCACTTTTCTTTTTATATTTTAATGAAAAATATGTGACAACAGCTTCATGATCTGAGAGCGCTGCGAGGATAACTAGAGATTGAGCACCCTCTTCATCAAAATTAAGACAAACATAATCTATAGTAGATATTGTTACGGTCTAATTTTGTGTTAGGGTGAGCAATTGTTTGTTGCATAGAATTCTTTAGATTTTCAATCATTTGTCGCAGCAAGGATCTTCAATAGTCGTTCTACTTGAAACGGGTTCAGCAATGAGAACCGACAATGGTTCTCTAATTAGGAGTAATGTTAAAGGTGATAGAAAAGGATGAAAAGTACGAATACTTCGGTTAGAATGTCGCGAATTATCTCAATTCAGTCAGAATTTAGGATATCCAAATCAGTAGTAAAAGATTTCAGGTGAGAGCACAGTGGTGTTTACTTTCGAGAAATACTTACGTATAATATAGTTTTCTGGAATATTACCCGGGTTTGGGGATTAAATTACTGTGTTCCTTATTTGGTGCATATCAGTTGTGTCTGGTAGCAGTTTCCTCAGGTTCAGAGGGATTGAAAGCCGAAATCTCACTCGTAGGCCACCCTTCATCAAAGGTATGAATAAGGAGTTTTCTATAAACTCGATCAAAAGCTCATCATCCCTTTTCTATCGACTAGGCCTTTATCATCACTCCCTAGAAGTATCGTCTGCAGTTTACCTAGTTGCTCAAATGACCATCAGCTAGCACCCTGGGGTTTGAGAACAACCCCTCAATGCCTGCAGTTGGTGTGACGATAGGAGGAACCGGATGAGTACCCTTATTTTGATTTCTTATTTGCGCCCTTTTGTGCTGCCACCAATTTTGGAGTCATACTAATGAGCATATGCATGTAATATTGATTAAACATCATCTTTACGTTTTTTTTTTTAAGCATACATATTTAGTGATAATGAATAGGTGACACGTAACTTTGTGCAACCCCAAGTACGTACTGGGCTAGGAGTTTCAGTCCAGAGTCTGTGTATGAAGTAACCTAACTGATATAGTGAATATATACGCTTCTCACCCCCATTTCAATTGGGTGCATATTTTTTTATGACCATAGTGAAATACGAACCTCCCTTCCTCCACTGAGCTATCCAGTGTTCTACCCTACTATTCATATACTGGCTGATCGGTAGAGCACTATAAATTATTTGATGCGTTTTACCCTCACTCTTATTACCAAACAACTTCTAAGAAATTTTCCATGAATTTTGCTATGCCAGAAAAGCTCGTATCAATGGCGCCCAACGTTGTTTAGTGGTGTTGGTGGTCAATCGTATTTTATTATAGTAGAATACGTATTGGATGATAGTTGTAAATTATCAAAACTAAATGATGTGTTAATTTTCAGCGCTTATTAGTTGATATTGTTACGTGGTGATTAGAAAATCTAGGTGTGAATGGACACAAATTTTTTTGTTAGGTCTAGCAGGTAGCAGTACCCGATTGATTAGGTATATTATTTTTTTTCTCGATGACTGGCTACAATATTGGTGGTTAGCATTTATTTTAATAAGGTCGATTATTTGAATGTACTCATAGAACCATTTAAATAGTTTGCGTTTACATAGAGGGCATTTGAACTGAATATTAGTTGCAGACGATATTCCTGAGTGAAAGTTTTTGCAAAGTTTTTTTTTACTCTTTTTGCGAGGGTAACTTGTTTCGCTTTGTCTAGTGGAGGCCACTTGTTCAGGTCGTTTTTTTTTTAAGTATTATAAAAATAAATTAGTGAATAATGGCTCGGAATACGATTTGGAAAAACGAAATAAATCGTTTAACTTCTGTCGAGCTGTCATATGAAATGTGTAGTAGAGGTATGAGTACCGGTACGATGGATGCGATGCGAAAATCATTCAGGAATATTTTACAAAATAAAGAGCAATTCACAGGCTTCACGAACCCTATTGCGTTTAAAGATGATTTGAAACAAATAGAAAACAACAATAAACAGTTGCTTGATATGCTAGAAAATTTCGACGGTGATACAAAAAGTTCTGATTTTGCGCGTACTTCGGCATTATTGACACACAATTTACGTCGAATTCAACATAGCAATGCGAGTAGTGGTGACGAATGCACCAAGAAAAACCAAATTTTGTTAGATCTATACAATATTAGAAGCGATTTCGAGAAGTTGGTAAAAAAATTCAATAAAACATCATCTAGTGGCTCGTCGAGCGCGTTGTTATTGAATGTTGGAATTTCTGGGGTAAATGCAGCACAGTCTTCATCAAGTGATGATGATGTCGATGATGAAAACGAGACTGACAATGTGTTTTCATCTACTGTGGCAGCTGTCAGTAATGGTGTGTCATATCCCAAGTCCGTTCCTACGTGTAAATGGAATTTGAAATTTTCAGGGGATCCGAACGACATGTCATTGGCTTGTTTTCTGGAACAGGTAGAAGAACTTAGTATTGCCAGGAATATTTCTAATTTCGAATTGTTCAGAACTGCTCGCGATCTTTTCGTTGGATCCGCTTTATCATGGTATAGCGCGAATCGAAAACATGCTACAGATTGGAATTCACTCGTGAAACTCTTACGGGAACAATTTCAAACCGACAAATACAATGAAAAGTTGATGGAGGAAATAAAAAATCGCACGATGCATGATACAGAAAATATCGGGATGTATCTGGCGTGTATGGGAAATTTATTTAATGGACTTTCAATCAAAACTTCAGATAGCCAGCAGCTAGAAATTATTTTACCGCGAATAAGACCTTACTTACAGGTAGGATTAGGATTTGTGAAACCTAAGAGTAAGAGAGATCTCTTGAGTCTTTGTAGGGAGCTTGAATCGCGTGAAACAAATATCAATGAATTTAAACCACCCCCTTCACGCAAAACAAATAGTCTTCTAGAACCGGATCTAGCATATGTCAACACTAGGGTTCAAAATTCGGTAAATTGTAGCATTATTTGTTTTCGCTGTAAGAAACAGGGGCACAAACGTAATGAGTGTACGGAAGCACGTCCTGATATCAAATGCTTTAAATGCGGGAAACTAGGGTTCACGGTGAAAACATGTCCTTCCTGTAGTTATTCAAAAAACGCCAGATCGAGTCGTTAAATCGAGTGACAGACTCCAGCCCGAATAAATACTCGATATCAAGGTCAAACCCAAGTTCATCGATGAACAAAATTCAAATTTGCTTGGATTTCATTTTATCTAGTGTTGTTGATGATGAGAGGCCTTACCTTAATGTTGATTTGTTAGGAATAAAGATGTTAGGTCTCCTTGATTCAGGTGCTAGTAGAACTATTTTAGGCAAGCAGGGATATGAGAAAATAAAATTAATGAATTTCAAAATATTGCCTTCGGATGTTCCGAACTGTAATGTGGCTAATGGACAGATTTGTGAGATAGCGGGATATGTCTCAATTCCCTTCAGATTGAAAGATAAAGTTGAAATTATTGATACGTTAATAGTTCCATCTATACCTAACTGTCTTATACTGGGTACAGATTTTTGGAAAAAGTTTAACATCGTACCAGATTTACGACGCGGTGAGTGGGTTTTCAGCAATGAGCAAATCACTGCGGCTTCGGTAACTGATCAAACAGTTTTAACACCGGATCAGGCAGACAAATTGAATAGCCTAGTGGAAAGTTATTTCGCGAATATAACGAATGAAACAGGTCACACCAATTTGGTCGAACATAAAATCAAACTCAAGCCTAACACTGAACCAATAAAAAAACGGTATTACCGTATTTCTCCTGCAGTACAAAAACAAGTAGATATTGAATTGAATAAAATGTTAGCGGAAGGTATTGTCGAAAAATCTACGTCACCATGGTCAAGTCCGATAATACTTGTAAAAAAAAAGACAATACATACAGATTTTGTGTTGATTACAGGCACGTTAATGCAGTTACAGAGAAGGACGCCTATCCTATACCATATGTCAGTGATACCTTGGATAAGCTTCGTAGTGCAACTTACCTCAGTAGTCTTGATATAAAAAATGCCTACTGGCAAATTCCCGTAGCTTTAGAGTCGAGACCTATTACCGCATTTACGGTTCCCAATAGAGGGTTATTTCAGTTCAGAAAAATGCCCTATGGGATCTGTAATGGACCAGCTTCTTTCCAAAGACTTGTAGAGAGTGTTTTAGGCCCAGATTTAGAACCATATGTATTTGTATACATCGATGATATTGTCGTGGTTACGCAATCTTTTGAAAAACACTTAGAAATACTGAGAGAAGTATTTAATCGGCTGCAAGAAGCCAATTTGTCTCTCAATAGGCAAAAGTGCGAATTTTGTAGGCCTCAGATAAATTATCTTGGATATGTTGTAGACCAAAATGGGTTACACGTCGACCCAAACCGAGTAACAGCTATTTTAAATTTACGTCCACCTAAAAACGTCTCGGAGACACGTCGAATAATAGGGATGGCCTCATGGTATCGAAAATTCGTTCCCAATTTCAGTACCGTGATTGCCCCGATTACTCAACTTTTGAAGAAGAATCATAAATTTATTTGGACCACTGAATGTATGTTGGCCTTCGACAAAATTAAAGAGTGCTTGGTTTCAGCCCCGGTGTTGACATGTCCAAATTTCGAAAAACCATTTATTATCTCTACAGACGCCAGTGATTTTGGTCTTGGAGCCGTTTTATCCCAAGAATTCGAAGATGGGGAACATGTTATCAGTTACATAAGTAGATCATTAAATCGTAGTGAGAGAAAATGGACAGTTACCGAAAAAGAGTGCGCAGCAGTTGTCTTTGCGGTTGAAAAGTTCCGTCCATATATAGAGGGTTCTCATTTCACAATTTACACGGATCACCACAGTCTTGTGTGGCTTAATAATCTTCGTGATCCCATGGGTAGGTTGGCACGCTGGAATCTTAAGCTTCAACAGTATGATTTCACAATTTTACACCGCAAAGGTAAAGACAATGTCGTGCCAGATGCATTATCGCGTTCAGTACCAATCGTAGATGAGATCCAAATACCCTCTCCTTGTTATGAGAACACAACTGACAGCTGGTACAGGAAAATGATGAAGAATGTTGCTGATAACCCTATAAATTTTCCTTTATGGAGGGTTAACGGAACGACTCTGTTTAAAAGATTCAAAAATAGGTACCCTGGTTTATCTGATGGTGAATTCGATTGGAAAATTGTAGTACCAAAAGATCGACGTACAGAATTAATAAAAGATAACCATAATGTTGAAACTGCAGGTCACTGCGGAATTTTTAAGACATTTCATCGCATTTTTAATAAGTATTGCTGGCCAAAAATGAAGTATGATATTACTAGGTACATTAAAAATTGTAAGGTATGTATAGCAACCAAACCAGAACAAAAAAAACCTGCAGGGTTAATGTGCGGTAGGCCTAATATAACAAAATGTTGGGAACTAATTTGTATTGATGTAATAGGTCCTTTACCTAGAAGTACCCGTGGTTTCAAATATATTCTTTCTGTTTCCGATTATTTTAGTAAATTTCCTTTCTTTTTTCCAATGAGGGCTGCCACCTCGATGAATATTGTTAGAATTATAGAGGAAAACATTTTTATGTTGGTAGGGGTTCCAAAATTCATTGTATGTGATAACGGGAAAGTTTTCGTTAGTCGAGATTTCAAAGCTTTGGCAAAGAAGTATAATGTGAAACTTTCATATACGGCTTTCTATCACCCGCAAGCTAACGCGGTAGAGCGAATACACAGAGTTTTGAAAACAATGATTTCAGCATATGTTCAAGGAAATCATAGAGAGTGGGATAGGGATCTACAAAAATTTGCATGTGCAATCAGAACGTCAAAACACGAAGATACATCTTTCACACCATATTTTATAAATTTTGGTCGCGAAATCAATTTGAATGGTGCATCAAATGTAGAGGACGACGACAACCCTCAAAATGGTATTACTACGATTCGTGACCCAGACATTCTGATTTCTCGTGCCTCTGGCTTCAAGCCTGTATATGACAAGGTTCGGGAACAATTAGATAAAGCTTATGAACAAAGCAAAAAGACGTATGATTTGAGACACAGAGATGTACGATATATTGTTGGTCAGAAAGTATGGCATAGGAATTTTGCATTGTCCGACGCAACAAAGTATTGGCTAAGTTGGCTCACAAATTTGTAGGACCTTATATAGTATCAAAAACATTATCGCCCTGGACATATGAGCTCAAGGATGATAGCGGTCGTAAAATTGGCACATATCATGTCAAAGATTTGAAACCTCACCCCGTAGATAATGATTAATAAAAAAAAATATTGAAAATATTTTTTTTGGGGGGAAAGGGTGGGATTGTTACGGTCTAATTTTGTGTTAGGGTGAGCAATTGTTTGTTGCATAGAATTCTTTAGATTTTCAATCATTTGTCGCAGCAAGGATCTTCAATAGTCGTTCTACTTGAAACGGGTTCAGCAATGAGAACCGACAATGGTTCTCTAATTAGGAGTAATGTTAAAGGTGATAGAAAAGGATGACAAGTACGAATACTTCGGTTAGAATGTCGCGAATTATCTCAATTCAGTCAGAATTTAGGATATCCAAATCAGTAGTAAAAGATTTCAGGTGAGAGCACAGTGGTGTTTACTTTCGAGAAATACTTACGTATAATATAGTTTTCTGGAATATTACCCGGGTTTGGGGATTAAATTACTGTGTTCCTTATTTGGTGCATATCAGTTGTGTCTGGTAGCAGTTTCCTCAGGTTCAGAGGGATTGAAAGCCGAAATCTCACTCGTAGGCCACCCTTCATCAAAGGTATGAATAAGGAGTTTTCTATAAACTCGATCAAAAGCTCATCATCCCTTTTCTATCGACTAGGCCTTTATCATCACTCCCTAGAAGTATCGTCTGCAGTTTACCTAGTTGCTCAAATGACCATCAGCTAGCACCCTGGGGTTTGAGAACAACCCCTCAATGCCTGCAGTTGGTGTGACGATAGGAGGAACCGGATGAGTACCCTTATTTTGATTTCTTATTTGCGCCCTTTTGTGCTGCCACCAATTTTGGAGTCATACTAATGAGCATATGCATGTAATATTGATTAAACATCATCTTTACGTTTTTTTTTAAGCATACATATTTAGTGATAATGAATAGGTGACACGTAACTTTGTGCAACCCCAAGTACGTACTGGGCTAGGAGTTTTAGTCCAGAGTCTGTGTATGAAGTAACCTAACTGATATAGTGAATATATACGCTTCTCACCCCCATTTCAATTGGGTGCATATTTTTTTATGACCATAGTGAAATACGAACCTCCCTTCCTCCACTGAGCTATCCAGTGTTCTACCCTACTATTCATATACTGGCTGATCGGTAGAGCACTATAAATTATTTGATGCGTTTTACCCTCACTCTTATTACCAAACAACTTCTAAGAAATTTTCCATGAATTTTGCTATGCCAGAAAAGCTCGTATATATACAAGATACACAAGCTAAATATTATTTATACCTTATCATCAGTTTTGGTCCGCGCCGAGTACTTGATTTCCTTGGTACCCCCTATTAATAGAGGGCATTCCCCTATCCGCCACCTGGGGACGCGCCCGATGGGGGACTGATTACCCCACACGGGACCTAACCTACGATAACCTAACCTAAACTACATTAATACTACAAAAAACAAATAATTATATCTAAAGCTACGGAAAATATTTCAATAATTTCATAGATTTGATAATTCCTCACCTGAGGAAATGAAAATCTTTGTCGGATTTATTTAATGAGTAAATATTTCTATATTCTTAGTCGACTATTTACAAAATATCTATATACACAAAATATAAGCAAATTACAGTATACTTACCCCAACAGCAAATTTTATGATTACTTACCGCTATCTGTGAAATCCCCTGATACTTTATAATGAGAACAAAAATCCTCTATTGGAACCAGTTTCCAAGTTCGTAATTCCGGATATAACATTCATACCTTCAGAGGAGGACCGGAAGAAATATCCTCATCTGGATATTCATCACTATTTCTCTTCGAATAAGATGCGGAATCAGCTCCCTTATCTCCAGCATGAATTTTCTCACTTTTATCAACATTACACATTATATTAGGGAACCTCTTCCTATAATCCATCAAAGAAATGCGTTTCCTTTTCACCGGCTGGACATCTTTGGACATTTTCTTTTCAATTTCCCTGATCTCTTCCTCTATTCGCTGAATTTGTCGGTCCAAATCACACATCACTTTTTTTCCACTCAACAACTTGGTGGAATATTTGGATTCACCCTCGTGACCACTCATTTCAAAAATTGTCTAAAATTTCAATTCTCGTTAAAAAACTGCAAGTAACTCACTGAAAGTTCGGAATGAAACTGAATTAGAATGCCATGAAGATCAACTTAAATAGTAATGGCCTGAGAATGGCCAGACATGGGGGCGTAGCTTAGAAAGGGGATGCCAATGACAGGTAAGGTAGGTATTCCGATTGGCTGAAAGGATTGGTTGATGCTCAGGTACATGGGGATAATGAAGCTTATATTTTACTTCTAGGATTCTCAAGTGAATAATTTTCATCCACAATCACCTTATAATTAAAATTATATACACATGCACTAAAGATTCCTGAAAAGTCCGAATCCATCAACCAAATTGAAAATTTGGAGACTGTGGCTTAATAATATACAACAAATGGAAATATAACCCAAAAACCACAAAACATTTGAGCAAAACCTAATGAGTTCAATCGGTATTTTCAATGGATATAAGAACTTAATTGTCGAAATACGTAATTGTTTTTTCTAAAATATTTTGAGGTTATTGGGTTATATTTTCATTTGTTGATTATTCATTAACTAGTTGAATAATGATAGTGATTTATTCTACTAGAGAATAATGAAATATCTATCTTATATCGTATATAAATATTAGATATTTCTTACTTTGTTTCATCATGTTTCATTTCGTTTTCATCCATAAAAAGCTTGTATATTATCTAAGTTCTTGATGAATCTCTACTCTCTAGAATTTCCTCTTGAAAATGCTGTCAGATCGAAATGGCGAATGATTTTCTGATGGAAAATGTCTGCGATTCTGATTCTAAATGAATTTTGAATATATATCAGTCGCTTTAGAAAAATAAACGCTATCTGAAACACTCATTACAATACATAACCATTGATTTCATAAATATGATTCACAATTGAATTTTTATTGAAATCACCATAGTTCTAACGCAATCCTAATCCGAATATTTTATTAGTTTTTCCGCATATTATCTCATATCAACAACCTTATACGAAGCTTTGTAGGTACCATATATAGGCCGAGAGAAGTTGATGGATATTTTTAAGTCATCAAAATGACCGCTATAGAGTGAAAATTAAATGTTCTTGAAAAATATTGAAGTACTGTACAATATCGGAAATATTTTTTTTTGCTGCAGCTCAATATATCTTCAATAACCAAAATGAAGGAATCTGTTGAATAATACCTATTTCAAATAGCTGTATCTTCCAT
>JARUHQ010000013.1:2491252-2518347 GCA_029955515.1 Chrysomela aeneicollis | reverse complement strand
TTTTTCTATAAAAGCAGTGCTCTGAAATATTTTGAATAAAGGACAAAGATATATATTTCACAGTGTTTCATTCAATGAAAGAGATACATGTTCAACAAACATCAGCTATATAGATATAAAAAAGATGAAAATATATTCATATAAAACTTGAGTAGAGGGGTATAATATATGTATATTATATACAAGCATCAGCTATACAGATATAAAAAACAAAAAATATATAGATATAACAATATTACTTCAAAACTAAGAGTTATACAATAATTGGGTGAATATATATATATATATATATATATATATTTACTTCCAGCGTACAAAGTGAGACACTCCAATGAGAAACCTACGGAAGCTGTGAGGACCATGTCAAAGTGAGGTCCGTATACGGACCTCACAACGTTTTCCTTTATAAAATTTACTTCCTTCTTATTTTTCAATGGGAGTTTCATTGCCTCGGAACGTGGAAGTATATGGAGTTCAGGTTATTTTTCTCCTTAAATTTCAATCACTGTTGATCGATTTATGGCTGAAAATAGGTGGACCTCACTTTGGTAGGAGCATGATAATTATGATATACTTTAGTTCGATGATTTGACACTTGAAACGCTGCTGCGCGTGTATATTATCTATACGTGTATATTTCAGTCCCTGTGCATTTATATGTTGAGTACAAAGTGAGGACTGGAAAAGTGGCAACACTGCAAAACATATTAAATCTTGCCATCCATAATTATACTGACCGAAATTGATTTGAAGGGGTTTTCGCGGTCAAGGACCATGTCGAAATTCAAAAATCGAGATGATGGCTCCTAGATGGCGGATCCAAGATGGCGGAAGAGTTTTGTAGTTACTGTCCCATTCGATTCAAAATTGGTCTGTAAGGGTTCTCGAGTACAAAGATCGAGACTTTTTTAACAAAATTAATGAAATCAAGATGGCGTCTCCATGATGGTGGCCCCAAGATGGCGATTGGGTTTGATGATTACTATCCGATTCGATTCAAAATTGGTATGTAGGGGTTCTCGCAGTCAGAGACTTTGAATAATTCAATGTTAAGATCAATAAAATCGAGATGGTGGCTCCAAGATGGCGGATCCAAGATGGTGGAAGAGTTATGTATTCACTGTCCGATTCAATTCAAAATTGGATCATGAGGGGTTTCGGATGCAGAGATCGGGAGTTGTTTGTCAAAATTCATGTAATAAAGATGGCGGTTTCAAAATGGCGGCTTCAACATTGCAGGCCAGTTTGGTGTTTACTGTCCGATTTGTTTCAGAATTGGATTGTAAACGTTTGAGGGTGCGGAAGATTGATATCCTCTGTCCAAATTCATGGAATAAAGATGGCGGCTTCAAGATGGTGGATGAATTTGGTGATTATTGTCAGATTTCATTCAAAACTGGTTTGTAGGATTTTTCGTGTGCGGAGATCATGAAACCTAGATGGCGGATTCGACCCAATCGTTTATCAAAATTGATGAAACCAAGATCGCGGCTCAATGATGGCGGCCCCAAGATGGCGAATGAGTTTCGTGATTTCTATCCGATTCGATTCAAAACTGGTATGTAGGGGTGTTCTAGGTCAGAGACTTTGATTGATCCAGTGTAAAAATCTATAAAATCAAGATGGTGGCTTCAAGATGGCGGATCCAAGATGGCGGAAGAGTTTTCTAATTACTGTCCGATTCAATTCAAAATTGGTTTCTGAGGCTTTTCAGGTGCGGAGATCGAGAAATTTTCGTCAAAATTCATGGAATCGAATAGGCGTCTTCAAGATGGCGGCTCCAACATTGCGGACATATCTGATTCCCAGAATAACCAAGTTCATCGAACTGAACTATGTTTTCCTCACAAGTACATTTGCATAAAATATTGTTTTAAAATTATTTTTACGTTTATTTTATATTGTTCTTTTTAGCATCATACTTTGTTAAATTGAAACTTTCAATTTTGAATTGACTGCCAATAATAAAAAAAACTCAATCTTGAAGCCGCCATTTCAATTTCTTGAATATAACCTATGCTTGAACATTATAAATCTACGACCTTGAAAACCGCTACATACCCAATCAGACCATAATTATATATTTCGTTTGTCAATTTGCACCCACCATCATAAATTCATGAACTTTGGATTAAATTGCATTCTCTCCGAACCCAAAAACTCCCACACACCAATTTCAAATGAAATCAAACCATGATCACATATTCATTGGAGCCGCCATGTCTCTTTTTTTTTATAGTAATTTCCTGATGAATTGTCTTCGGAATTAAATTCACCTGCCGAATTTCAGATCAATCGGACGATTTGGAATGTGTTGAATTCGACTGTTTGAATAACTCAAATTATAATCACGTATCTACACGTTCCTAACAACTGAGTGAATAAATTGATGATAATTTTCAATAATTGAGAATATTACATACAGAATATTTCAAATTCATATTGCTATAAAAATTAGTTTTTAACGATTATTTCATTACACTTTCTAGTTCACATTGTTATATAAACGTGATTTATGTAATGAGTTCCACAGATTTACCATTCGACAGAAAAAATAATTCTGATAGAAAGAGAATTTCGTCAGGTGTCAATCCTAACAATGGAAAGGTGGCCAGTCTGTCTGAAATTGCTGGTGATGTATTGAGAGAGAGAGAGTATATGTGTTTATTGTCCAAGATACAGAAACCTTATTGACAAACACGGGTTAAAACACAAACATTACATATAAATAATCACATTCAAATAAATAAATATACATTCAAAAAATTACATATAGACACAAACAGTATCATATCGCTTCGTCATTAAAATATTCCGTCAAATTGTAATATGCTTTACTTATCAGTCTTTTATGTAACTTTTTACGAAATGTTTTGAGAGAATCCAAGATCTTTATGTCTGCAGGTAACTTATTATATATTTTGACACCATTGTAAATTATCGAGTCTTTAATCAGTGTGGATTTGGGAATGATCAGTGATAGATTCATTGCATTACGTGCGGTGCGGTTGTTATTCCTGTATAAGGATTTATTCTTGTGAATGAGACATGTAACTTCTAACACGTAAATTGAAGTTAGTGTCAGTATTTCATGTCTCAAAAAGAGAGGTTTACAAGAAGTCGACATATTCACTTGGCACAAGTAACGCATCGCCCGCTTTTGCAACAAAAATACACCGTCAAATAGTTCTTTACTACATGATCCCCAGAACTGAATTGCGTATCTCAAGTTTGACTCAATAAGAGCAAAATAAACATTTTTTGCCGCAGTATAACCTAACTCTCTAGCTGTAGATCTGAGAGCAAAGCATCCTGACGATATTTTTTTGTTCAGTATATCTATGTGACTTGTGAATTTCAAATCAGTATCTATGTTCAGTCCCAAGAATTTTATATTGTTGTCAAATAGTACAGAGTCAGTCCCCAATTCTATATCCGGAAGAAAACATCTGAATGTTAGAAATTTCGTTTTATTAAAATTCAAACATAGAAAATTTGCGTCGCACCATGATTTTATTTTATATAGGTCCTTTGTAACATTCGTACGAAGCAAATTTACATCTTCAGAGTGCCATAGAATTGTAGTATCGTCGGCAAATAAAGTGAAGGAGCCAGATATATCTAGGAAAGATAGATCATTTATATATAGTAGAAAAAGATACGGACCTAATACTGACCCTTGAGGTACTCCCCAAGTGATGTTTAATAAACTAGATGTATGGTCGGTTTTAACTAGTTGGTTTCTTCCTGTCAGATACGATTCCATCCACTTCAATGCCATGTCTCTGATGCCATAATGAGAAAGTTTTTGCAGCAGTACTTTGTGATTGACACAATCAAACGCCTTTGTCATGTCACAAAATACTGTCGCCACGTTTTTTCCTACATTGATGTTGTTGTATGCCATTTCTAGATAATTAAACATGGCATCAGAAGTGTTCATATTATTTCTGAATCCAAATTGTTTACTGCTGAATAATTTGTTTGCTTCGAGGTACTTTATTAGGCGAGTTTTTACGAGCTTTTCAATTACTTTACCCAAGGTCGGAATAAGAGATATGGGTCTGAAGTTGGATGGATCTTGAGTATCACCTCCTTTGTGTATAGGAATAATCACGCTTGTTTTCAGGAATTCGGGCAATGTGCCATTTTTGAAATCATTATTAATCAGCATTGAGAGGACTATCAAAGCTGATTCAGGAAGATTTTTAAATATTTTTATTGAGAGCTCATCATAACCCGCTGCATTTTGATTTTTTATCGATTTGAACACCTCCCTCAGTTCTGATACATTGGTGTCATAAAAAATACAGGAGGAGATAATGTCATTCTCTTTCAGATATGAGAGAGGATTCTGGCCAGTGTTTAGGTTTTGCGTCAGAGATTGTGCGATGTTACAATAAAATGAATTAAACTGATTAGACTCTATGGACCACTGAGTTTCTTTGTTAAGAGATTTTCCTCTTAGTTCATTGACTATACTCCAAGTCTCCCTCGTTGCGTTTTTTGCATTTTTTAGCCTAGAGAGATAATACATGTCTTTTGCTTTCTTGATAACTGCTCTGTATACCTTTATTAACATACATGATTTCCTATGTGCATCAACATTGATAATATCTATGGAAGAGATAGACCTACTTTTCTGCGGTATTCTAGAAAGGTCAATCAATACCTACATGATTGCAGGATTACCAACTCTCAACTCAGCGAGTCTTAGCGAATGGGGAGCTGTACTTCGAATACGTGTGCGATACTTCATGATATGTTGAATTCGGGTTGTTGATCGTGTTGATGAATCGAAATATGAAAAAATTGATTAGCCATAAATTGGACAAAAAACATTTTTTGAAAGAGAAAAATAGTCTATCCAAGTAAAAATATCAAACATAGTTTGAAATGAATGTCTGGTAGACTACGAGCAGAAAACAACTACTTTCCTGGTAAATGCATTCACAGTGTGAATCGTTGCATGGACTACGAACAGATATAATTCGATGTTCTGCGTGGTATTCACCAGGAAAGTAGTTGTTTTCTGCTCGTAGTCCACCAGACATCCATTTCAAACTATGTTCGATATTTTTAATTGGATAGACTATTTTTCTCTTTCAAAAATTTTTTTTTGTCCAATTTATGGCTAATCCATTTTTTCATTTATTACGCTTAGTCAAGCTCTTAGCCACTTCCAAGTTCTGTAAAACTTGAGAGATTCGTTTCTGTTTCTTTCTTTTGCCGCATGATGTCGCCACATTGGGACAGGCGACGCTTCGAGTGGAGATCTTACGGTCTCTACTCGAATAACTACCCTGCACTGATGAGGGCCAATAAGCCTGAAACCGGTCTGTAGGTTGTTAGGCGTGCCTGTCTCGATGTGAATTTGTCACGTCTTAGGAAGAAAGAAACATTTGCGATCTGCATTCACAGTGTGAATCGTTGCATGGACTACGAACAGATATAATTCAATGTTCTGCGTGGTATTTACCAGGAAAGTAGTTGTTTTCTGCTCGTAGTCTACCATACATTCTTTTCAAACTATGTTTGATATTTTTATTTGGATAGACTATTTTTCTCTTTGAAAAAAAATCGACATTTTGTCGATGGAGTAAAAAAGTCAGCAGAATACTCGGCTAGGTGGTGAGATGATTCGTGAATTGAAGATAATTGAACTGAAAAGCAGTAACATACTCAAAATGATTCAGTCTCTCGTGTGTATGATTTTTTAGTCGAAGAAACGCTTGGAGACTGTATTTTTCATCATTGGTTTCATTTTCAGATAAATAAGAGAAATATTCTTGCCTCGATACTTCTTGTTGTTGGAATGTTTCTTCTCGGTCTACGAGTTCTTTTTTTCTGGAGGTTCATCCATGAAAAGTTTGTGACAATCTGAAATGTATTGTTTTGTAATTCTGATGTTCCAAAAGGATAATTGATAACTGATTTGATGATCAATTCCTAGTTTTTATGACTGATTCCATCGAATCTGATATCAAATATAACATTTATATAAGTTCGTACAGTATCTTAATTTTTCGAGACTGGGCATTGAAGTTGAATTTGTGGAGAAATTGTCTGGAATATAATTCTGAAATTTTGTTGGTTCACTGAGTAAACTGAGTTCATCCATGAGTGTTCGGAGTATTGATTACAAAAATTGAAAGAAATCACAGGAAGTAAGTTAGTGAGAGCGTGCTGGAACATGTATATTTTGAGAAATTTCAAACACAGGTTTTATATCATTAAGTTATGTAAGAATATAGGTCGAGAGCACCCTCGGAAATTTCTAAACTTCCAATTTGAAATTTGAATCGAATCAGACCATATAATTAAAAATATCTTACCTCAAATACACCCACATACCAAATTCTAATGAAATCAGATCATAAACAAACTCGTCCATCTTGGAGCCGCCATCTTGAACTTCTGAATTTTGAACACAAATTCTCCAATTCACACCCCGAAAAACTCCACGAACCAATTTTGGATCGTATCAGATCATAAACACATTACTTGTTCGTCATCTTGGAGCCACCTTTTTTTTTATAGAAAATTATTTATATTCGACCATAATAACCCCCAACATACCAAACTTGAATAGGATCGGACTAAAAATACAAAATAGCCCGCCCATCACGGAGCCGCCATCTTGAATTATACCAAAACATCAATGATATCCTACCTTGAAAAACCCCCACATACTGATTTTTAATCGAGCCGGATCATAATCACAAAATACGTTTGCCATCTTGAAGCCGCCATCTCGAATCAGTGAATAGAAAAAACATAATAATCTGCTACCTCAAAAATGTCCATATTCAAAATTTTGAAAAAATCGGATCGTTATCACAAAATGCGTTCGACATCTTGAAGTCACTCTTTTATCTTTTTCTCTATAAAGTTATTTCATGAATTTTCACAAAAAAATATGCAATTAAATATTGATGGATCATAATCGTAATTTTGGACCCCAAAAACCCCTGAATATCAATTTTGAAGCCGATTGGACCATAATCACAAAAGTCGTTCGTCATCTTAGAGCCGTCATCTTGAATTGTTGACTTTTTATATAGAATTCATGATTCACGACCTTAAACATTCCCATACCAAATTTGAATAGATTTGGATCATAATCACGAAATTCATACGCCATTTTCAAGCCGCCATCTTGTTTTCTTTTCAAATGATTCCTTAATGCATTGTATTCAGAGTTATGAACACCTGTCAAATTCAAATTCACTCAGACATCTAAAAGTTGGTAAAACTTCACCTCAAAGATTCATACAGGTGAAGTAAAAATAAAACATCAGGAAAATAATTTTGTTAAAGGGAAGTTCGGTATGTCTCGAATTTGACAAATGAGGGATGGTCAGTCTGAGCCCGTCTAGATTCCATTACATTAAAACATCAAACAGGTGAAGTTGAAATAAACCGTATGAATAATAGGGATGCAGATGATTGATTCCAAAATGGTCTAAGTCAATATGAAAGTGGAGTACCTATTGATTTTCACTTTCACCAAGACAATTCGTGGTTTCATATTTTGGGATTTGAAGTTGCCTCATTATGGTTTTCTCTTTATTATTCATAGCATATATACATTTCTTCGTTTTACGATCCATCCTGAAAATAAATATTCAGTCACATAGTATTATTTCATGTATCAAGCTAACTGATCAACGTAACCTTTTTTAATTGAACAATAAACAGTATTCACGATAACTACTACCAAATTCAACTCACAGTACGATGTTGCGCAGACTGATAGTCATTCGAGCTTCAATTGCGACGCACGTGATGATTCGGAAAGAAGCAACTGACCATAGACCTCTGACCATCTGCGCATAATGCGTAGTGAAATAAGGCAACATTGTGCGGTCCTCACTTTATACGGTTCATAATAATATACATGGTAAAAAGACCTCACTTTGGTAGAAGCATATATAAAAATAAACGGACCCCACTTTGATATTGTGGCGGACGGTCCTCATATCGTTCAGATATACGCGAAAAAATCAACTCAGAAATGATCAACATTCTACGTGTATACTCGAGATTCTTATGTTGCCTTGCTTCGGAAGAGGACAGAAAACGTGAAATCAAGTGCTTAGCTCATATCCTTCTGGTGGTCCTCACAACGTGCATCCTACGGTGTGTCCTCAGTTTGATAGCTGGCCGTATATATATATATATATATATATATATATATTTACTTCCAGCGTACAAAGTGAGACACTCCAATGAGAAACCTACGGAAGCTGTGAGGACCATGTCAAAGTGAGGTCCGTATACGGACCTCACAACGTTTTCCTTCATAAAATTTCCTTCCTTCTTATTTTTCAATGGGAGTTTCATTGCCTCGGAACGTGGAAGTATATGGAGTTCAGGTTATTCTTCTCCTTAAATTTCAATCACTGTTGATCGATTTATGGCTGAAAATAGGTGGACCTCACTTTGGTAGGAGCATGATAATTATGATATACTTTAGTTCGATGATTTGACACTTGGAACGCTGCTGCGCGTGTATATTATCTATACGTGTATATTTCAGTCCCTGTGCATTTATATGTTGAGTACAAAGTGAGGACTGGAAAAGTGGCAACACTGCAAAACATATTAAATCTTGCCATCCATAATTATACTGACCGAAATTGATTTGAAGGGGTTTTCGCGGTCAAGGACCATGTCGAAATTCAAAAATCGAGATGATGGCTCCTAGATGGCGGATCCAAGATGGCGGAAGAGTTTTGTAGTTACTGTCCCATTCGATTCAAAATTGGTCTGTAAGGGTTCTCGAGTACAAAGATCGAGACTTTTTAAACAAAATTAATGAAATCAAGATGGCGTCTCCATGATGGTGGCCCCAAGATGGCGATTGGGTTTGGTGATTACTATCCGATTCGATTCAAAATTGGTATGTAGGGGTTCTCGCAGTCAGAGACTTTGAATAATTCAATGTTAAGATCAATAAAATCGAGATGGTGGCTCCAAGATGGCGGATCCAAGATGGTGGAAGAGTTATGTATTCACTGTCCGATTCAATTCAAAATTGGATTAAGAGGGGTTTCGGATGCAGAGATCGAGAGTTGTTTGTCAAAATTCATGTAATAAAGATGGCGGTTTCAAAATGGCGGCTTCAACATTGCAGGCGAGTTTGGTGTTTACTGTCCGATTTGTTTCAGAATTGGATTGTAAACGTTTGAGGGTGCGGAAGATTGATATCCTCTGTCCAAATTCATGGAATAAAGATGGCGGCTTCAAGATGGTGGATGAATTTGGTGATTATTGTCAGATTTCATTCAAAACTGGTTTGTAGGATTTTTCGTGTGCGGAGATCATGAAACCTAGATGGCGGATTCGACCCAATCGTTTATCAAAATTGATGAAACCAAGATCGCGGCTCAATGATGGCGGCCCCAAGATGGCGAATGAGTTTCGTGATTTCTATCCGATTCGATTCAAAACTGG
The DNA here is from genome assembly GCA_029955515.1 of Chrysomela aeneicollis. Taxonomy (NCBI): domain Eukaryota; kingdom Metazoa; phylum Arthropoda; class Insecta; order Coleoptera; family Chrysomelidae; genus Chrysomela; species Chrysomela aeneicollis. The sequence continues at coordinate 2,508,888 of JARUHQ010000013.1, read as the reverse complement.
TATGTAGGGGTGTTCTAGGTCAGAGACTTTGATTGATCCAATGTAAAAATCTATAAAATCAAGATGGTGGCTTCAAGATGGCGGATCCAAGATGGCGGAAGAGTTTTCTAATTACTGTCCGATTCAATTCAAAATTGGTTTCTGAGGCTTTTCAGGTGCGGAGATCGAGAATTGTTCGTCATAATTCATGGAATCGAATAGGCGTCTTCAAGATGGCGTCTCCAACATTGCGGACATATCTGATTCCCAGAATAACCAAGTTCATCGAACTGAACTATGTTTTCCTTACAAGTACATTTGCATAAAATATTGTTTTAAAATTATTTTTTACGTTTATTTTATATTGTTCTTTTTAGCATCATACTTTGTTAAATTGAAACTTTCAATTTTGAAGTGACTGCAATAATAAAAAAAACTCAATCTTGAAGCCGCCATTTCAATTTCTTGAATATAACCTATGCTTGAACATTATAAATCTACGACCTTGAAAACCGCTACATACCCAATCAGACCATAATTATATATTTCGTTTGTCAATTTGCACCCACCATCATAAATTCATGAACTTAAGAGTGGATATCAAGCTCAAAACATTTCGAATGTGAACTATTTCATGCCACATGCCAATCATCCCGATCGAGGCGGAGCGTAGGTCGAATTATGGGCTTTTTTACCATCCATCGTTACAGTAAAGCGGCACGTAGAGAAGAGACAGCAGTCACGCGAATGTCGGTAGAAGACTGGACGTTTGCCGCTTAGTGAAATGGAACTTTACATAGTAATATTTGGTATATTATCGAGAAGTTTATAGTTTGCGATCTTCGATTGAATCTAACTAACATTACTTACATCAGAAGATAAATATTTATCGTATTTAGAAGAAATGACGAAATTTATAATATACACAGTGACATTAAAAAATACGCAACAAACGAAAAATGCTTTATTTGTGATATTTAAATAAAATTTGAATTTTCATCAACTTGGGCTTTTCTAGAAAACTATTAAGCCCCAATCATATATACTGATTTTCAGTTTATTCAGAAATCGTATTTTTCGAAATCAGCAAAATCCTCGGCAAATTCTCAAAATATATTTTTTCGTGAAATAATAGTACCTAACAGTTGGATATTGATTCATTGGCGGAGATGGCGAGCCATTTTAATGGGAATCAGTCAGGAAAGAAAGCTTTTTACACAAAATTTACAACTGAATGAATTCGATGAAAATGTAAGAAATCATTGACAGTTATCAATTGTTTTGCCAATCATTACATCGCTGAGATCATCCTAAGAAACAGTGTTTTTATATATATTCCTGATATACGATTTTTAAACTAATTTGAAAAATTTTAAAAACCTATCATTGTAGAATTTCACGGGAATTTTTTTTCACCTTCACATCGTTCAATAAGCTCTATGGCAAATCTCCTTGAAATATTTTATCCAAATGTTAGATACATACTTATTTTCTGAAAAATATAACTTGAGATTTTGCGAATTTCGAAATATGCGATATTTTAAGAAACAGAAAATAACATAGTTCGCCATAAAGTTGGCTACAAATGGGAAATAAGTTTATTATTGAAATTTCTGTAAAACTCTAATGGCCTTAAGTTTTTGAATTGAACAACTGAAAAATACGTTGCGACTCGTACCACGTGACCTCAGATTTGTCAGTGCTGCCGAAAAATAGGTCAAATCGACAAGATATCGAAAAATTTCTTTGAGAAATTGTGCTTGTAATCTAACGAAGACCCCTATCAAGATTGAAAAAAAATCTAAAATACAATATTTATTCCTCTACCCTTACTCAGAAAGATTATACATTTCAATAACCTGAATCATATAAGGTTGGATCAAAACTAATTTGTGGAATAGACATTTTGCGGGAGGTTAATTATATTAAAACACGATTAACTCTACACACATAAAAACAAATTCTCAAATGAAAACGATATATTTGTTCAACGTCCAATTCTTGTTTTGAAAAAGCGCATTCTTCTTCTGAAATAATTTATTTGAAATGAATTTATTGAATATGTCAATTGTAGAAAATTATTTCACTGGAATATTCATTTGGTATAACAAAATGTTCTCAATTCAAGAAATTCAAAGTATCCAGAAAAAATAATTAAGTTCTTGAGAAATATATCACGGAATGTCTTCTTTCAAAATAACATTCAACATTTAATCTCTGAATAAGTGAATCTCTGAGAAAGTTTCTTTGGATTGACCATAACATTTTCTTGAATATAATTGCAATCCCTTCAAGCCGAGAATGTTGCCAAACGGTGTGAGTGTGTTGTTTCGGTGCTCTTTTCGTGCATCCATCATTGTTCAACCCGTTCAACCTATTTTATTGGCATAGGAATATTGGCTTACCATGAAAGAAAAACTAAAGTCTTAGGAGATATCTGAGGATATAATTACCACTTTTAGAGGTAAGTTACATGCCTATATCTTATAGACGTTCATTCTTGGGTAGCTATTATTGTGTATCCAATTAATTAACGTAGCTATATCGGCATAGTGAGTGAAAATTGGGGTTAGGTACCTATGTGCGGATGAACGTTTAAATTTGTCCAAACACTGATTGAACAGTGGAAAAGAGCTTCTTGAACTTGTAGACATCTTAGGTATTTTGATATTGCATATTATACCTAACATATTTTTACATTTTTTTACCAAATTTCGATCCAAGGAAAATGAATTCAGTAGTAAGAATATCAACCCAGATTTGAAGAAATATAATAACCATACATTGTGCTGAGTCAGATTATCTCTCACATTGTACCTACATGGAGTTGTGAATGGTATATTTTATATTTTTCAGTAGTTTGAAACCAGAGGAATACAACTTTATTGCGAGGTAAACTGGTGGAAAAGTTCAGAAATAATATCTACGAATAGGGGGAGAGGTTGTCAAGAAGAAGGTTTGCAAGTGATGATGTAATTGATGAGAGCCCCAATAAGAGAACGGAAGTTGAGGATGATTCTCATTTCAAGAAATCGATATAATTCCTCTAATATGATAAAATTCTTGATACAAAACAATCTACAGCTAAAACTGAAAATCTGATTCTTTTTGTTCAAGAAAAATTCGAGTCATTGAGAGATTATGATTGTCTTGATTTGAATATATTGTGTTCTCAATCTGAAATATTGTATTATTCTCACGAAGAAGTCCATTCATTTACGATTCAAGAAATCTATAATATTGGAATGAATGTATTTAGTTGGAAACATAATAGTCTTGAATTGAGCAGACATTTATTCCAGTATATATAAACAAGCCATACTCTTGAATCAAAGCATATCAAATCAAATCAAGTAATTCTTTTTATGTGTGTAGTCACTAGGTGTAGCCAACTCTATTGTGGACACTGTATATAATATTTCTGAGGTTTTAAGAGGAGCCTGAATTCATTAGAATTTAATTTTTTTTGTAAAATCACATTAAATATACCAACTTTCTTATTTCAGAATAGGACTGTATTGTATTTTTACATTATTGAATCCTCACTTGGGATCTAGCAGGAATGATATGTTTGCATTGAAAATTGAAAAATCGAGATTTTTCAAATTCAGGAACTTTTTGTGACGAAACTATCATTATTGGTCCCCATCTTAACTATGGGTGGTTCAGAATTCAGATTCCTACGTTTTTCATTGATATAAGTCAATTCTCACGGTGAATTTCATTGAACAGGCACTGGTGTAGTGTTTATGCACTAGTTGTACTACCAAAATACTGCCACAACTAAAATCGACGAATGGTTGTCTGTCAGTAAAATATATATTGACGAAAAATAAAAGATGAATGTACTATATATAAAAACCTATATTCAGTCAGATATCGGAAAGTTATGAGCTATTCAAATACATGAGAAAAATACTGACTCCTATTTGAAAAAATGAAGTTGAAGGTGGCCCTCGAAGAACCAAACGTCGTATCAAAAATTGGAGTACAGCAATTTATAAAAACATTTTCATATTTCTTAAAATAAAGGCGCCAGCACAAATGAAAGAAACCGGACCATTTCGGTTTTTCCTGTATATTTCGAAAACGGTTTATGATATTTTCGATTTGAAAACATCGTTTCCTTGTTCACCAAATTATGGTACCGACGGTACACTTATTTGGGACATACAACGAAAGTAGCTATAGGATATCCCTATGTTGTTAGGGAAGTCAAAGTATGTTTCAGCCGAGGTTTCAGTCAATCGACAAACCGGAATAATCTAGGTAGAATATTCTGTCTATACGTTAATTGAATGACAACGTATTAACTTCCGTGGAAAAGTGTTTATGATGATTTTTATAACAGAAAAAATAATTAATCTAGGTATAATACCAAAGTTTACAGAATACTATACATGAAATGAAAAATAAAATCTGTCGAATTACTACTATTTTCAATTTATTCTCTTGTGATATTTTGGTTGCTCATTGACTATTGTATAGAAGATGAAATCCTACTAATTTGGACACAAGACCATTTACTATGAATGATATTTGATGCACCTAAGGGGAGTGGCTTATTTTCAGTAAGTGCCGCGCCCACGTCAAAATCGTTGGAAAATTTGCCTCCGCTCCCAAGTTCTCATAGGAAAACCAAACAAGATTTCACTTCAGGATTTTTTTCCTTATAGATCTTTATGTAATCTAGGCATCTTATGAATTACTTTTTTGATTTTTTTGTCATAACCCTAAAAAAAATCACAAAGTCAGCCAGAAACGCACTGATTCATAGATGTTTATAATTAATGTTAAGCAGCAAACTGAAAATCTATTTCATAAGATGCACCAATTGACCTTTCTTCTATACAGAAAAAAAATATCAAGTCTCCAGAATGTCCCATAACTCGAGGGGAACTTGGGAGCGGTACCTATTTTATTGGCGGAGGCAGCAAGGAATTTGCCCTCTTAAACTGGATTAAATTGCATTCTCTCCGAACCCGAAAACTCCCACACACCAATTTCAAATGAAATCAAACCATGATCACATATTCATTGGAGCCGCCATGTCTATTTTTTTAATAGTAATTTCCTGATGAATTGTCTTCGGAATTAAATTCACCTGCAAGAATTTCAGATCAATCGGACGATTTGGAATGTGTTGAATTCGACTGTTTGAATAACTCAAATTATAATCACGTATCTACACGTTCCTAACAACTGAGTGAAAAAATTGATGATAATTTTCAATAATTGAGAATATTACATACAGAATATTTCAAATTCACATTGCTATAAAAATTAGTTTTTTAACGATTATTTCATTACACTTTCTAGTTCACATTGTTATATAAACGTGATTTATGTAATGAGTTCCACAGATTTACCATTCGACAGAAAAAATAATTCTGATGGAAAGAGAATTTCGTCAGGTGTCAATCCTAACAATGGAAAGGTGGCCAGTCTGTCTGAAATTGCTGGTGATGTATTAACATACATGATTTCATATGTGCATCAACATTGATAATATCTATGGAAGAGATAGACCTACTTTTCTGCGGTATTCTAAAAAGGTCAATCAATACCTACATGATTGCAGGATTACCAACTCTCAACTCAGCGAGTCCTAGCGAATGGGGAGCTGAACTTCGAATACGTGTGCGATACTTCATGATATGTTGAATTCGGGTTGTTGATCGTGTTGAAGAATCGAAATATGAAAAAATGGATTAGCCATAAATTGGACAAAAAACATTATTTGAAAGAGAAAAATAGTCTATCCAATTAAAAATATCAAACATGGTTTGAAATGAATGTCTGGTAGACTACGAGCAGAAAACAACTACTTTCCTGGTAAATGCATTCACAGTGTGAATCGTTGCATGGACTACGAACAGATATAATTCGATGTTCTGCGTGGTATTCACCAGGAAAGTAGTTGTTTTCTGCTCGTAGTCTACCAGACATTCATTTCAAACTATGTTCGATATTTTCAATTGGATAGACTATTTTTCTCTTTCAAAAAAATTTTTTTGTCCAATTTATGGCTAATCCATTTTTTCATTTATTACGCTTAGTCAAGCTCTTAGCCACTTCCAAGTTCTGTAAAACTTGAGAGATTCGTTTTTGTTTCTTTCTTCTGCCGCATGATGTCGCCACATTGGGACAGGCGACGCTTCGAGTGGAGATCTTACGGTCTCTACTCGAATAACTACCCTGCACTGATGAGGGCCAATAAGCCCGAAACCGGTCTGTAGGTTGTTAGGCGTGCCTGTCTCGAGGTGAATTTGTCACGTCTTAGGAAGAAAGAAACATTTGCGATCTGCATTCACAGTGTGAATCGTTGCATGGACTACGAACAGATATAATTCAATGTTCTGCGTGGTATTTACCAGGAAAGTAGTTGTTTTCTGCTCGTAGTCTACCATACATTCTTTTCAAACTATGTTTGATATTTTTAATTGGATAGACTATTTTTCTCTTTGAAAAAAAAAATCGAAATATTGTCGATGGAGTAAAAAAGTCAGCAGAATACTCGGCTAGGTGGTGAGATGATTCGTGAATTGAAGATAATTTAACTGAAAAGCAGTAACATACTCAAAATGATTCAGTCTCTCGTGTGTATGAATTTTTAGTCGAAGAAACGCTTGGAGACTGTATTTTTCATCATTGGTTTCATTTTTAGATAAATGAGAGAAATATTCTTGCCTCGATACTTCTTGTTGTTGGAATGTTTCTTCTCGGTCTACGAGTTCTTTTTTTCTGGAGGTTCATCCATGAAAAGTTTGTGACAATCTGAAATGTATTGTTTTGTAATTCTGATGTTCCAAAAGGATAATTGATAACTGATTTGATGATCAATTCCTAGTTTTTATGACTGATTCCATCGAATCTGATATCAAATATAACATTTATAAGTTCGTACAGTATCTTAATTTTTCGAGACTGGACATTGAAGTTGAATTTGTGGAGAAATTGTCTGGAATATAATTCTGAAATTTTGTTGGTTCACTGAGTAAACTGAGTTCATCCATGAGTGTTCGGAGTATTGATTACAAAAATTGAAAGAAATCACAGGAAGTAAGTTAGTGAGAGCGTGCTGGAACATGTATATTTTGAGAAATTTCAAACACATCAGGTTTTATATCATTAAGTTATGTAAGAATATAGGTCGAGAGCACCCTCGGAAAATTCTAAACTTCCAATTTGAAATTTAATATAATATAATTCAAGGTTGAGTGGAAGAAAGCACTTCCTCTATCCTTCTTAGGAAAGATCAAGAGCTAACTCTGCCTTTTGATAGATTTTTTTTTTTTTTGTATAAAGTACATATAATGTGACTTGTATTATTTTTTGTTCACCCATATCTATCAATAAAAGCGTTTATTATTATTATTAATTAAAAATATCTTACCTCAAATACACCCACATACCAAATTCTAATGAAATCAGATCATAAACAAACTCGTCCATCTTGGAGCCGCCATCTTGAACTTCTGAATTTTGAACACAAATTCTCCAATTCACACTTCGAAAAACTCCACGAACCAATTTTGGATCGTATCAGATCATAAACACATTACTTGTTCGTCATCTTGGAGCCACCTTTTTTTTGATAGAAAATTATTTATATTCGACCAAAATAACCCCCAACATACCAAACTTGAATAGGATCAGACTAAAAATACAAAATAGCCCGCCCATCACGGAGCCGCCATCTTGAATTATGCCAAAACATCAATGATATCCTACCTTGAAAAACCCCCACATACTGATTTTTAATCGAGCCGGATCATAATCACAAAATACGTTTGCCATCTTGAAGCCGCCATCTTGAATCAGTGAATAGAAAAAACATAATAATCTGCTACCTCAAAAATGTCCATATTAAAAATTTTGAAAAACTCGGATCGTTATCACAAAATGCGTTCGACATCTTGAAGTCATTCTTTTATCTTTTTCTCTATAAAGTTATTTTATGAATTTTCACAAAAAAATATGCAATTAAATATTGATGGATCATAATCGTAATTTTGGACCCCAAAAACCCCTGAATATCAATTTTGAAGCCGATTGGACCATAATCACAAAAGTCGTTCGCCATCTTAAAGCCGTCATCTTGAATTGTTGACTTTTTATATAAAATTCATGATCTACGACCTTAAACATTCCCATACCAAATTTGAATAGATTTGGATCATAATCACGAAATTCATACGCCATATTCAAGCCGCCATCTTGTTTTCTTTTCAAATGATTCCTTAATGCATTGTATTCAGAGTTATGAACACCTGCCAAATTCAAATTCACTCAGACATCTAAAAGTTGGTAAAACTTCACCTCAAAGATTCATACAGGTGAAGTAAAAATAAAACATCAGGAAAATAATTTTGTTAAAGGGAAGTTCGGTATGTCTCGAATTTGACAAATGAGGGATGGTCAGTCTGAGCCCGTCTAGATTCCATTACATTAAAACATCAAACAGGTGAAGTTGAAATAAACCGTATGAATAATAGGGATGCAGATGATTGATTCCAAAATGGTCTAAGTCAATATGAAAGTGGAGTACCTATTGATGTTGCCTAAAATACTATACTTTGAAACAATGAGAAATAGTTTGATCGAAACGAATATGAAAGTTTCTCAGTATTTTGACTTTCACCAAGACAATTCGTGGTTTCATATTTTGGGATTTGAAGTTGCTTCATTATGGTTTTCTCTTTATTATTCATAGCATATATACATTTCCTCGTTTTACGATCCATCCTGAAAATAAATATTCAGTCACATAGTATTATTTCATGTATCAAGCTAACTGATCAACGTAACCTTTTTTAATTGAACAATAAACAGTATTCACGATAACTACTACCAAATTTAACTCACAGTACGATGTTGCGCAGACTGATAGTCATTCGAGCTTCAATTGCGACGCACGTGATGATTCGGAAAGAGGCAACTGACCATCTGCGCATAATGCGTAGTGAAATAAGGCAACATTGTGCGGTCCTCACTTTATACGGTTCATAATAATATACATGGTGAAAAGACCTCACTTTGGTAGGAGCATATATAAAAATAAACGGACCCCACTTTGATATTGTGGCGGACGGTCCTCATATCGTTCAGATATACGCGAAAAAATCAACTCTGAAATAATCAACATTCTACGTGTATACTCGAGGTTTTTATGTTGCCTTGCGTCGGAAGAGGACAGAAAAAGTGATATCAAGTGCTTAGCTCAACTCCTTCTGGTGGTCCTCACAACGTGCATCCGACGGTGTGTCCTCAGTTTGATAGCTGGCCGTATATATATATATAGGTTTCTCATTGGAGTGTCTCACTTTGTACGCTGGAAGTAAATATATATATATATATATATTTATATATATTTACTTCCAGCGTACAAAGTGAGACACTCCAATGAGAAACCTACGGAAGCTGTGAGGACCATGTCAAAGTGAGGTCCGTATACGGACCTCACAACGTTTTCCTTCATAAAATTAACTTCCTTCTTATTTTTCAATGGAAGTTTCATTGCCTCGGAACGTGGAAGTATATGTAGTTCAGGTTATTTTTCTCCTTAAATTTCAATCACTGTTGATCGATTTATGGCTGAAAATAGGTGGACCTCACTTTGGTAGGAGCATGATAATTATGATATACTTTAGTTCGATGATTTGACACTTGGAACGCTGCTGCGCGAGTATATTATCTATACGTGTATATTTCAGTCCCTGTGCATTTATATGTTGAGTACAAAGTTAGGACTGAAAAAGTGGCAACACTGCAAAATATATTAAATCTTGCCATCCATAATCATACTGACCGCAATCGATTTGAAGGGGTTTTCGCGGTCAAGGACTATGAATGTATCCATGTCAAAATTCAAAAATCGAGATGGTGGCTCCTAGATGGCGGATCCAAGATGGCGGAAGAGTTTTGTAGTTACTGTTCCATTCGATTCAAAATTGGTCAGTAAGGGTTCTCGGGTACAAAAATCGAGACTTTTTTAACAAAATTAATGAAATCAAGATGGCGTCTTCATGATGGTGGCTCCAAGATGGCGATTGAGTTTGGTGATTACTATCCGATTCGATTCATAAATGGTATGTAGGGGTTCTCGCAGTCAGAGACTTCGAATAATCCAATGTTAAGATCCATAAAAACAAGATGATGGCTCCAAGATGGCGGATCCAAGATGGTGGAAGAGTTATGTATTCACTGTCCGATTCAATTCAAAATTGGTTTGTGAGGGGTTTCGGATGCAGAGATCGGGAATTGTTTGTCAAAATTCATGAAATAAAGATGGCGGTTTCAAAATGGCGGCATCAACATTGCAGGCGAGTTTGGTGTTTACTGTCCGATTTTTTTCAGAATTGGATTGTTAAGTCTTAGGGTGCCGAAGATTCATATCATCTGTCCAAATTCATGGAATAAAGATGGCGGCTTCAAGATGGTGGATGAATTTGGTGATTAGTGTCCGATTTCATTCAAAACTGGTTTGTAGGGTTTTTCGTGTGCGGAGATCAAGAACTCATGAAACCTAGATGGCGGATTCAAGCCAATTGTTCATCAAAATTGATGAAATCAAGATCACGGCTCAATGATGGCGGCCCCAAGATGGCGAATGAGTTTCGTGATTTCTATCCGATTCGATTCAAAACTGGTATATAGGGGTGTTCGCGGTCAGAGACTTTGATTGATCCAATGTAAAAATCTATAAAATCAAGATGGTGGCTTCAAGATGGCGGATCCAAGATGGCGGAAGAGTTTTCTATTTACTGTCCGATTCAATTCAAAATTGGTTTCTGATGCTTTTCAGGTGCGGAGATCGAGAATTGTTCGTTAAAATTCATGGAATCAAGATGGCGTCTTCAAGATGGCGGCTCCAACATTGCGGACATCTCTAATTCCCAGAATAACTAAGTTCATCGATCTGAACTATGTTTTCCTTACAAGTACATTTGCATAAAATATTATTTTGAAATAATTTTTTACCTTTATTTTATATTGTTCTTTTTAGCATCATACTTTGTTAAATTGAAACTTTCAATTTTGAATTGACTGCCAATAATAAATAAAACTCAATCTTGAAGCCGCCATTTCAATTTCTTGAATATTACTTGAACATTATAAATCTACGACCTTGAAAACCGCTACATACCCAATCAGACCATGATTATATATTTCGTTTGTCGATTTGCACCTACCATCTTAAATTCATGAACTTTGGATTAAATAGCATTCTCTCCGAACTCAAAAACTCTCACACACCAATTACAAATGAAATCAAACCATAATCACATATCCATTGGAGCCGCCATGTCTATTTTTTCAATAGTAATTTCCTGATGAATTGTCTTCGGAATTATATTCACCTGCCGAATTTCAGATCAATCAGACGATTTGGAATGTGTTGAATTTGACTCTTTGAATTACATTGTTCGTTACATAGTTACGATTTTAGCTACATAGAAGTTCGTGAAAACTCAAATGAGAATCACGTATCTACACATTCCTTACAACTGAGTGAATAAATTGAAGATAATTTTCACACAGTGCTGAAACAATAGACCTTGGTGTATCAGATCACTTGGGACAGAAGCTTCAGATATCAACTGATGAATACATTGCAAAAGTTGAGATGAAGAAACAGGTATGTAGGCCGATTTCACAATATGGTATATGTGTTTTTTACAATACAATCAACAATAGTGACTGGAATTTCGTAAAAGATATGAATTTAGGTATAAATGAAAAATTTCGTAAATTTTTGTTCATCCTGGAAGAATCCTTCAAATATTCTTTTTCTGAAAAAACATATACTATAAGATCTGACCAGGGCTTTCATAGTTCCTGGTTTGATGATACACTAAGGGCTATGCGTGATAACCTGAAATTTCTAGGGGAACTTTACAGACATTACAATGATCAGGAACTAAGGCAGGAATTCATAAGATATAAATCAAGATATCAGCATGCTATCAAACAAGCCAAGATAAAAGCCAATGATAATTTGATAAACACAGCTGCTAACCCATCTAAAATGACATGGCAAATCATCAATAATCATAGAGGCCACAACAAAAAAAGACAAAAAACAGAAACTGGTGGAATATCACCACAAGATTTCAATGATTTCTACACAAATAATGCACACAATGTAGCAAATAGCATCCCTATGTCTCAAACTGATCCAGTTGATTTTCTAATTAATTTGCACATTCCTCGTGCCCCCTTTGTATTCTCTGATGTTTCATTCATTGAAATAAGAGAACTTATTGATAACTTAAAAAACAAAAATAGTTCCGACATTTATGGTCTGAATGTTAAATTGATCAAATCTGTAAAAAACATTATTATTGGCCCCCTTACTAAATTAATAAATCAGGCATTTAGGGAAAATGTCTTTCCAGATGCTCTGAAAATTGCTCAAGTTATACCCATTTTTAAGACTGGTGATCCGAGCGCACCCCAAAATTACCGACCTATCTCTCTTCTACCAATCATATCAAAAATATTTGAAAAATGTATAACGATAAGAATAACAAAATTTTTTGAAGAAAACGATTATTTCACTAAATGTCAGTTTGGATTTAGAAAAAACAAAAATACAGTATTAGGGATATTGGATCTGGTTTCGTATATATAAGAAGCTTTTAATAATCTAGAATCTGTGATCTGAGCAAGGCGATTGACTGTGTATCACATGACATTTTATTACGTAAATTACAGAGTTACCATTTCATGCCAGATAGTATTGATTTCCTAAAGTCTTATTTGACAAGCAGAAAACAATCGGTGAAGGTGGATGGAGTTATGTCGGCACTGATGGATGTCACAATTGGGGTGCCGCAAGGTTCTGTTCTGGGGCCTCTCTTGTTCTTGATTTTCATTAATGACTTACCGTCTGTAGCCCCAGAAGCAAAATTCACACTCTTCGCAGATGACACGACGGTGGCTATAACAGCGGACACTCTAGATGAAGCTCTTAGGGGTACTGTCGATGTACAAAATATCATTCAAAATTGGTTTTGTACTAACAAATTATTGCTCAATACTGGAAAGACAAATGAAATTGTTTTTTCAACTAGGAATACGGGTATAACCAATAGTGACATTAGCAGTGTCAAGTTTTTGGGAGTTAAGATTGACCCACTATTACAATGGAATGTGCATATCGAATGGGTAGCGGGCAAATTGAAGAGTGGATTATTTTCTCTCCGCTCTCTAGTCAACATTGTCTCAGCAACTGCTCTGAGAACAGCATACTTTGGAATGCTGTGCAGCAATATTTTAATATGGGGACATATTACCTCAATCGAAGAGATTATTTGCACTACAAAGAAAGGCTATCAGAATTATTGCAGGACTGCAATGAAGCTTTCGTAGAACTAGGTATCTTGACTTTGCCATGTGTTTTTATCCTTGAGTGTCTGTTATATGTCCACAAAAATAGAAATTTGTATAAAACTCATGCTGATAATCATGGAACATACACAAGGGGTAGGGATAGGTTGATACCAGTTAATCAGCGTCTGAAAACGTGTCAAAATGGACCTGGGTACTTGGCTGTAAAATTTTTTAACAAACTGCCATTAGACTTGTCGACACATTTACCATATGAACTATTCAAAAGGAAAACAAAGAGTCTCCTGAAAAAGCTAAGTTTTCACTCATGTGACGAATTCTTGATGCATAATTTTAAACAAGATGATTTTTAACAAAAAATTTATTTATCTTTATTTTTTTAATGATTTTTTCAACACATTTTTTATATGTCCTATTGTCATTTATTTGATATTAATTGTTTTTTGTACAACTATAAACTTGCTCTGTATATGTGAATTTGACTTGTGTAAATACGATTTGTATACTGACACTAATAAATTGATTAATTGATTGATTCAATAATTGGGAATATTACATACAAAATGTTTCAAATTCACATTGCTATAAAAATAAGTTATTTGACGATTATTTCATTCCACTTTCTAGTTCACATTGTTATATAAACGTGATTTATGTAATGAGTTCCACAGATTCACCATTCGACAGAAAAAATAATTCTGATAGAAAGAGAATTTCGTCAGGTGTCAATCCTAACAATGAAAAGGTGGCCAGTCTGTCTGAAATTGCTGGTGATGTATTAACATACATAATTTCCTATGTGCATCAACATCGATAATATCTATGGAAGAGATAGACCTACTTTTCTGCGGTATTCTAGATATGTCAATCAATACCTACATGATTGCAGGATTACCAACTCTCAACTCAGCGAGTCTTAGCGAATGGGGAGCTGAACTTCGAATACGTGTGCGATACTTCATGATAGGTTGAATTCGGGTTGTTGATCGTGTTGAAGAATCGAAATATTGTCGATGGAGTAGAAAAGTCAGCAGAATACTCGGCTAGGTGGTGAGATGATTCGTGAATTGAAGATAATTGAACTGAAAAAAGCAGTTACATACTCAAAATGATTCAGTCTCTCGTGTGTATGATTTCTTAGTCGAAGAAACGCTTGAAGACTGTATTTTTCATCATTGGTTTCATTTTCAGATAAATAAGGGGAATATTCTTGCCTCGAGACTTCTTGTTGTTGGAATATTTCTTCTCGGTCTACGGGTTCTTTTTGTTCTGGAGGTTCATCCATGAACAGTTTGTGACAATCTGAAATGTATTGTTTTGTAATTCTGATGTTCCAAAAGTATAATTGATAACTGATTTGATGATCAATTCCTAGTTTTTACGACTGATTCCATCGAATCTGATATCATATACCTATAACATTTATAAGTTCGTACAGTATCATTATTTTTCGAGACTGGGCATTGAAGTTGAATTTGTGGAGAAATTGTCTGGAATATAATTCTGAAATTTTGTTGGTTCACTGAGTTCATCCATGAGTGTTCGGAATATTGATTACGAAAATTGGAAGATATCACAGGAAGTAAGTTATTGAGAGCGTGCTGGTACATGTATATCTTGAGAAATTCCAAACACAGGTTCTATATCAATAAGTCATTTAAAAATATAGGTCGAGAGCACCCTCGGAAAATTCTTAACTTCCAATTTGAAATTTGAATCGAATCAGACCATAAAATTAAAAATATCTCACCTCAAATACACCACATACACATACCGAATGAAATCAGATCATAAACAAACTCGTCCATGTTGGAGCCGCCATCTTGAACTTTCGAATTTTGCACACAAATTCTCCAATTCACACCCCAAAAAACTCCACGAACCAATATTGGATCGTATCGGATCATAAACACATTACTTGTTCGCCATCTTGAAGCCACCTTCATTTGATACTGATTTTAAATCGAGCCGGATCATAATCACAAAATACGTTTGCCATCTTGGAGCCGCAATCTCGAATCAGTGATTAGAAAAATCATAATGATCTGCTACCTCAGAAATGACCATATTCCAAACAATCATATTCTAAATTTTGAAAGAATCGGATCGTTATCACAAAATGCGTTCGGCATCTTGAAATCACTATTTTATCTTTTTCTCTATAAAGTTATTTTATGAATTTTCACAAAAAAATATGCAGTGAAATATTGATGGATTTTAATCGTAATTTTGGACCCCAAAAACCCCTGAATATCAATTTTGGATCCGATTGGACCAAAATCACAAAAGTCGTCCGCCATCTTAAAGCCGCCATCTTGAACTCTTGACTTTTCATATAAAATTCATGACCTACGACCTCAAACATTCTCATACCAAATTTGAATAGATTTGGATCATAATCACGAAATTCGTACGCCATATTTAAGCCGCCATCTTGTTTTCTTATCAAATGATTTCTCAATGCATTGTATTCAGAGTTATAAACACCTGCTAAATTCAAATTCACTCAGACATCTGAAAGTTGGTGAAACTTTACTTCAAAGATTCATACAGGTTAAGTAAAAATGAAACGTCAGGAAAATAATTTTGTTAGAGGGAAAGGGATGATCAGTCTGAGCCCGTCTAGATTCCATCACATTCAAACTTCAAACAGGTGAAGTTGAAATAAACCGTATAAATAATAGGGATGCAGATGATTGAATCATCCAAAATGGTCTAATTCAATATGAAAGTCTGGTACCTATTGATGTTGCCTAAAACACCATACTTTGAAACAATGAGAAATAGTTTAATCGAAACGAATAGAAAATTTTCTCAGTATTTTGACTTTCACCATGACAATTCGTGGTTTCATATTCTGGGATTTGAAGTTGCCTCATTTTGTTTTCCTCTTTATTATTTATAGCATATATTAATTTCTTTGTTTTACGATCCATCCTGAAAATAAATATTCAGTCACATACTATTATTTCATGTATGCTAACTGATCAACGAACAGTATTCACGATAACTACTACCGAATTTAACTCACAGTACGATGCTGCGCAGACTGATAGTCATTCGAGCCTCAATTGCGACGCACGTGATGATCCGGAAAGAAGCAACTGAACATCTGCGCATAATGCGTAGTGAAATAAGGCAACATTGTGCGGTCCTCACTTTATACGGTTCATAATGATATACATGGCGAAAAGACCTCACTTTGGTAGAAGCATGTATAAAAATAAACGGACCCCACTTTGATATTGTGGCAGACGGTCCTCATACCGTTCAGATATACGCGAAAAAATCAACTCAGAAATGATCAACATTCTACGTGTATACTCGAGGTTCTTATGTCGCCTTGCTTCGGAAGAGGACAGACAAAGTGAAATCAAGTGCTTAGCTCAATTCCTTCTGGTGGTCCTCACAACGTGCATCCGACGATATATATATATATATATATATATATATATATATATATCCCATAAATGATACGAAGCCCGGCAAATACCATGGGTGAATCGAAGCCCGGGTTGGGGGGCAAGGAATATCATCGTTTCCATCCAATACATATCTAATGAATGATACGAAGCCCGTTA
Source organism: Chrysomela aeneicollis (assembly GCA_029955515.1). Classification (NCBI taxonomy): domain Eukaryota; kingdom Metazoa; phylum Arthropoda; class Insecta; order Coleoptera; family Chrysomelidae; genus Chrysomela; species Chrysomela aeneicollis. Next base: position 2,491,972 of record JARUHQ010000013.1, on the reverse strand, counting down.
AATACCACGGGCAAATGGAAGCCCACGTTGGTGGGGCAAGGGATATCATTGTTCCTTTTCGTTATTTGGAGTTTATTCTCTTCTCATTCAGAGTGAATTGCTATATACTTATGTTGTAGTATACGTATGATAAGAAGCCCGGCATGTACAGGGTGTTTTATGTGAATAAATTTCAATTGTAGATGAGGGTGATCCCAATGAACCCGTATTTGACCTCTATGAAGCATAATTTATTACTAACTCCATACTATTTTTTCTAACAATTTGTGATATCTTATTTAGAATTATAAAGATTGAATAATTCAAGATTCAAAGTAAAATCTATAATGTGTGTGAGAGACATCATGCATGCCAGTAGAAGAAATTCTTGAAAGCATGGAATTTTTGAGCATCTGGAAAAATCTCTCTCTGTAATAAGTTCCACAACTTCGCCTCTGGATGAAAAAAGGATTTCGATAGACAGAAGTTATGTAGGTCTCAAGTCCGATGATAAGGGATGTCAGTCTGTGTTCGTCTGGTCTACTTGCTTGCAATCGCTCGTGGTGAAATAATAGACATGATTTCTGATGAGCATCGACCATAAAAATATCCATAAATAAGAGAGAGATCAATGGATTTGATTTCAGGAGCCTCATGGTATGTTTGGCAGCTGAAGTTCAAACATGTGAACAATTCTACATGACAGGTGAAATCAGAAAATCTAGGTTTTGTTGTTGGGGA